>OX328125.1:104549875-104889875 GCA_946811695.1 Gonocerus acuteangulatus | reverse complement strand
GGCGATGTCAATCGGAGAAATAAGTGCTTAAAACTTTAAAGTAATTGATTTCGTTAATTCGAATGGTTCTTTTTGTCTGTTTTATTCCTTGTTATTTTTAAATTGCTTATAGTCGGATAATGTATTTGACAATAAAACAGATTAAGTAAAATAAGAAGATCAATTTATTGTTAAAAATGTAGCGTTCAAAGAGAGAGATCCCAAGGCTTTCCAATTGCCTCTGTGCGGAGGCCTTTCTGCCCGACTTATGGGATAGCTGACCCATACAGGTAAGATTGTAAATCAAGACCATTCAAGACTGGTTTGTTTGAGATTTCATTTGGATAGGTGTTTCGCTATTGATCTAAACAAAATAATAACTGTTTCTATTCTATGCCTTCATAAACACTAGAGATAAGAACGGAACCGCGCTAAGATGTCGCAGTTCCTGCGAATCGGACATTTTTGTAGAGAATTCAGTAAGCATTCGAATGGTCACCTTCCACTTAGCACGATTTCCCAACCGTTATCGAGATATTTACGAAAAATGTATGAAGATCCGAAAACTTTTCATGTCTATTAATAAAATAATTTTTTTCGCATACTTCCTTAACTCCAAATATAACATAAATTTAAACATCTTAGTTGGAATTAATTTCCAATTTGTAGAAAATATTTCATTAAAATCCCGCGATTCTAAGTACTCACAAAAATATAATGACTTACAAAAATATTGATTCCACTTTTCTCCAGAACGGTTACAGATATCGTCTTATAAATAGTTTCATTCGTTTTCTTATGTTAAGAAACCTATAAAACAAGTACCTGCAAGCATACAAACTCAAAAACGTAAGCGTTACGATTTTTTTGCGCGAATTTCGCACCAAAAACTATCTTCTAGTGGGCGGATTCTGCTGGTTAACGAACTTGACCTTTCAGATTAGACGACAGATTTTTTGTACCAAATTTCGTTAAAATCGGACCATTTTTAAGCTTGCTAGAGCGCGAACAGACAAGCATATATATATATATATATATATATATATATATATATATATATATATATATGGCTCAAGTCCGCGTACGGTGAGGATCCTCTCTACACCAGTCTTTTATTTAAACGGTTTCTAGGCCATGTTCTCGGCTGATAAGCTGCTATAGCAAAGTTCTAGGCATTATCGTGCAATTTGTTTAATTTTTAACCGCTCGCTTAGTTAAAAGTTTAAATTTTAACGGATTTTAGTTCAAATACGGGAGTTTATGAAGAAAGCCGCTAGAGAACGCTTCTACACGAGTCATCCCCACCACCAAGGAATCAGCGCTCGGAGCCAGCCCGGAAGGAAGAGCAGCGTCAGGATTCCCCCCCACTCCTCCTGTTTACTAAATCTGTCTTAGGTGAGTGACGTAGCTTCTCCCGCCTTATCGCCTTCAAATTTTGGTTATAACGGCTGCTGGACACTTTGCTGATAAGCTTTCTGATGTCATAAAGGACAGTTTATTTATTTATTTTTGTTTTATTTATAGGGGCTATATAAGAAAGTTTATTTAAGACGTATTTTTTTTTTCTAGTTTTTGTTATTGTTTGTAAATAATTCAGTACTTATCTAACGTTGAGTAGCTTGAGTACTGCACTTGATTAAACGATTATTCTTTGGTTGATATTTTAAATCTAGTTACTGATGTTTTGGCATTTAATGCAATATTTTCTTAGGTTTTTTTTGTTCTAATTTAGTTTATTTCTTATTATTCTAGTAAATTCACAGCTAATGACCGTATGTTTATTTATGTTTCATTCTACCCCAGCTGTTATTTTAAGTCTTAACTATCTTTCGCAGTTATGCTATCCTGTTGTTTGAACATTGTTCATATTTCTTGTAGTTTACATTTTATTTTTGTTTGTTTTTAATAATTAACTAAATAGATCTCTTTGGATTTTATCACGCGGTATTATACTTAATTTATTTATATTATTTATTAGTGAAATTATTTCTTTTATCAATTTTCTCTCCAATATAGAATCTGTAAGTCACAATTAGCATGAAAACGAGAAGGATGGCTGGCGAATCTCTCTCAAATGCTACTCTTGTTCAGAGTATCGGTTCATGCAATCATGGCTGTTCTGAATGCTCCAAGACTCAGCCTACCTCCGACGACAAGGTCAGATCGAGCCAGACTAAGGCGGGCAAGGTTGCTACTACTTCCCCAAAAGCCAGTAGTGGCAGACGGAATCGTAAGAAGAGGAAATCCCGATCGGGCACTAGCTGTAGCTTAAGTAACTCCAGCTCATCAGAAAGCCTCCTAAATACCAGCCTCACGAAGGCTTCTCCTCCCAAGTCACTTCATGACATTAGTACAGTAGATGGTACTTCGGATATTAATACTGGAGCCCATTCAGTAACGGAGGAGGATATCGATAGGGAAATTATGCGTGCGTCTCTGAGCATAGTTCAGGAGAAGGTTGGCCTCGGATCCGAACATTCGATCAGTCCCGCAGACTCTGCACCGTTATTGAAAATATCGTCACAACAAGTTGAAAGCATTCTGTTTACAATTAATGCTCCAGATTTTGACCTCAAGGAAAGCCATTCTGTAGCCATTAAACTTAAGCATCAGGTCCTAGAACATGCAGGCAGTAACGCTCTCATGACCTCAGAGAATGCTACGGTTGTAGAAAAAAGCCTGGACGCTTTAGTCACTCTTGTGGCTAGGCTTGTTAATATCAGGGGTAGTACTGTTGGGAAGTCGTCAGGGGCTGTGACTGATTTTGCCGCGGAATCTCCATTTCGGAGTAACAGCGCAGGTACGGGTAGTAAGATGAACAAGGAGGCGACATTTGCTGCAGTAGCTAAAACCAACAGTAGGACTGGAATGGGCAACTCAGAATCTATCGAGCAGCGTAGATCCGGTGGCTCTATATTCATAGAGCCCAAAAACAATAGTAAATATAAGGATTTACAGGAATTAAAGAATGATGTCTTAAAAGCCCTTGATCCCGTTAAGAAATGTCTGCAACTTCGCAAAGTCGTTAAAACTAGAACTGGTGCGGTATTAATAGAAGCTGGACGAGGAGAGGACAAACGAAGAATACTAGGGGATGCAGACTTAGCGTCACTTAATGTGAAAGTAAGCGAAAAACCACTCCTGAAACCTAGAATCCTCATAAGCCGTGCACCAAGGACTGTGGAGGGAATTAGCCTTGACACGCCTGCACTTACTGAATGCCTGAGGAGGCAAAACTTCGGTGGGGATGTGAGCCTAGCCACTGCATTTAAGCTTCTGTTCAGAACGGGTAAAAAATCTGGAGATTTTTGCAATCTGGTATTAGAAGTGAACCCTCGGCTTAGGACCCTTCTCTTGGATGCTGGTGGAGTTTACCTCGGAAGCTTTTACTGTAGCGTCAGAGACTATATTGAGGCCTCTAGGTGTTTTAAATGCCAGAGATTCGGACACATTGGGAAAAGCTGTTTACAGAAATCATTTACCTGTGGACACTGTGGTGAAGACGGTCATTCTTTTGTTGAGTGCAATAAGTCTGAGAATCACCCATGTTGTCCAAACTGTCGGAGGGCTGGTCTAAAGGATACAAACCATGCTGTTGGTAATAAAACATGTCCAATATATTTGGCTACACTTGGACGGATACGTGACGCTACCGACTATGGAATCTAATCTTGAGACGTATCTTTGTATTACCTGCAATCGAGGATTTAGAAGTACTAAAGGTCTAGGTCAGCACATTAAGTGCTCACATCCGGAGATTTTTAACAGGACAATCCCTACTGCTGTAATGCCACGATGGAGGGAGGAGGAGCTCCGGCTTCTTGCTCGGCGTGAGGCTGAATATGCATTTACCGGAATCCAGACAGACAATGAAACATTAGTGCGTGGTCTACTAGAAAGAACGGCAGGAGCGGCTTGGCGTATTAGGCGTACGCCCAAGTATCGATCCCTACTAAGGGAGACTATCGAGGAATTGAGACTAGCTGATCATCCACCATCGATGACAGTGGCAGGAGTAGTTGGTCCTACAGGGAGAGATAACTTCATCGAGGCTGCAGCAACACAGGCTCTTGGTCTAACTGGTGTTGATTGTGCTCTCTCTTTTCTCGTAGAAGAGGCGAGGAGGGGCGCGGATGTCTATGATCAGCTTACAGAGTGGCTTCAGAGTCACTGTCCTGACTGGGGGAAGGATATCTCGGTGAACGAGGATGGACAGTATGGTGAGTTGCGACCTTCTCCTCTCCCTTATAATGCCAAACAACGTCGTCAGTTAGAGTACAAGCGTCTTCAAAGACTATGGCAGGTCAATAAGACAAGAGCAGTAAATGAAATTTTGGAAGGAGGGCCAACAAGAAGAAGACATTCACTTGAAGAAATGGAGCGGTACTGGCGACCAATATTTGAGCATCCTTCGAGTCCACTCATCGAAGATAACGCTACATGTAAGACCCCTGAGATCAAAACTATATGGACACCGATTCAAATAGAGGAGATCCTTAGCAATAAACTGGACAGAGCTTCCGCACCAGGCCCTGATGGTCTGACGGTTGCTCATTGGGAACACATCACCCCGAAGGCACGAGCTGTCTTCTACAACTTATACTTAGCTGGGGCGAGGGTCATTCCACATTTAGTTGGAGCGAGGACAGTCTTTGTCCCGAAGAAGGAAATTCCGGTGTTGCCAAGCGACTACAGGCCTATCACGGTTGCTTCCGTTGCTTTAAGACAGCTCCATAAAATACTAGCTGCTCGGTTAAAAGAACTCGACCTCCACGAGAGTGGACAGAGAGCTTTTATAGCTGCCGATGGAACAGCAGAGAACACTGTGATTCTGGACGCGGTGATCAGAGAAGCCAGAACTAAACGTAAGGAGCTGCACCTGGCATACCTGGACATAGCCAAGGCCTTTGACAGCATAAGTCATTTCGCCCTTCGAGCTGCCATGCTCCAGAAAGGACTCCCAGCGGGATTTGTTGAATATATAATGCGAGTTTACAGTTCCGGATATACCCGCATTACTGATGGAAGGAATTGGACAGACCCAATCGCAAGTGGGAGGGGGATCAGGCAGGGGGATCCATTGTCTCCATGCCTGTTCAACCTCGCGATGGATTGGGTTCTTCGGGTAGTTCCAACCGAGGTTGGCTTTTATTTGGAAGGAACGAAAATTCGTTATCTGGCCTTTGCCGATGACCTGGTCTTGGTTACCTCTTCAGTTGCTGGCATGCGGTTTGCTCTCTCAAAAGTGGAGTCTGCCGTCTCCAAGTTGGGGATGGAGCTTAGTCCGAGCAAGTGCCGAACCCTCTCTCTGATGCCGGCTCCCATGACTCACAAGATGAAGGTGATTGAGGACGTTATGTTTTACATCGGTGGAGCTCCTGTTGGACAGATGAAGTACCTTGATTCAATAATGTATTTAGGCGTGCTGTATAAAAATCAAGGCGCGCAGGGGCCTGACGTAAGCCTAGATGTACCACTCCAAAGAATTGGACAAGCACCTCTTAAGCCACAACAGAAGTTAGTTGCTCTAAGAAACCACCTTCTTCCGCGTTATGTTCATGGTATGGTGCTCGGAGGTTCATCGGGTCTGACGCTAAGGAAGATTGACATAAAGGTCAGAGCTGCTATTAGGAGATGGTTAAAACTCCCCAGAGACGTGCCCCTAGGATATTTTCATGCGTCATGTGGGAATGGGGGGTTAGGCGTGTTCTGTATGAGCGTCCTCGTTCCTGCGTTGACACTGGGGCGACTTCTTAGGTTGGAGATTTCTGGATTGGCTGAGGCGAGGGCTGCGTTTTCTTCAGCGGCAGTGACCAGAAGGATACAGGATGCAAGAGTGGCTTTGATCCGTCAGGGCTTGAGCGAAGATGCATGGTACCCTCAGAGCAGAAAGGATTGGTGGGCTAAGAAGCTCTATTCCTCTAATGATGGAACTGGGCTCAGAGAGTCCAACGCAAGTAAAGCCTCTTCCTATTGGTTGCACAAAGGATCGGAATTCCTAACTGGCTGGGATTTCGTCCAGTTTGTCCAAACTCACATCAATGCCTTACCGACAACTGTGAGGTGTACAAGAGGAAGGCGTGAGGGTCGGGTACTTCGTTGCAGGGCTGGTTGCTTAGAGAATGAAACCGGTACTCACGCTGTCCAAAAGTGCTATGTGTCACATGGAGGCCGATGCTTAAGGCATGATTCTGTGGTTGGAGTACTGGGGGATACCCTAGCCAAGAAGGGTTACGAGGTCCACATTGAGACAACTTTGAGAGCTGGTGGTCGCCGCTGGAAGCCCGACATTATTGCAGCTAAGGATGGTAGAGTGACAATTGTGGATGCACAAGTAGTTAATGCTAGTCCGGACCTTGGCTCGGCTCATCGTGAGAAATGCAGAAAGTACAGTGCTCTTGAAGTCCGCTTGGCAGTAGGCCGTATGTTTGGTGTGCCTCTCACTCATGTGAATGTTACATCCTGCACACTCAGCTGGAGGGGAGTCTGGTGCGGAGCCTCTGCGAGGAGTCTTAAAGATCTTGGTGTTTCTGCAACTTGCCTTAGGACAATAACAGCACGTGTTCTGAAAGGGTCTAGTATCATCTTCAGCAGATGGAGGGCTCTGTTATCAGCGCAGGGCCGCTGATATTGAGTCATTATTTTTGCATTTATGGTGTTGAATTTAATATTTTCGAGCATAAACTGATAATTGGAGTATTATGTATATTAGCATGTAGTTACTACAGCTAGCATGTAATATATAGTATGTTAATTGACTGACCCTTTTAATTATATTCTTTTTATTTATTTTTATTCTATTTGACTACAAGTTTGTATTGTTTTATTTTACTCTATGGTTACCTGTTTAGGTTGATTTTTTATATAATTGCCTTATTTTTTTCCTATACGTATCTAATTATTTTTAAGTGCAGTACTAAGCCATCTAATCTTTGTACTAAGGCGTTGTGGTTGAATCCAGTGGTTATTTATTTTAGTCTTGTTTTTTTGTTTCTATTTTTATATCTGACCTTAATCATACATGTATTTTACTCATATTTTGTTTCTATTTATCTAAGGTTTATAGATTAATCGGCTCTTTGTAATTGTAGTATAAGTAATTGTTATTGTCTTTTGTTGCTTTATTTATAGTGTATTCAAATATTAGCTTGTTAAGGATTGCCTAGTTTATTCAGACATTATAATTAGGAGTGAATAATATAAGCAAGGCTTGTCTGCAAGTCTTGCAAATCTTGAGCGAAGGAGACGCTCATTTTGTATCTCAGTATCATTGGCCAATTTGTACAATTATGTTTTTGTATATTGCTCATGTTGTATTTTATATCTTCAAATAAAGTCTCTATATATATACAAATTTGGGCCACCTATATTTTCGTGATCTATAGGGTCTGAAACGTGAAAGTTTTTAGTCGGCACTTCCGGATTGCGTCGTGAGGTCAACCTCATAAGCGGGTTCTCCCTCTGGAGATAGGGAGTAACCGAGCTAAAAGAACAGTTCGAATCAAGCGAAATCAATTACTTTAAAGTTTTAAGCACTTATTTTTCCGATTGAAATCGCCTAATCAAAACTTTCATCAAAACCTTTTGTGTAGAGCATTTAGTAAGCTTTCTACTGGTAATCTTCCGTTTACTAAGATTCTCAACCTTTTTCGAAATAGTAAGGAAAGTGTACAAAGTTACCAAAATGTTTTATGTCTGTTAATAAAATATTTTATTCTAACCCTTCCTTAACTCCAAACGTAACAAAAATTTCAACATATTAGTTTTAATGAAAGTAGAACATGCAGAAAATGTTTCAACTGAATCCCATGATTCTAAGTACCCAAACCAAAAACGGTATTCAAAAACAATTTTTCCAATTTTCTCGAAAACGGTTAAAGCTATCGCCTTGAAAATGGTTTCATTCGTTTTCCTAGCCCAAGAAGCCTATAAAACGAGTGCTTACAAGCTCATGAACTCAAAAACGTAAGTGTTACGATTTTTTTTGCGCGAATTTCGCCCCAAACGCCATCTTCCAGTGGGCGGATTCTGCTGGTTAACGAACTTGACCTTTCAAATTAGAGGACGGATTTTTGTACCAAATTTCATCACAATAGGACCATTAGGGAAGCCAGAAATGAGCGAACAGACAAATATATATATATATATATATATATATATATATATATATATATATATATAAATATATATATAAATATATACATTACGATTATATTATATTATACGTTACGATTTTTTTTTTTTTTTGCACGAATTTCACCCCAAACGCCATCTTCCAGTGTGCGGATTCTGCTGGTTAACGAACTTTCAACCTAGACGAAAGATTTTTGTACCGAATTTCATCAAAATCGGACCAGTCGTCTAGGAGCTAGAGAGCAAACAGACAAATATATGTGTGTGTGTGTGTATATATATATATATATATATATATATATATATATATATATATATATATATATATATATATGTATACAAATTTGAACCACCGTCATTTTCGGTCTTTAGGGGTTCTGAAACGCAAAATTTTCTAGTCGGCACTTCCAGATTGTTTCATGAGATCAACCTTATAAGCGGGGTTCCTCCCTATGAAGGGAGGGAGGAACCGCGCTAAAAAGAAAAGACATCAGCTCTATCCTGGCTAGAAAAGGGCGGTAGCCTATAGATGACTCGTCTTAAAGTTCTAAGTTAATAATAATGGACGTTAAAATTTAAATAAAGACGTTTTATGCTAATACTGTTCTTTAGCGGGTTTCCATTCGGAGAAGTCGGAGCTTAAATGGAGTAATTTTTACTTAGGATATGGCTCACGTTGCTTCGGTATGACATTTTTACATGCTTCTACATTTCTCACGGCAGATGAAGACAAAACAATTATTATTTCTGTTCTTGACTTTCTGCCTGGCAGTAGGGATAAGGACGAAAATGCGCTTAAATGACACACATTATTTTTTGTTTTGACTCTTTAGAATATTCGCTGAAAATGTTATTACCATCTACGTAATAATATGTCGTAACATTGGTTGATTTTCAATTAGTTCCCAGTGAGTGCAAATATGTTTAGTAATTATAACAGTAAACATATTGCTAGCATTGCAAATAACAGCAATTGGAACCAACCAACTGAACCGACACGAAAATCCCTCCTATGTTTGATTATTCGTTTAGAAAGATAATATATAAGGAATCAGACGTGTTCAAAAGTCTCCATTTGTAGTCATGTTGTTAAGTGCGCTTTTGCCTCTGTTGGCGATCGGTTTCAATTTTGCTGAAAGCAAACCTGACCAGGTCGCCCTGAATAAAGCCGCAAACGATTTGTTGGCGAGTGTCAACAAGACTCTCACCGATAGGAAACAAGGATCGTACAAACTGAGCGATGTTGATCGCGATGTGACGAGGCGTACTTTCAGGGAACAGCTTCCAGGAGCCTTCCAAGCAAAGAACGGACTCATAGACGGGTTGACTTCACTCATCAGGAAAGGCGATGTCGAATTGACTTCAGAAAATGGGACAAAGATTTTGAAAATCGGCTTTGGTTATGAATCCTTCAGTTTGAAGTATGAGTCTTACAAACTTATGTAAGTAAACTTCTCTCTTTAATCCATTTCGTCCCAAAGTTGCGTAAACGCAACATTATTTTCACGATTTTTTTTTTTTTATGCAAATAAATATTTTAGGTTAGTTTGAATAGTTTTTTCTAACAAGGCAACTTCTTATAGAAAAGGAAAATAATTCGTATGACCAAATAAAATGTTTTGCTATTTTTTTTTTGTTTTAATATTGCTAGAAATTTTGTATTGTGAAGTGTGTTAGAAATTTTTCCAAAATATCTATGCATTTGTTAAACAATTTTTTTTTTTGCTCTAATCATTACTTGAACATAAAAGTAATTTCGATCATAAATTTTTATGCCAATTCTGTGGCCCTGCGAACATAATGTTGCGTTATTAGCAACGAATGTTGCGTTTTTTTTTTATGTAAACGCAACATTTTTTTTTATCCTAAACTATAATTGCTGATTTTTTGTTTTTGGTTTTTATACATTCTTTTAAGTGCCTATGAGGAACAAATAACGAAAAATCTAAAAAAAAATCCAGTAAAAATATATTTTTTTATATTTCCAACAATCACAATACTTTAATCCCCTAAAATTCCTTCGTAAAGTGCTAAAAAAACGTGATAATGAACAATTACGGCTTTGCAAGCTTGAACTGAAAAAATCAAGCTCTACTCATGAAAACATAAACATTATATCTAGATTTAGATTTATGGGGGACAGCCAAGCATTCCAACATCCACCGTATCCAAACATTTCAATCCTACGTACCATAGTTAATGCTCCTTATTATGTTGCGAATCGTACCCTCCATAATGACTTAAATATCCCTTTTGTCCAAGATATAATAATCCTCCCTAGCTGCTTCTCATCCTTCCATAGTAAATTAATCAATCATCCTAATCCTACAGCCCAATCCTTATCCAGCATCAATCATCCTTCTTCTCCACCAAGACGCCTTAATAGAAAGTGGCTCCGGGATCTACTGAGGTAGTGAAGTGTCAAGAAGTGATAAAAAAATCAATGTAATTATAATAATTGAGAGTGATATCGATGGATATTTTCTCTCCTCATGATATCACAGGTCACCTCACATTCGCCTCCAATCCTCCCTGCTAGTCGCAGGGTGTGGTTGGATGGCGTAAGGTTGACTCCAGGTCATCCTAGAATCCTTCCTAACATGGAAGGTATTCGGCTGACAACTGGGGACACCTGAGGAGTGGGCAAGTAACCAGTATCAAAATTGCATAATAAAATGAAATTGTAGATTGTAATATTGAAAAAAATATCTAGATGGTAATTCAGGTAATTTTTCAATCTTTATCGATCCTACCTACTAAATATAAAGTTTTCTCTAAATAAAACTAGCCTATATTCAAATATATAAGCCCAGACTTTGAATAGGCAGATCATTACTCACACATACAAACTACCTGATGGTAATAAAAGACAAAGCAACATGCAGACTATGTAATGTTACAATGACAATTAAACATATATGTAATCACAAAATGCAAAAGACGTGACAATCTAACTCCGCATATGTTATTTAAAAAACTAAAGTCAACATTAATTAAATGTTCAGCTTTAATTTCAATTATTTATTTTACGGCATTCAAATTTATTCCAGAACATTTATTTATCAATTAAATGGTTCGATTCCCACTGACTAGTTTTCCGTCTGTATAGGATTTTCGGTGTTATTCTACTAGTAAACTACCTTTTTAATTAATATTCTATGCTTTATTACTAATGGGTTACACGCCAGCGGTTATTTCGTTGCTTCATTGTAATAAAAACTTGTTATACAACATTTTTATATCAGAAGAAAGTAAAACCACGGGGTTCATTATGCATTTTAATTTTAACGTCCATTATTACTAACTAAGAATTTTAGGACGGGTTATTTATAGGTTACCACCCTTTTCTAGCCAGGATGGGCTGACACCTTTTCTTTTTTCTAAGGAAAAAACAACAACACCATAATGGGGTTCGAACCCACGACCCTTGCCACGGAGTGTTAAGTGCTCACACTCACGGCTACCAGGCCTCCAACCAGTTCATTATACAAATAAGCCAGGCTTTTAGGAGTGGAGATTTTTCTCAAACTCCCAGTAAAAATCAAAATATTAATGCTTCAATAACTACTGATCCATAATTACTGTTTTCATGCAACCCAACTCGCTATAGTCCATCCCAATCTAGTTAGAGAGATGTATTCCGAAAAAGTCCGACTCGCAGGAACTGCATCATCTTAGCGCGGTTCCGTTCTTATCTCTAGACTCATTTAAAATGATTAAAATAGAAGCTGTTATTATTTTGGGTCCACATTTCTAGAAAGCATGAAGATTAGATAGTTAGCCGTCGCGGTGATAAGTAAAGATGGAATGGTTGGGATTCGGCTAAAGAAACCTCAATACGATTTTTGTTAAAAATCTATATTTAGGACGTTTTGGGTACTCATTGGTAGCCTTTGTCAGCAATGAAAGTGCCGGGAGGCAGAGGAGGACCAAAGTTGACAGTTCCATCTTTACTTTCAAGAAACGTCTTATTTACGATCTTACCTGGATGGGTCCCCGCCCTAGGAATGACCCCGCTAGGCATTTGAAAAGCTATATCTTGGAAATCCATATCTCTAAGATTAAATTGTTTTTCTTATTTTTCTTAACCTGATTTATTATCAAATACATTATCCAACTATAAGCAGTTAAAAAATAACAAGGAATAAAAACAGACAAAAAGAACAGTTCGAATAAGCGAAATCAATTACTTTAAAGTTTTAAGCACTAATTTCTCCGATTGACATCGTCTAATCAAGACTTTCACCAAAACCTTTTTTGTAGAGCATTTAGTAAGCTTTCTAATGGTATCCTTCCGTTTACCAAGATTCTCAACCTTTTTCGAGATATTAAGGAAAGTATACAAAGTTACCAAAACTTTTTATGTCTGTTAATAAAATATTTTATTCTAACCCTTCTTTAACTCCAAACGTAACACAAATTTCAACATATTAGTTTTAATGAAAGTAGAACATGCAGAAAATGTTTCAACTGAATCCCATGATTCTAAGTACCCAAACCAAAACCGGTATTCAAAAACTATTTTTCCAATTTTCTCGAAAACGGTTAAAGCTATCGCCTTGAAAATGTTTTCATTCGTTTTCCTAGCCCAAGAAGTCTATAAAACGAGTGCTTACAAGCTTATGAACTCAAGAACGTAAGCGTTACGATTTTTTTGCGCGAATTTCGCCCCAAACGCCATCTTCCAGTGGACGGATTTTGCTGGTTAACGAACTTGACCTTTTAAATTGGACGACGGATTTTTGTACCAAATTTCATCAAAATCGGACCATTCGTCTTCTACCTAGAGAGCGAACAGACAAATATATATATATACAAATTTGAACCGCCATCATTTTCGGTCTCTAGGGGTTCTGAAACGCAAAATTTTCTAGTCGGCACTTCTGGATTGCGTCATGAGATCAACCTTATGAGCGGGGTTCCTCCCTATGGGGGAGGGAGGAACCGCGCTAAAAAACAAACCCTACTACTCTGAGTCTGTCGGGAGACTTTAAAGACACGCAACCCCTGCTGTTGGCATTATAAAAGGGTGGCAACCTGTAGATAGCTCTGTGCTAATAGCCCAATTACATATTTTATTTATTTAACTCGTTTGAATTGTTCAATACAATCAATACAACTTTTTACTATCCCTAAAATATTTTCTCTGCAGAAATTAAATCCACTATTTCCAAGAGCATCAAATAATCATTAAGAAGGCAATATTTAAGGGTGCGTTTACATCTGCCACTTCTCGCTTCAAATATATCTCAGGTGTCGGATAGATATTTTTTTTTTTTTTTTTTTTACGGCGCATCTACATCTAGGTCATTAGCGGCGACGTCCAGGGTGCAGCGAGGAATTTTCCCAGCGAGCCCTGAGATGAGAAAATTCCTGCCGGAGGTGGGAATCGAACCCACCATCTCCCGCTTATGAATCAAAGGCGCTAGCCACTAGACCACGGGAGACCCCTCGGATAGATAATTATTATATCCGACACCTCAGATATATTTCCTGCGAGAAGTGTCAGAAGTAAACGCGTGCTTATAGCTTGTGATAGAAATATATATCTCAGAAATAATTGTTTGCAGTTTACATTAGCCATACTTACTGTCTGAAACATTGACTATCAGATGTAAACGCAACCTATGATACCTACATGCACTGACATAGGTTCTTTTAAATGATTTTAGTATGAATGAAAACATGAAAGCAAAACTTAATAAAAAAAAATCTATGAATAATTGTTTTATTTCCAGTGGGGTGGAGTGATACAATCCCCCTCTCCTTTTTGTGCCTCTTTGACTTTAAGCCATTTTAGTGACAGCGAGCCTGAATTTAAAGAATTTCTAAAGCAAAGGCCATTTCTTCGCTTCGGGACTGAATGCCACCGGTGTGACAGCTTTTTGCGATATCTAGCGGTAACTTTTGTAAGCTCTAGTCACTCTTTTATCCGTTAGAGTTCATAGAAAAGCAGTTTGAGCCTATTGTGTTGGTGAACCCCTCGGTTGCCCCAAAAAAACATCCATCGCCTTCCGCCTGTTCTTTATAAAACATTAGCATCTATAAAAGCAAAAATAAATTAGAAACCAAATAATTAATATTAAAATCTAATAACGCAAATCTGTAACTATTTGGGTTCGAAATCGTGATCTCCGAACTGTGAGTCATAGACGATTTTAACCTAGCCTATGACTCTATCCGTGTCAAGACCTACCTGAGTGCCACGTTTGGTCAAAATTGGTCAAATGGTGTGGATTTGTATAAGAAACAAACATACAGACAGACAGTTGGTAGACGTTTTTGACCTATCCTATGACACTCCCCCTAACACGACCTACCTGTGTGCCAAGTTTGGTCAAAATCCGACGAAGGGTGTAGATTTGTATAAGGAACAAACATGCAGACAGACAGCTGGTAGACGTTTTTGACTTAGCCTACGGGACTTCCCGTATCAAGACCTACCAGTATTACAAGATTGGTCAAAATCTGTCAAACGGTGTGGATTTGTATAAGGAACAAACAGATAAACGGACAAACAGACACACGTGATTTTTGTATAGATAGATGGGTCACGAGAATTATCGTACAACACGGAAAAATTTTAAATATTTTTGTACTCGTTAATAAATATTTATGTATATATAAGTTATAGAATTATAAGCTATCAACTCAAGTGCTGTCTAATTATTTTCATTTTTTCTTTTTTAAGGTATCTTGAAAAGAACATAACTTCAACAGTGAAAATGGTTCTAACAGGAAAACTTGAAATGAAATATCCACATATTAAAGGAGATATACAGGTCCAATTGACTGGAGAAAACTCGACATGTAAAGCTTCATTAAAAGATGCAAATATAAGTACTTTGGGAGGCCCGAGGTTTGTTTACACTGGGAGCAAAATACCAAAGCGATTCGACGACAGTGTGGAAATGTGGACGCTGGAATTCTACCACAAAGGAGGAAGCGCTGCAGTAGAATCTAGTTTGAAGCAAGCTGTAGCTAGTAGCCTCGACGAAGAACTTTGCAAAATAGTCTCAAAATGATTACCATTGATAAATAATTATTTCAAAAACTAAATAAATAAAATTTTCTATACTTAGCAATATTAATAATTGCTTGGTTATTATCTATAAATAAATTATGATGACTTTTTTCCGAAATATAACTTTTGCAAAAATGATTATGTACACCAAATAAATCACCTAACTAATCAATGAATGTACTCACGGACACCTAATGAACAAAAGTCCGTCACGCAGGAGCTGCATAACTAAGCACTTTCCTCAGAATTTGGGTAGTGTAGACTGCTTTCCAGAACAATTTGCTTAAAATATCCTACATAAATAAAATAAAAACATGAAATTTGTAATGAGTAACTGATCAATTATTAATTTGCTTCCAGAGTTATGTTTACACATGGTACCTATTACACTACGTAATAAATAAAAAAAACCTCATATTATCGTATTTTGATCTAACGCAGGAACAGGATACAGTCACTGTAGTGGTAGAAAGCGCTCCTTGCGGCGGCTTTGTGAACCTACGTCTGGCGGGCTTTTCTATTGAAATATATAACAAATTAAACCCCCGCTTTCCGATTGACCGATTCAGCTCATTTTTACAAACCTTCTTTCTCATGAGTTACCCACGACGTATATCGCGTTTCGTTACAACACAGCAGAAATTACGACCGGTATGAGTATATTAGGAATTTGGGTCCGGAGTAAACCCCCCCCCCCCCTTCTAATGAACCGATTTAGTTTATTTTTACAACACACATTTACCTGTAGATTACCACTACGAATACCGAGTTTCGTCGAAATATACCAAAAATCACGGCTGGTAGTGGCGAATTGGTATTGTGGGTCCGGAGTAAACCCCCCCTGCTAATGAACCGATTTAGTTTATTTTTACGACACATATTTACCTGTGGATTACCACTACGAATACCGAGGTTCATCGAAATATACCAAAAATCACGGCTGGTAGTGGCGAATTGGTATTGTGGGTCCGTAGTAAACCCCCCCTTCTAATGAACCGATTTAGTTTATTTTTATATCTAAATTTTCTCTCTATATTACCACTACGAATACCAAGTTTCGTTGAAATATAACAAAGATTACGGCTGACATAGTCAAATTAGTGTTTTGGGTTCGGGGTAAACCCCCCCCCCTTCCGGTGGACCGACTTTGGTGGTTAACGAACTCGTTCAATCGTTTGCTAATTGAATGCTATATACCAAGTTTCGTGACGAAAAAACAAAAACTCTGGCCGCTATCGTGTTAACAGACACATATATATATATAAATTTTAACGGGGGTCATTTTCGGTGTCTACTAGGTAGGATCGATAAAGATTTGAAGAAATTTTTCAAAAATTCCGTCATGAGTCCAACCTCAATAGCTACTTTCCTTCGGAGGAAAGTGCTAAAAGTGACGTACCGATATGTAGACACAGTATTTTTCAGGCGGAAGGTCAATAAAAATGAATTAACAAAGTCAATTCATTTATTCTTACTCTACATGTTTCACACCTCAGGTGCCTCTTCAGGAGCCATAAAACTCGATAAACTAAAACTTACAGCCTAATTAAGGCCTGATTAAGGAAGGCGAACCTTCCTGTACAATGGCCACGTCCAGTATATTGGAATTAGGCTGTAAGTTTTTAGTTTATCGAGTTTTATGGCTCCCGAAGAGGCACCTGAGGTGTGAAACATCTAGAGCAAGAATAAATGAATTGACTTTGTTAATTCTTATTTATTGACCTTCCGCCTGAAAAATATTGGATTTAAGAAGATTGGGTCACTATAAAATATAAATATAGATATGTAGACAGTGCAGCGTACTATTGACCATAAGACATTTACTTACCGAATGTAGAGGACGAGAACACATATCCACTGACCTTGCAGTACTTCTCACTGATGGTAGCCATTACTTGGATATAATATTTAAACACTTACATAACACTGGTACATATTACAAGATTTAACTAAAATACTCTTTTACTGTTTTTTTTTTTTAATATTATTTCTTTTTCAATATATGTATTTATTTATTATTTTTCTAAGTTTCCTTTTTAACTAAATTTACTTAGTTTTATAATTCCTCCCAAATTATATTTATGATTATTATAATTTATTCATTATTTAGTTATTATTTCTAAAACTCTCAACGTTTAAAAGCTGACGTTTCCATACACATCTTCATATTTGCGAATCGCCATTGCTGCGGTCAAGCAATGCAGATAAATAATAATCAATGATTGAGATTGATCATACAAGTATTTGGAAATTTCAAATGAGGGAGTCTGTTGATAATTTGGCACCAAATTGGCAAATGGACGGCTGCATATTCCACTAAAACCCGTATAAGTGGGCGCCTTCGCAACCCGAACCCAGCTCACCGTCAGAAGCTGTGGGCGAGAGACTAGCTGCTCAGCGTCTACGTTCTCTCGCTGAGAACGTCGTCAGGCCCAAATTGAGAAATTGGAGCTAACAAAACACCGAATACACCTGGCCATAATCAAAGCACTTGACACCATAATTGTATGTCAAACGCCTTTCAGACACAACAATTTAGCCCACCTTTCCATGGCATTATGGGCCATGCCGCACAAGAGAAGTGTTTATGACATAATCTATTTGTCAAAACGGCGTTGAAACGAGTTAAAAATGAAAACTCTTTCTTGCAAATCAATACCAATTTCAATCTTGCCTATCAATGAGGTGGGACTACTGTACTTCGTTCCAAGTTGGGTGGCCGAAACTACCCTTTCACATGTCGGACTTTGACTATGTAATAAAGTGTGTTCGGCAAATTCGGCCGCACTTCGAGATTTTGGTGGCAGCGAAAGTGTTAAAGTAATTGTCGAGTTATGGTATCAACAATTAGCTTCCCCGTTGCTGAAGTATTAAACGGCTATTCTGAGAGTATAAAAACCATTTCAGAATTTCATTACCATGATCATGACATCATAAGCGGCTTTCCGGAGAAGTAGGAAACGTCAGCGGTAGGCAATTAGACGCGTCCTTCTCTCACAGGCAATGTTTTCGATCATAAAGTGACCAATGGTGCTTTTTTAAAAAAAAATAAGAATTTTTACGCTCGCCTTGGCTCATGAATACTATGATCCGGAGTGCGGCGTTTAAAGTAAACCCCTTCAACGTATGAGGCGATTTTATTGAATAAGGTACTTATCCTCTCAGTTTTATGGCCATTTTGTAAACTGTGGTTTAGTTGTAAAGAACAGGAAATGTGATTTCGCTAAAACATAGGCAGAAATAATTATTACGTAATGAATATGCAAAAGGATAGGATGACTGCAGTTTCAACCTTCAACATAAAAAATAGTGCACTTGTCACAATGTACTTAATCAGTAATACAAAGAACACTTCAGTAAAAAGGAGAAATTAACTGTAAAAATATTGCCTAAAAAGCAATTATATAATTGAGTGTGATATCCAGATAAGAGGATAAACTAATTGAGATCCATCATATTTAAGGCGTACAAGGAAAAAACAAAAATATATTACTTTAAGAGTAATAACAGGAATACATTAAATGTGAAGAGGGACAGATAAAATGTGATGGATTGCTCTCTCTCTATATATAGACTATTTTAATATCCAGAGAACCAACAGTACATTCGAGACAGTCATTATGTTAGTGCAAGTGGTTCTGTTGGGTCTTTTAGCGGTGGGAGCTTCTTGTGACCAAGTGGTCATAAACCAAGCTATAGATCAGCTGTTGGACAGCGCCAAGCTGGCTATGCAGATGAAAGGAAGTAACAAGATCCCTATGAAGCCACTGGAGAAGAGTTTCAAGACGAAGATCTTCGGTATGGAAATCCCTGGGAAATTCTCCGCTAGCAATGGCTACCTGGAGGATCTCGCTACCCTCCGTAGGACAGGGGATGTTGTCATGGCGACAGAAGGGAATGTACTCAAGCTGAAGGCATCACTGGGATTTGGTCTACTTCACGTTTTTTACGGACAATACGGATTTGAGTAAGTCAATTACATACCTACGTTTTGTTTATAAGCTATAATCGTCCAAGGCAGCTTTATAAACAGCCGTTTGAAAGGTAAGTCAACTCATGGAAAGTACCAATCAGACCAAATTCATATAGAAAAGTCCGACTCGCAGGAACTGCATCATCTTAGCGCGGTTCCATTCTTATCCCTAGTCTCATTTGGAAAGATTAAAATAGAAGCAGTTATTGTTTTGGTTCCACTTTTCTTGAAAGGTCTTGATTTATGATCTTTCCTGGATTGGTCGGCCAACCCCAGAAAGGCCACCGCTAGGCAGTGGTGCCTCTCTCTCGAAGCTATATTTCTAACAATAAATTGTTTTTCTTATTTTACTTATCCTGTTTTACTGTCAAATACATTATCCAACTAAAAGAACCGTTCGAATAACCGAAATCAACTACTTAAAAGTTTTAAGCACTTATTTTCCGATTGACATCGCCTAATCAAAACTTTCTTCAGAACCTTTTTTTTTTAGAGCATTTAGTAAGCTTTCTAATGGTAACCTTCCGCTTACCAATATTCTCAACAGTTCGAGATATTAAGGAAAGTGTACAAAGTAACCAAAACTTTTCATGTCTGTTAATAAAATATTTGATTCTAACCCTTCCTTAACTCCAAACGTAACCAAAATTTCAACAAATTAGTTTCGATGAAACTTGAACATGCAGAAAATGTTTCAACTGAATCCCATGATTCTAAGTACCCAAACCAAAATTCAACAACTATTTTTCCAATTTTCTCGACAACGGTTAAAGCTATTAAAAATGGTTTCATTCGTTTTTCTAGGCCAAGAAGCCTATAAAACGAGTACTTGCAAGCATATGAAGTAAGCGGAACGATTTTTTTTGCGCGACATTCGCTCCAAAAACCATGTTCCGGTGGGCTGATTCTGCTGGTTAACGAACTTGACCTTTCATCAAAATCGGACCATTATTCGCTGACGTATGCCGCGAAAAGACAATTATATATATATATATATATATATATATATATATATACAAATTTGAACCACCATCATTTTCGGTCTCTAGGGGTTCTTCCGATTGCGTCATGAGATCAACCTTATAAGCGGGGTTCCTCCCTATGGAGGGAAGGAGGAACCGCGCTAAAAACTGGAAGAAGGCATCTTCATTGGAAGTAAGTAGACGTGTTGTGTGGATGACACTAACGGAACTGGACGTAACTGGTAATAACCTACATGCCTGTTGTGAGAATCAGGACAAGGCTTTAGTTGGTCATACACGCTTAGTTGATTTCTCAAGGGAGAGACTGCACAGTTTGGCCTCTCGGTTTTGACTGTACGGATCTAGCACACACACAATAAGTTGATAAACTTCGAGGCAGTTATAGTAGACCCACTGTACGTGAAACAATTATCCTTTTGTCTAAACACATCAGGCCTGGCTGCACAGCATGCATGCATTGGTTTTATCATTGTACTTCGTTGGACTGTACAGTTCAACTCGGGGCTCAAGGATGTCCCTTTCACGGTGAGGAATATCTCAAGATTTGGACCGCATGGCCGTGAATGGCACCCTTAAGATTTGCCAGATCATACGCAGTTCTATCACATGGAGACACGGGAAAGGCCCATCTACACAAAGTGTCCTGGTGGTGATTTGAGACGCGCGCACTTCATTTGCAACAAAAATGTTCCTCGGGACCACCGTCCTATTTCCCACCACTCTTAAGAAATCCCTCATTTTCTGTATGCATGGAGACTTTCAATTTATGGTGGTTGATATTCAATAAGTAATTAGTGCTCCTAAAATATTTGAGCTAGTGACATTTTAAATTCACCATTCTAAAAAGCACATATTTACTTGTGTTGAAGGTAATATTTATGATGCAAACTGTCACTAAGAAATGTTGATTTAAGAAAACAAGAAGGTGAAATTTAATGTAAGGTTTTACTGGTCGTTGCAAGGGAAAGTCTGAATATGTCTAAATACCCTAAAAGCCTTCCTTATTTAATAATCTCTCCGGCGGTATAACCCACCCCTATATTAACAATATTGTAGGTTCCAGAAAATTGGCATAAAGGAGAATAAATGCCGTATTTATAGGAATAAAAATTTAAATAAACCTTTTTTGGCGCTTATTGTCACCCATTCAGGTACTGCCCAGGCCCGTGGTTGCGTAAATTCGGTGACCTAAGGGAACCGGTGCATTCAACGTGGCTACGACCGTTGGCCCATTTGGTTAGTTTCCGCATTTTAGGACCGAATGTTGGTCTCATTAAAAATTATTTTTTTTAGGCTTATGAGGAGTGCATAACTTAAAAAACAATTTTCTATGAACAATTTATGGAACCCACAAACAATTTATGCACAATTGGTTTCCAAGGACACATAACGCCTGAGACTTCAAACTCACATCTGTTTTCTTATTCTGTTTTGCAGATACCTTTCCGTGACGTCATCAGGAACCATGGAGGTCTCGATGACGAACAGCGCGGTGACCGCAGCACTATCTGTGATCAGAGACGGCAACAAGTGCACAGTGCTCGTGGACAGAGCTGCAATAGATTCATTAGGAGAGATTAAGGTGCAGCTGAGCGGTCCACAAGTACTCAACCAGTTTATAACAATGCTCCTCAACTGGGTGATTGGCAATTTCCACGACACCATCCAGGTTGTTGTCAACTCAAAGGTCTCAGAAGGTCTGAAAGAAGCTTTAGCCAAGACTGATCTATGTTCAAAGTTACCACATTAATTTCTACACCAGTATTACATTTTTGTACATTGTTTTGTGAAAATAAATAAACATTAAAGTCTAAATCGCAGGATCTGCGTCATCTTAGCGTCTTATCATATAATACTTATGCCTGAGATTATTTGAATGCTTAGAAAAGAAACACAACTATTTCAACTTCAATTGAACGATCAATCACTAATGAAACTTCAAGCACCCTTTTCTTCAACTGAAGAAGTTCCGATGAAACTAACGCTAAAACCTTTTTTGGGGGCAATTATTAGCTTTTTAAATGATCAACCACAACGTACAACAATACCTCAACCGTTTTTAAGATATTCACAAAATATACGAAAATTATAAGACTGTCAACAGACTTTTTTACACTGTCAATGAAATGTATATATATATTTGTAATACAATCACGTCTCAAAAGGTTCCCAAAATTTACACACTTTAGTTTAGATGAATTGGGAACGGGTCGAAACTTTTTCAAGTCTGATTCCGTCATCGTTTTCTTCCTATTTAATAGAATTCCCTAAAAAATATTCCCAATGCTAATACACTAAAAAACACTTCCTTCTTATTTTGACAATTCTGAGCTTATAAAATATTATAAGAAAAACAAAACAAAGTGAGGAAAAATATATTCGATAGACAAGGAAAAACAGGTTCGATGGAACTAATGCAAGATTTTAGAAACTTTACTGGGATTACCCTAAGTAACGTTCCTTCAGAAAGTTTTTAATTTATATAAAATGGATTGAATTTTCGAATTAATGTATTGAACGATGATTTATTTACCACAAAATATTGAACCAAACTCCTGACCACTGTGCAGTAAACACACACATATATACGTGTGTTGTATATGAGTAACTAGCTGTTACCCATAATAGGCGTGCTATGCTACACCTACTTTCTGCATCTATAAAAGCAAAAATAAATTAGAAACTAAATAATTAATATTAAAATCTAATAACGCAAATCTGTAACTATTAGGGTTCACTGTTTCGAACTCTTGATCTTCAAACTGTGAGTCATAGACGATTTTAACCTACCTCAGACCTACCTACCCAGGTCAAGACCTACCTGTGTGCCATGTTTGGTCACAATCGGTCAAACGGTGTTGATTTGTATAAGGAGCAAACAGACAGACCCGCGATTTATATATATATATATATATATATATATATATATATATATATATATATATATAGATTTACTACATATTAATTAATATTAATTGATTATTTCGAGTATTATATACGTTTATAATGGGCGTCAGTATTAAATTAAAAATTAACAATGAGAAAATATCAACACAATGAAGAGCTAGCTAAATTGACGGAATAAATAGTTCAAACAAAATATGACTAGTCAAATGTATGACTGTAAATATGACTAGTCAAATGTATGACTAAATTTGACTTGTCAAATGTATGTCTGTAAATATGACTAGCAAATGAGATGTTGTTTGCATGTTTGTGCTTACTTAGGAAGCCTGTCGCTGGAATGGAAACAATTATCTTCTAGAAATATCTTCTCTTTACAACTATTGGAATATTTTCGTCAGCATTCATGATACATTTGTTTCACCTAGATGTTACAATGTCACAATGTACTGCGAAGAAGAAAACATTATTTTTCAAATCTTTGAGTAACATGTGATGGCTGGAAAATGGGAGTAACATGGCCATTGGGGAGATTGGTGGATGATGGGAAGACTAGGGCTATGGGGGAGTTGGGTGAATAATAGGAATACTATAGGTGTAGGGGAAATGAGTGGGTAATGGGAAGGCCATAGGTTTAGGAGAGATGAGTGGATAATGGGAAGACCATAGTTGTAGGGGAGATGATTGGATAATGGGAAGACCGAGGCTATGGGGGAGATGGGTGGATAATGGGAAGACCATAAGTGTAGGGGAGATGAGTGGTTAATGGAAGAATGGTCAATGGCCCATAGGATTGCATGTAGTCGATCTGTAGTGTGTGTATCGCGTAGCTGCTTGTTGTTTGCATCGAATATGCATAGAAAATATAATTAAAATTAATATTTGCGACATTGGTTGATATTTAGTAAGTGAATAGGTGAATAACTTGATTGTTATCGTAAACATACTGCAGAAAAAGCAAATAATTACAACGTAAAACGACCAACTGAAGCAACAGGTATATTTTCCCCTTGTTTGTTTATATATTTATAAACATCAGCTGTTTTGGTAGCTATAGGTGCATAGCTGCCTAATTTTTTAAATTAGTGAGATTTTCTTGAAAATTTTGTGTCATAGTCTTTCCTAAATTGTTTTTCTGAAGAATAGACGATTTTTGGAAGTATTGGTGAGCAATTAATTATTATAACTTAGTTTGTAAGGTGCAAACCATTCTGAAGGGGTTAGGAACCCCTATAGTGGAGGTCTCAAAATCTCCATAGTGATGGAAATTGATAACGTCATAGGCAAGGGGCCACCTTGTCCAGAGTCAGCTGGCATAACCTCTACCGAGGAGCTTCAACAACAACCTAACCTAAAGAGATCAGCTGGTCAAATAAACAATCCTCTCAACAAGATAAGGATTACCAATGATCACGAGGTCAACAAAACAAGTAATATGAATAATATCACTGCTAATTTAACATCCAAAATAAATTTCTTACAAAACAATGTTTTTAAAAACACAGATAATGGACTTTTTTGTTTACGTTGAAGGGAAAAATCAAAATATTGGGAAAATGCATCCTATGAGTTTTGGAAAAAATACTTTTAAATCATCTAATACTGAAATTCAAAAATCTATTTTAAATATAAAATGCATAGGCCTAAATAGGATGAAAATAGAATTTGATCAGGCCAAAATTGCCAATAATTTTAAAACTTTGCATTTTTTATCTGAACACAATTTATTCGCTTATATTCCATCCTTCCTTACTCAAAAAACTGGGATAATTAAAGGAGTCGCTACTGGCTTAAGTGATTCCGACATGCAACACGGAAAGCAGTAATGTGTAATGTCGGAAGTAGCAGTAATGTCTGTGAGACGGATGATAAAGAAAGACCGAGATGACCCTGATAAAGTCTTCCCTCTCCAGACTTGTGTGGTAAACTTCGACTCCCTGACACTACCGCAGTATGTCTACATATACGGCGCCCGTTGTGAGGTCCGCCCTTACATCCCCAACCCGACCCAATGTAGAAAGTGTTTCCGCTTCAACCATTCCACACCCCAGTGTAGGGCTACCTTGCAGACCTGTGAGCGATGCGGAGGGAATCACCCGGGCAACCCATGTACAGCTGAGATAACTACTTGTCTACACTGTAAGAAGGACCATCCAGCTACGAGTAGGGACTGCGAGAAATACAAGGAGCTTTACAATAAAAAACAAAATCAAGCAATCTCTCCCAGTTCTTATGCCAATAATGCCAAAACACCTTTTCCTTCTAAAGACTTAAATGTCCCATCTTTATCTGAAAACACACCTAAAACTAGCTACAGGTACACCAAAACTAAATATGTCCCTACCAACTCTTCTAGACTCCCAGAAAAACACCTTAAAGATATCTCTCAAGAGTACAATCAACTTTCTCTCCCACTTCAACCTATCACAATGAATCCCTATTCTCCATCCTCTCAAGGAAATACCTACATTGCTAACATTCTCGAAATCATTAATAATCTCTCTAATCAGAGTGAAGAATTTATCGCTAATTTCTTCAAGATTTTTACAGATTCATTAAATAAAAATAAATTGGCTGTAGAAAATAATATTAATGAAGGAAACGCATTAGACAATTTAGATTTATAAACCCCTCCAAATGATTCAGCATTTAAACCTCAAATTTTTCAATATTTTACAACAGAATGTGGAAAGTGCCAATAATAAGTTTTCTGAAATTATCAACATGCTAGCCTTAGTAAAAATTGATGTAGCTGCAATTCAAGAAACACGGTTTAAACCCTCAAAACAGTATATTTCTTCACAATACTTCATTTTGAACGAAAATAGAGACGATGGATATGGGGGAGTTGCTCTCCTAATTCATAAAAGATTTAAGTGGGAGAGAATGAGTCTTCCGAAGATTGGCAACACTGAACTTGTTGGTGCAACCATTACTAACACCGTTCCTAAGCTGTCAGTCATCAATGCCTACAAGCCTGTAAGGAAGAGTGACCTCAAGAGACTCGTGGACCTCGCGGATCAGTCCAGCATCAGCACCATCCTCTGCGGTGATTTCAATGCTCACCATAGCTCACGAGGCAGTGACAAGACCTGAAGTAGCGGCCGTCATCTCCATGACATCATCTCAAGCAGCCAACTCATCTTGATGAACGACGGAAGCCCGACCAGACTGCCCAGGCCTCCGGCGATACCAACTTCTAGATCTGCCATAGATCTGTCACTCTGCACTCCAGATTTGGGCCTCTCACTGACATAGACTACCAGCGCTGACTACATCGGCAGCGATCACCTACCTATCATCATGTCTCTCACTCTTCAATCTCGGGAGTCCGTCTTTAGCCAGGGAAGAAGAAATTTCAAACAGATCAATAAGGGTAAATATGTAGAGGAATTGGCCAGTTTCAATCTAGACCAGGAACCTGTCGATGTTGAAACTATAGCCGCAATTATTAATGAAGCAGCCGAGAGATCAATACCCCGTATCAAGCCAATAAGGAAACGATCGTTCCAGCCTAAGACTTGGTGGAATGACGCTATAGGGTCACTCGTTTTAGCCAAAAACAAAAAAATAAAAGATTTTCTAAACAATCCTACTCCAGTAAATTTTTTAGCAGTACAGAAAATCACAACTAAACTTAAGAACACTATTAAGAAAGCGAAGAGGGAAGCTTGGGAATCATTTATGGAAGATGCAAATACCAACAATATTTGGCATAAAATTATAAAAGGAAAATTTGACCCCAAAATTAATTTAATAAGAGCAAATAAAGCGAATGCATCAATGTTTTTAGATCAAAATTTAGTCTCTAGATCAAACATCCCCCAACCAATAGATTTTAATGATTTTGGAAACTCGGGAGAAATTCTGGAATGTGAAATCGAAGCCGCCCTAAAATTTAAGGGTCATTCTGCACCTGGGCTCGATGAAATCACCTTCAAGATGATCAAGCTCATACCTAAAAATATTAAAATAATTCTCACTAAATCTTTCAAGAACACAGGTTCAGTGCCTAATTCTTGGAGGAAAATAGAGATATGCCCAGTAATAAAGCCTAATAAACCTGACCACCTTTTGTCCTCATACAGACCCATTGCTCTTATCTCAACATTGGCTAAAACGTTTATCACCGTGCTGAAGAACCGACTAGAATGCTTCATAGAAGAAAATTCACTCCTGCATCAATACTGCATCGGCTTCAGGAAAGGGAGATCCACGATAGACGCCCTCCAGATTCTGCAGTTGAAAATCACCGACGCCTTCGCTCAGAAGAAAGTCATACTGGGGTGTGTGTTAGATGTCGAGAATGCTTACAACATGGTCAGAGTGGACATCTTAACAAAGCAACTAGTAGCGATGAGAGTTCCGTCAGACATCACCCGCTGGATCTACAACTACCTCAGCAAGCGGACCTACATTGTGAAGACGGACGAAGGACTTGTAGAGATGGAATCGGATAGAGGACTACCACAGGGAGACCCAATTTCTCCTTTGCTCTTCAATTTATATACAGCTGGTCTACACAATCTAAACAGTAGTAATGTCACTGTTCTACAATACGCAGACGATTTCATGGTACTAATCTCGGAAAACTCTTTAGAAATTTGTTTAAATACAATGGGTCCCGGGCCACATAGGAATAAGAGGAGACGAAATCGCCGACGCCTTGGCTAAAGCATTCACCTCCTGCATCGAAGAAATGTCATCTCCGCCGCTATCTGACTTTATAAGGTTGGTCAGAATGAAGATGGTTGAATAATGGCAGCTGTTATACACCAGACGTCAGCTACCAAAGGAAGACATCACTTCAGCATCCAACCCATCGTATCCTTGTCCCCATGGTTTGCACCTTACAAACAGTCGCTCCCCCACCGCCGGGATATCGTCACCCTGACCAGGCTACGGATCGGCCACGCCAGGACTCAGGCCTACCTGCACAGGATGAAGCTTGTCGACAGCCCGCTCTGTAAGACCTGCAATGAAGTAGAAGACATCGCCCATATTTTCAACACTTGCAGAAGATACTCCTCAGCCAGGCAGACAATGCTTGAAGATACAGACTATCGGTACTACTTGGCAGGAAACATAGTTAGACTGTTGACTTTGTTACATTTTATTAAGAAGAATAACCTAGTATTGTAAATTGTATTTAATTGTTCATACATTTAGTTACTCATAATGGTTATAAGTTTATAACTTGAAACCAATAAACGATTTAAAAAAAAAAAATGTTATAAAGTTCATATAAAAGGAGTTAATGGTCTGAGAAAGTCTCCATTTGCAGTTATGTCGTTAAGTGTGCTTTTAGCTTTGTTGCCACTTGGTTTCAATTTTGCTGAAAGCAAACTTGACCAAGGGGCTGTGAATAAAGCTGTCGACGATTTATTGTTTCAAACTAACGGGATTCTCGCTGTCAAGAAACTCGATTCGTACAAACTGCGCGATATTGAACGTACATTGGGGAGACGTGCCTTCAAAGAGCAACTCCCGGGAGAGTTTCTGGCAAAAAAATGGTACTATTGACGGCTTGACTACTCTTTAGAGAGTCGGTGATGTGGAAGTAACTTCAGCAAATGGTACGCAGATTTTTACATTTGGTTTTGGTTATGAAGTCCTGCGCTTGTATGAATATTACAAACTTATGTAAGTGATCTTCTCTATTTACTATTTTTTGTGTGGGTGTGTGTTTGTTTAACGCCGCGGCGTATCAACAATTGGGCTACTAACGCCGGGCTATATACTGGTTGCCATCCTTTTATAAAGCCGACGGCACGTGGTCACCCATTCAGGTATTATCCTTAAGCCTAATTTAGACAGTGCGCGGCTGCTCTCATCGAGTACGCCTCGACACATCTGCCTCAGGCTGAGGTCATTTTTTTATCAATGCAAAATCACAACAACATTTTTCTGTAGTTAAACTCGTAATCACATCATTTTTCGATACAAAATAAATAGAAATAATTTAATTAAGGGTTTAGGCAATTATAATAATAATACATTAAAAAGATATGGGCACAAACGCCCGAAGCAAATATTCTTGAAATACAGTACAACTTGGATAATTCGAACCCCTAGGGACCGACAAAAAAGTTCGAATTATCCAAACTTCGAATTACAAAGGTTTTTGAAAATAAAGGGCTAAAAAATCGAACTTCTTATTTCGCTGATGCTTACATACATAAGTAATAAATAATTTATCAAAAAAGTAAAAATAAAAGTCTATTGTTTTGAAAAAAAGTTATTTTCATGTTTTCTTTATTTTTCAGGTAAGTTGGTATTGTGTTCGGAGGAATTCCGGAGTCCTTGGCAATTTCAGATTTTTTCTTTATTCCTCTTTCAACTTCTTTAATCGCAGCTATTAAAGTTTTATCGACAACGTTTAAGTTTTATAACTTGTAGGCTTCGACGTCTTAAATCAACAACTCACTGAACTGCATTGTACGCCCGAAATTCAAGGCACAAACAATACAACAGATCTAGGCGCCGACTGAATTATAACTGAATAAGAAATGAAGATGGGAGGGAATTCTAGGATAAAACGACAGGATGGAACTATAAAAACCCCTGGAAGGGAGGAAGCGTGACCCACCACTTTGCAGAACTCCTAGAGTCCAAGAACTAGACTGAGACCGCCGCGCTTCTTGTCCTGGAACCCCTACATCCGTATCTTACTATCCTTCTTACCCCAGGGGAGAATATTTTGACAAGATTTAAGATTGACCGCCTCTCTGTCAACTTTAATTGGAGGTACAGACTCGTAAAAAAATCGAACTATCCAAAATTTTATTCGAATTAACCACGATTTTTTTACATTGTTTATGCGCTAAATTCTAGGGACCGAGATAAATATTCGAATTAAAGACGATTTCGAATTATCGAAGTTCGAATTAACCATCTCCAACTGTATATATAACAATAATTTGTAAGTCTATCTCTGTATCATATATTTTGTCTGTAACATATTTTCCATCAAGGAGTATATTTATTTATGTAGTGTACTAGAATACGGTGGTTAACACGGGTTATGGTGTTATACTTTCTGTTAAGAATGCACAGGTTTTAATCACATTCATTTCCTATATTGTAAAATTGGTGCTAAAATTTAAGTTACCACATAGAATAATGATTAAAAAAAAAGTGTATCTGGTATCAGGAACAGATACCAGATACACATATGTTACCAGATACCAGGTGTTATATTTTTCTTAATTAAAAAATAAATGGGGGGGGGGGGCAGTTGGGTCGTTTTGTTCGTATCTCCCGTCTTGTAGTAGTCTGTTTACATATTCTGAACGCTTTTAATATATTTTTTGAGTTACCAACGTGGCTTAAGTCGTTTTGTTTTTTCTAAATAATTGTTAACATCACTATATAAGCAGAGGCAGCGATTTGCACGTTTCGTCGCGATAAAATTGCTATATTAATAAATACTTTTCGATCCATGCGTCACTGTTGGTAGTTTGTCCGCTCACATTGTCAGTTCGAAATAGTTAACATAGAACAGCGTATGCCTCAATCTGAGGCAGTTGTGGTGAGGCATGCTCGATGCGAGCAGCCGCGCACTGTCTATACTAGGCTTAATGTTGGATGTTGAAAGGAGCCAGTATTTTTTTTATTTTTTTTTATTTTTTTTTTTTTCTTAATATCTTCGGGATAGTTCAATTAACAATAATTTATATAAAGTTTATTTATGTACCTATGTTTTGTATATATTGGAATGAATGAACATTTAAATATACATACTGCTATTCTTCAGCTTGAAATTGTATTAAAATACACATCATTCATAAAATGTTCAATTTTATTTTTTAGGTATCTCGAAAAGAACTTAACTTCAACAGCTGAAAAGGTCTTAAACGGACTTGAAATTAAATATCCTTTTGTTAGAGGAGAAATAAAAATTGCAGTAACCAATGTAAATTCATCTTGTAACACTGCTCTAGTAGAAGAAGTAATAAATACATTGGGATCTCCAAAGTTTGTTAGCACTGACACGAGAATACCGAAGCGATTTGTCGACAGTGTGGAAATGTGGACCCTGGAAGTTCTTCACAAAGGAGAAAGTGTTGCTGTAGAAACAAAATTGAGGGAAACAATAACCAGTTGTCTCAACAAACTTTTTTGCAAATTAGTTTGAAAATGATTAGCATAAAACAGAAATCACTAAAGACCGGAAGTTAGGCATTCATTTTTGGTTAAAATAGGCAAGCAAAAAGGCACTTGACATACTGAAATTAGGCAGTACTGCAATTAAAATAGGCATTTATTAGGAGTAAAGACAAAGAGGAATCTCACTCATTATTAATGAAAATATGTATTTTAAATACTCATTCATTTCTTTATTATCAATTTATCACAGAATTAGTGTACTTACTCTTACTTTCCCTGGTTACAAGCAACAAAAAGGTGTTTTTTCAAAGTATCAACTGTCATAGACCTCAAAAAAAATGTTTTTCATCATGGAAAAACTTCCTCTGCTTTATCTTATCCAGAATACCAAGTAATTTCACGATTGTCACAGCAAGAGGGGTGTGAGGAAGGAGAAGTGACGTACTTCCCTCATCCTCTCTCTTTCCTCCTATTCATTAAGCTTGTGTATTCCTTCTACTAAGGAAGGCTCTGTTATTTACAGAGGTTAAATCCATGGGTTGGGAAAACAAGCTTTTGAATAGATATTTCTGATGGCAACATGTAATTTAATTTGCGCAACCTCATTTGTCTTCAATGAACAGAAATTCATCATGTACTTTTTAAAATGTTTAAATCGCAGAAAAAAATTGAATAACGAGGAAAAAAAGGCAAAAAGAGGCTTTAAATCTTAAAATAGGCAACAGATGCCAAAAAAGGCAAAATAAAAATTATCTCTACACTTTCTAAATGCACAAAAACATATTTATTTCTATCTGATTCTTCAATATATCCAGTCAGATAAAAAAGGCATCTTGCCTAACTTCCGGGCTCTAGTAATCACATATCATAAAATGGGGTCATAAAAGTACAGTATGGTGAAATTGGTAAAACTTATACTTCTAGTATATTTCCATTTAACTGATACCAAAGGGTCAAAATTTGGTATATAGGTACATATTTGCCATTTCGCTCTCTTTGGGAAAAGTTCGACCCGAGGTTTGTCCCATTTTTACCATACTGTACTATAATGTAATATGTGTTATAATGTGACTCCATTTTACAGTAATTACATAAGTTAGATAAAACATTATAAACTTTTCGTTAATGAAAATTGATTCTGTATTTGTTAATATAATTCAATAATAAATTGTTTATATACACCTAACAATTTATTATTGAATTATTATTATTCAATAATAAATTGTTTATATACACCTAAGATATCTGAGAAAAATTTAACACCAAAACGAATACCAAGCCAAATTTTCTAATAAAAGCATAGAAAAAGAAAATAAGAATGTACACTCATTTAAAGATAAGATGGGCTGACAGACCATTTTATATCGCCCTCTACCAAAACGTACTGAAGAAAATGCAAATCGCCTCCAAAGCGTTGCATAAAAATCAATAAATAATAATAATAGATATCTGAGAATACTTATACTTCATTATTGTAAGTATCTGGTTGCCACATCAAACAAATATTGATAAGAAATCAAAGGAATAGTTGGCATTCGGCAAGGAAAATAATCAGTTTTTCAGAAAAATCTATAATTTGGCATCTATAATCATTAGGGACCAGATTCTTAGGTTTTCACCAATTTTTTTCCTTTCTGCTAAACATGACAATGATCGTTTTTTTTTATATGATTCGCATCTTGTAGTATCATTCATGCAAATTTGGAAGAACCTAAAAAAACCTATTCAGTATATCACCTAAAATGACCTAAATAACGATGGAATGACCTAGACAGACCTAATCTTTAAAATAGAAAATACAATTCAATGAACTCATTTCCTGGATCAAACAAAGTTTCTTAAAAGCATCTTTCCGGGTCCAAACGTTCAGGGAAATTTTACTAGGAGTATCGCTTCCACAAGAACCCATTTTAACAGGCTGGGGAAAAAATAAAAACAGTTGTTAACGCTTTGGATATTAATGAAGGACCTGCCATTTTTAAGGCTTCGATGTTCCTCCAGAGCAACGAGATTCGTGGTGCATAAAAAAAACAACTCATATTTCCGTTTTATTTTTAGTTGCTCTTCTTTTTTTTTTTTCCCTTCTCAATATACTATTCTATAAAATAATGTTATTTGTTGTTTACTTTGATGTCACTATTTATATACATATTAATTTATCAATGATAAATGAATCAAATTATTAATGGTAAATTATAATAGGTTGAACTTATTTTTTGAACCTATTGAAACTGTTTTGTCTCCTAAAAAAACGTAAATGGATTTTTAAATAAAAACCTAAAAAGACCTTTTTTTTGAAGCTATGGAAACATTTTCATCACCAAAAAAAAAAAAAAAAAAAAAAAAAAAAAAGAAAAGTTTTTTAAATAAAAACCTAAAAACACCTATTATGCCTGTTGCAAAAACCTAATTTGATGCTTATTTTATCCTAAAAATCCGGTCACTAATAATCATGATGTATTATACCAGGGGGAGCCAAACTCCTTAATAGTCCGAGCCATTTTTCAAAATTTGAAATTTTTCCCTAGCCGAAATTAAATACCTATTTTAAAATTATGCAAAAAAGAAAATAACAATTTTTTCACAGAAATTATATACATTTAAAACATAAATTAAATTACAAAATACCTCTATTGAATTTAAATATTAAAAATTAAACACATTTATTTTACTTTTCCTGATAATTCTTTATAATTTGGTATTATTTTTATTTTCTTTATAATTGATGACACCACTTCTCAGTAATTATTTGAGATGCAGGTTAGATATTAGTGATCGGTTTTGGGGTTTTGCGAATTTTAAACTGGAATCAAATTATTCACATAAATAAGTGACCCGAATATTAAAATAATTGGATTTGCAGCCTTTTTAAATTCAGGATACTTTGATTCTTATACAAATTTCCAAAATTCAGTAATCAACTTTCAACAGTAATCAAAAAAATTCAGTCGATTTAATTGTGGAGCTTGATCTACTTGAATATCTGTTAATTCTAATTCTCCATATGCTCAAAAATGGAAAGGGGACTCGGGTAAATTTATCCAGAACCACAAATAATTCTTCAAAGAGTCATATGCGGCTCAGCGAGCCAGGGATTGCCTGTATTATACCATTAAAGTTGGTATTAATATAAATTACTTAAAGTAATTTTATTTATATAATTTGGACGTTTCGGCAGCCTCCTTCAGCAATAAGTGCCAGGGAGTATGGAAAGGTTAAAAGATACCAGTTAGGTGACCAAATGTGACATTTATCGCATGATCACCTAACTGGCATATTTTGGGCATTTACCACTTTCTGGCATTAATAGTGAAAGAAAGCTGCCAAAGATCCTGCAAAAACATCCAAATTATATGAATAAAGTTACATTGAGTAATTTATATTAAAATTCTTTAAAAATCAACTTGAAAAGTATAGGACATCATGATTACTAGTACACAATAAAGTAAATGTTTAGTATTTAATCAGGGAGCGAGGTTAGCTCAGTGGTAGAGTACTGGGCATATATGTTGGAGGACCTGAGTTCAAATCCCGAGCAAGCACTAAAGATTTTTATCTTCTAGTGTCTTTGTTCATGGATTGGATTTAGCCTCCCTGACCATCCCTAGGCCAACTCAGCCTTTAATTAATTTATTAATGGGTACCTTGGTGCTAATGATCCTAGCAGTCGAAGCGGCAAGGGGAAAATCAGGCGGCCAGAGCATAGTACAGACCAAACTATCTCCCTAGTGTGCCGTATGGTCATGAATCAGATACCTTAATAGTATCTGCCCCTCAAGGCCCTTGTGGCCTATTACGGGACTGATTTTGTACCAAAAATATACTTTAGCAATGACTAAACTGAAAAAAACGTGTGTCCATTTGCGTTCACGCTGGTGGGGTTGCCATGTACGAAAAGTAAGACTGTATTTTATACAATACATTACATAGGTTTGTTGGATGGAGCTAAAGCATATTCATGTTCCTGAATTTGAGCAGACGGCTCTAAACGAAATTATTTTTATTTATTTATTTTTTTTTTTTATTTACTGAGCTAGAAATACTCCATGTAAATTATGGATGAAGGTAGGCATTATTTGGCATGGCCCTAGATGTACCTATAATTGCTTGAAGGTACGGCCGGATATTAATATTGTCTTGTAATTTAATACCAAAATTAGTGATAATTAATAACAAATATTACTTAAAATTGTGAAATTACAGTATTATGCTTGAATAAAGACAATGAGGGGTCTCCCGTGGTCTAATGGCTAGCGCCTTGGATTCATATGCAGGAGATGGTGGGTTCGATTCCCAACCTCCGGCAGGAATTTTATCATCCCACGGCTTGCTGGTAAAATTCCTCGCTGCACCCTGGATGTCGGTGCTAATGACCTAGATGTAGATGCGCCGTAAAAAAAAAAAAAAAAAAAAAAAAAAAAAAAAAAAAAAAAAAAAAAAAAAAAAAAAAAAAAAAAAAAAAAAGACAATGAAGTCCAAAATGTTGTATTACATTGGATAATAAAAAATAATTTGGATGATTCAGTAACCTTAATTTAACCCTTCCAAATTATAGATTTTTTTCAAAAACACCCCACCTCAACTATTACTTTGAGTTCTTATTAACTCGAAGGCTAACTATTTTCAGCTCATTTTCTAATTGTAAATTGTATGACTACAATTTGATTTGGCTGAGGCTGTAATTGTTGTAAATGATAAATAAATAAATATATAAATAATCTCGAGGTCGGTCAGCCTTAGTCTTAGAATAAGAAGCAAATAAAAAAAATACTCTTAGGCTAGTATGAAGCTTGAGAGTAGCAGACATTTTTTCCAGGATCTGAAAACTATGGGTCTACAAGGGAATTCTCCTCTCAAATGCCAAGGTAGAATTTGTCAGGGTTGTGGTATCCTAATACAATATTTTTTAAATTTATTTATTTCAAATCTGTACAAATTATTATCAGTACAATGATCAAGTTTGTTGATGTAGGTATTTGTTATGTACTAGTTGACCGAAACGGTAAAAGTAAAATAAAATAAAAAACATACAAAATTTGGAAGAAGCCAACCATTGTTGGCACTTACTGAATTGTCTCATTTTAATGATCATATTTTAGTGACCACTGTCTCTTAAGCTGCCTGGGAGGATTGTCTGGGTGGGATTGGGAAGATAAGGATAGACATTAAGTATTAGGATGGTAGGATAATTAGGGCTGTAAAACAAAGAGGACATTGTTAATACAAAGGCTTGAAGAAGAAGTGGTAAAAAGAAGGCTTGAATTTCAGCCAAAACGTCACCTAAAAATAATTCTCATTTTCCTATAAAAAATGTAGTTTTGTTAAGATATCATGACCAAACTCTGACAAATTCTATCTTTGGGAATGGGGGGGCTGGAAGCATTTCCGGGGTATGAAATACTAACAATCTAGAACTTGCAATAGTTAGCCAACTAAAACACTATTAAACCAATTAAAAGACTATTAGGTATTTCTGAACCAAGTGGTCTTATTTAATTTATTTTTAAGGGTTTTATGATACATTTTTACCGAAGAAATAAAAAAAAAATTGGGGGGGGGGGGGGCTGCAGCCCTCCTATATACGCCCATGGGGGAGTGCCTCAAATCCTCCATTACTGATATAAGAGTTCAAAGGATATTTGTTTATTTAATTAATTTTACTCATTTGACCTAGATGTAGATGCGCCGTAAAAAAAAAAAAAAAAAAAAAAAAAAAAAAAAAAAAAAAAAAAAAAAAAAAAAAAAAAAAAAAAAAAAAAGACAATGAAGTCCAAAATGTTGTATTACATTGGATAATAAAAAATAATTTGGATGATTCAGTAACCTTAATTTAACCCTTCCAAATTATAGATTTTTTTCAAAAACACCCCACCTCAACTATTACTTTGAGTTCTTATTAACTCGAAGGCTAACTATTTTCAGCTCATTTTCTAATTGTAAATTGTATGACTACAATTTGATTTGGCTGAGGCTGTAATTGTTGTAAATGATAAATAAATAAATATATAAATAATCTCGAGGTCGGTCAGCCTTAGTCTTAGAATAAGAAGCAAATAAAAAAAATACTCTTAGGCTAGTATGAAGCTTGAGAGTAGCAGACATTTTTTCCAGGATCTGAAAACTATGGGTCTACAAGGGAATTCTCCTCTCAAATGCCAAGGTAGAATTTGTCAGGGTTGTGGTATCCTAATACAATATTTTTTAAATTTATTTATTTCAAATCTGTACAAATTATTATCAGTACAATGATCAAGTTTGTTGATGTAGGTATTTGTTATGTACTAGTTGACCGAAACGGTAAAAGTAAAATAAAATAAAAAACATACAAAATTTGGAAGAAGCCAACCATTGTTGGCACTTACTGAATTGTCTCATTTTAATGATCATATTTTAGTGACCACTGTCTCTTAAGCTGCCTGGGAGGATTGTCTGGGTGGGATTGGGAAGATAAGGATAGACATTAAGTATTAGGATGGTAGGATAATTAGGGCTGTAAAACAAAGAGGACATTGTTAATACAAAGGCTTGAAGAAGAAGTGGTAAAAAGAAGGCTTGAATTTCAGCCAAAACGTCACCTAAAAATAATTCTCATTTTCCTATAAAAAATGTAGTTTTGTTAAGATATCATGACCAAACTCTGACAAATTCTATCTTTGGGAATGGGGGGGCTGGAAGCATTTCCGGGGTATGAAATACTAACAATCTAGAACTTGCAATAGTTAGCCAACTAAAACACTATTAAACCAATTAAAAGACTATTAGGTATTTCTGAACCAAGTGGTCTTATTTAATTTATTTTTAAGGGTTTTATGATACATTTTTACCGAAGAAATAAAAAAAAAATGGGGGGGGGGGGGGGGGCTGCAGCCCTCCTATATACGCCCATGGGGGAGTGCCTCAAATCCTCCATTACTGATATAAGAGTTCAAAGGATATTTGTTTATTTAATTAATTTTACTCATTTGCTTCTTAAGAATCCAATATTTTTCAGGCGGAAGGTCAATAAAAGAGAATTAACAGAGTCAATTCATTTATTTGTTCTTGCTCTACATGTTTCACACCTCAAAATGTTTGGCACACGCCAAAAATGTGGATGATCAGGATAATAAAACTGCTCTGGCTAACCATTCCATAAAATATAAGCATGTGACTTTGCAAATGTAGAAATTATAGAGAAGGAAAGAAATTTGAAAAAAAGAAAAATGAAGGAAAACATTCACATATTAAAAAACAGGAAGAAAATAGTTAACCAAAAAACTGATATAAAATATTTAAATAGTATATTTTTCAATTTGCTAAATAAAATTTAATTAACTTTTATCCCTTGACAAAATATAAAAATTCATTTTATTATGGATAATCGATTTTTGGAATCTATCGATTTTACACAGCTGATCGACACTATAAGTAGGTAATAGTAACCTCATATTGGACGTGGCCATTGTACAGGAAGGTTCGCCTTAATACAATTAGGCTGTAAGTTTTAGTTTATTGAGTTTTTGGCTCCTGAAGAGGCACCTGAGGCGTGAAACATGTAGAGCAAGAAAAAGTAAATGAATTAACTTTGTTAATTCTCTTTTATTGACCTTCCGCCTGAAAAATATTGGATTGAAGAAGATTGGGTCACTATAAAATATAAATACTTCTTAAGAATATTTTTAGCTACATTCCACGTATACATTAATGTTCGCTAACAAAGGGAAATAAAAAAAACTGGATATTTACTCGTTTTATATTTTCAGTTTTTATAGTTTTTGACTATTTCATTTCGTGATTTTAATAATAGTTGATTGTGTTTTATATTATATCAATGTAATTTTAACATAGCAATAAGGATGAGTTGTTAGGGCTCAACAGTGCCCTAAAAATATTGCTTGCTTAAAAGATTTTTTTAAAAAAATAAGTCAACATATTATTTAATAACAATATTATATTATTAGTGTTAAAACCTTAATAAATATGGATTGGTTGATAATTGCTTTTCAATTAGTCAATCAAGAGATGAACTTGAGATTACTAATTTGTTTGCCTATTAAATTGAAGATATCAAAATAATTTTCAAATCAAAAACATTTATTTACCAAGTGTTACTGCCATACTTGTTTACTCATTCAGTTCTCACAATGCTAGTGGGGGGAACCTTGTTACTTGGATAAATGTTTTCAGCTAAGACAGGATTTTTTTTTTTTATTTATTTTTTATAATAGCATGTCAACTTTAAAGTCATTAACGCCGTTCCTTTAGGAGGTCATTTTCATTATAATTCTGTAATAACTATCAATCTGTGTAAATCGACCGGATTTTATGACAATACTATGGACGATTTTCTATATACTACTTGAACCAATCACCTACTTTTTTGATGAAAATAATCATAAATTGGACCAAATAATTATATATATATATTGGTATTAATAAGGCATTCCCAAAATATTTTAACATTTTATTTTGCAAGAATCACATCTCCCTTCAACAGAATGTTGCTCATTTGATAATAATTTTTTCCAAAATTTTAAAAGGATAACACATTAGTATGATGAAGCAGGATTCAATTTCTGTAAAATATAACGTTAAAAACTTAACTACAGGAGAATTCCGTATTAAGAACAATATTATACCCCATGAAGAAATCATAAAAAGAATTAGATATGTATAAGTTTAGTATGGTAGTAAAAATTATTCATATTTTTTTATCTTCCAAAAATAAAAATTTGTAACAGTATCAGAAAACAAGAATGCAGGATCTAGGCGCATGGTAGCCCCCTCAAAAATATAAATATTTACAATTACATTTAGAACACATACATCGTAGAATTTTTAAAAACACATATTGCTTAACATGAAGTAAATTAATGTCCACTGATAGTCTGTTCATAGTCCAGACTGAGTGTTTTAAAACTTTCTAGAGCAGTTATTCCATAACATTTACAAAATCAATATATATATATATATATATATATATATACATAACGATGAAGATCTGAAGAAATTTTTCAAACCTCAATAGGTACATTCCTGTGGATGGTGCTAAAAGCTTAGAAGAAATCCGACTCGCAGGAACTGCGTCATCTTTGTGGAAATCCGTTCATATCCCTAGTGCCACTAGTAAAGGAATAGAAGCAGTTATTGGTAGAGTTTATAATTTGTAAAAAATATAAAAAAAAAAAAATCTCAAAGAGAAGGAAGTTTAAGGCGCCATAACAGGAAACTGACAGTATCATAAGCGGAAATTACTCCCCCCCCCCCCCCCGCCTTCTCAATGTTTACTCTAGTATAACACTATTACCAATAAGTATTCTTGGCTTCATTTATTAAAATACTACTTTTACTGATATAGGCCATTTAAATAAAATTGCATTTGTATTTATTTTTATTGTTTAAAATAAAAACAACCAATTAAAAAGCTCTAAATTCAATATAAATACTACAACAATAATTATTGCTTTGTGCATGGACAAAGTTGGTTCTGTCTGTGACTGAGGAAATAATGAGTTAGATTATCTAGATATTTTTCTGATGTGAGGTTTATTTTTTTCTTTTTTTTTTTTTTTTTTGGTTTTTGTGTACAAATGAAATCTACGAAACTAAGACGAATTAGCCTACTTAGACAGGTTAAAAGATGTTGGAATTATGTTAATATGATTTTGATGAATAGGTGAAGGGTATTAATTTATAATACCAACCAAGGTGAGGAATAACCCTTCAAAGCTAAAAAAAAATACTTTTATTATATCATCATAACGTTTCAGACTATTCGTTCATCTTCAGGAGATCTAAAATAGTATGGTAATTGTTAAAAACTGCAGGAATACGCTTTAAAAAACACTATATAAATTACCATTATTATATCATCTTCAAACAATTGATAAATTTTATTTTCTTAATTTTAAACTTACCATGTCCTGTCCTTAAATAATGTTACATTTAAACGTCATAAATTCAATAAAAATGATTCCTAAAAGGAACCAAGTCAATCAATACAAATTAAAACATTCATTATCTTACAGCCATATTAGAAGACCTTATCAACATACTTAGACATTATCTATTATATAAAAATGAATCGCTAAATGTGTTGGTAAGCGCAAATCTCGAGAAAAACTGAACCGATTTCATCAATTCTTTTTTTATAATATTCCTTGAACTACGAGGGTGGTTCTTACGGAGAGAAAAATTTAAAAAAATGCCTGAAAAAGTCTAAAAACAACACTTTTCGGGTCTTTTTCACTTCCTTAACGCAAATTCATTTTTAAATAAAAACATATGTTCTTAATTATAATATTTTTAACATTTAACGTATTTGTATATCTATTATATAAAAATGAATCGCTAAATGTGTTGGTAAGTGCAAATCTCGAGAACAACTGAACCGATTTCATCAATTCTTTTTTTATAATATTCCTTGAACTACGAGGATGGTTCTTACGGAGAGAAAAATTTAAAAAAATGCCTGAAAAAGTCTAAAAACAACACTTTTCGGGTCTTTTTTACTTCGTTAACGCAAATTTATTTTTAAATAAAAGCATATGTTCTCAATTATAATATTTTTAAGAGTTAATGTATTAGGTTATTTGTGTATAGGCAAAAAATCACTCTTTGTTTATATTGTTTTAGAATAAATACGTTTTTATTTAAGTTTATAACTACAACAGTAATAATAAGAACATGTGGAGACCCGGTGGCCGTGAGTCTTAAGGCATGATGACTTAACACTCCGTTCGAAAGGTCGTGGGTTCGATTCTCACTAGGGGTGGTGGCTTTTCTTAAAAAAAAAAGGAGAGGCATCACCCCTATGCTGGCTAGAAAAGTGTGGTAACCTATAGGTAACCCGTCCTAAAATTCTCAGTTAATAGTAATGGACGTTAAAATTTAAATAAATAAGAACATGTAATCATTAGGTGACAATAGAATTCTCATGTTAATAAAGCAATTTCAATTAATTTATAATTGCGTTAACGAAGTAAAAAATACCCAACTTTTCTATATTCCTATACAAAAGATTTGTAATAATACTTAAAGGTCAATTTGAACTTTAATACCATACAATAAACTGTTAGTGGAGGAGTTCTGGGAAGGTAAAACTATTGAGTGACATTAGTATCGTATAAATATTAATGTCAATATTTGTACGATGGTAAAAGTACAACTTAATTGTCTATGGTAAAATGTAAATTTTCTGTGGTAAAATGTCACTTGAAATGTAAACGTCTCTTTGCTGTGCATCTATAATATTACTAAATCTAAAAGTCACAAATTTCTATAAAATTACTAATGTGTTGTGTGTTTGTGACTTACTAAATATGCCTCCTACAAGGTGGTGGAACAACCCGAAAATCAAAGAATAAAAAAAAAAATTAATTATCAATCTAATCGTACTGCCCGGGAACATGAAGATCGCAATGAACGTGAAAGAATTCGGTTAAGACAGACCCGCAAAGCCCGAAATTCGACTAATAATGGTGCAAGTTTGAATCGAGCTGCTGTTAATTGATTACAGTGCCTACAACTGTGTTGCTATTGGACCTAGGAACTCAGTTTGACTATAAGGGCAGTCATTAAGTGTTTGTGGTATTAATCTAAAAAACCCATGTTTCTCGCATGGTCAATTGTATGTTACCTGTTCCTGTGTTGGAAAACCATCTGCTCTGTTTGTTTACCCAATGAAACAAAAAATATCGTGTACCATTAAGTACTACAATAAAAATGAAATTTAATTTAGAATAAGTAAAAATAAAATGAAATATAATAAGTAGGTATCATAATAAGAAATATGATATTGTAATTTTCATTGTGATTTTTTAGTGACTATTAAAAGAATTTTAAGTGTTTTATAATTTTTATTTTTTGACAATTTTTTTCTTCTTTTTTATATCTTACAAGCTTTTCGGGTGTCTCAAATAGCAGAATAGGTATTAAAAAAAATTAAAGAATTGACTGTTAGGCGGTTCGAAGTTCGCCGGGTCAGCTAGTATTTAATAATATAATAGGCCTAAGGAAATATAATAGGCCTAAGTATGTTGATAAGGTCTTCTAATATGGCTGTAAGATAATGAATGTTTTAATTTGTATTGATTGACTTGGTTCCTTTTACGAATCATTTTTATTTAATTTATGACGTTTAAATGTAACATTATTTATTGGTGAGTTTAAAATGAAGAAAATAAAATTTATCAATTGTTTGAAGATGATATAATATCTTGGTTAATGGTAATTTATATAGTGTTGTTTAAAGCGTATTCCTGCAGTATTTAATAATTAACATACTATTTTAGATCTCCTGAAGATGGACGAATAGTCCGAAACGTTGTGATGATATAATAAAAGTATTTTTTTGAGCTTTGAAGGGTTATTCCTCACCTTGGTTGGTATTATGTTAATATGAATTCACAATTAAAAAACAGCTTGTCAGCATTAAAGACTGATTAAATAATATCTTTTATCATTGTCTGCTTCTACTGCATATCTTACAAATTCACATACATTTTTGCCTGGTTGTGCAGTACAATAAAAATAGACAATTCTTACTTTCTTAAGCCAGATGTGTAATGCTGAAGCCCTCTTATAAAAGTTGTTATAAACGTGTGCTGCGTGGTTGAATCTCTCTGGTATTTGCAAATCAGTGAACAGGTATTCCAATACCTAGAGAGAAAATGAAGGAATTTATAAAGCATGACACTTTTAATCCTTCTGTAAATCATCGAAATGAAATCAAAGGCCTACTTGGAGAATGGTGGTGATTTCTCTCGGTGTACAATAAGGGAATTGGACTCCTGATAGCGTGAATTGTGCAGCTTGAATGCAGAGTGTAGCTTCTTGAATTCCTTTCCTCGTTTCGACAGCAAGGCGCCACCTTGTATCACCATTCCTAAAATTGTTTACAAAAATTTATTAAATTTAATATTTTAATTTTATTGTTCAGTATATTTTTGAAATATATTTAGAAAAAAAACAATAAAAGCAGACATATATATATATATATATATATATATATATATATATATATATATATATACAGGGTGTCCCGTAAATGTCTAGTCATATTTTGGGAGGTGATAGAGGACCTTTAGGGGAACAAAAAATATTCTATGACGATTTTCCGAATTCTCACACATAAGGGAGAAAACGTCGTTTTATTGTTTTTTGAGACAAACTTGGTTTTTAGAAGAATAATCGTTGTAGCTCCGGCCCAGGTAGTTCTACTAGAAAGGAAGTGAAACCAATCGAAAGCTGATTAAATTTACTATAAGACTAGTTGAAAGTAAACGTAAAAATGAATGAATGTAAGTATGTAAATATTACCAAAAGAAAGCTATTCTAAATTTCCAGACATTTTCTTGATATTTCTTACCAGCGTTACTCCTCAATGGGCAGGATTTGAGATTTCCGGGTTAATGTGTGATTGGGGTTCATTAATTGCCACCTTCTGTAGCCAATTAGTTACTGTAATTAACAAATTAAAAAAAAATGTGTATTTTATTTAATTACTGTTTAAGGATTTTTTTTTATTTTCGTGGAAGTAATTTTTTTATTGTTTTATGTAAATATTTGCTTAATATTCAAGTAAATATTTATAAAAACAAATATTTCTTTTAAGTTTTTTGAATAAACTGAAGAAAAAAATGTAATTTTCTTTTCACAGATCCATGTTTTTTTTTAAACTTTTGTTCCTAAATCGTTCACATACTTCAATAACACAGGTTTGTGATACATGAATGGAAAGCTGATTAAATGAAGAAGTTTTTCTGAAACCCGGAAATCTCAAATCCTGCCCATTGAGGAGTAACGCTGGTAAGAAATATCAAGAAAATGTCTGGAAATTTAGAATAGCTTTCTTTTGGTAATATTTACATACTTACATTCATTCATTTTTACGTTTACTTTCAACTAGTCTTATAGTAAATTTAATCAGCTTTCGATTGGTTTCACTTCCTTTCTAGTAGAACTCCCTGGGCCGGAGCTACAACGATTATTCTTGTAAAAACCAAGTTTGTCTCAAAAAACTATAAAACGACGTTTTCTCCCTTATGTGTGAGAATTCGGAAAATCGTCATAGAATATTTTTTGTTCACCTAAAGGTCCTCTATCACCTCCCAAAATATGACTAGACATTTACGGGACACCCTGTATATATATATATATATATATATATATATATATATATATATATATATATATATATATATATATATATATATATATATATATATATATATATATATATATATATATAATGTCTTAACACTTAACGCTCGTAAATGGAGGGGATTCACTTTTACAGCTCCAGGTAAAGACAGTTGCCTTCAGTATTATTTGTTTTTACGGCGCATCGACAAATCTTGGCCATTAGCACCACCTTCAGTATTGTTTGGGTTTTCTGTTTTCAAATCAGCTAACTGTAAGATTTTTTATGAATATTTTATGATAAAAAAAAATGGCTACATGAAAAATTCAAACAAAAATGCTCCTGATACTGAGGTATTCCCAAACAATGACAACGGCAGTGAAAGTGTTATCACAAGCATTCATTTTCCGCTGGAGAGTAGATGTGCTTAAAAAAGAACCTTGTAAAGCTGCTTGCAGAACGCAATAATACTTTTAATCATTTCCTATGATGAAGAGGAAGGGACAATATTGAAGTTCTGTTCTAAAAAAATAAAATATAAATTGATTTATATAATTATCCTATAAAAGATAATATTGATAATAAGATAATATTGTTATATAATAATCTTATAAAAAAACTATTATGTAACTAAAAAGACAGGAATGCAACAGACGATTTGGACAACTATACACACTGTTAAACTGTAAATCACATTCAAGTACTGAAAACAACCTGATCCCTTACAAAGCACTAATGCAACCGATTTAGACATAGAGATCAGAACTCCGGGGAACCGTGAAAACATCAACCATCAGACACATCCAAACCTTCCCATTCATAATGATGATTTGTTCTACATTTCCATCCCCAACCTTAGTAAAGACCTCAATATCCCACTCGTTAAAGATGTTATATTATCCAGATTCCACCATTTCCTCGCCAAACTATCCACTCATCAAAATTCTGAAGTCCTCACCCTATGGAGCCTTGCCCATCCTCTCTCCCCACCAAGGCGACTCAGAAGATCATGTGGCCCAGACATCTGTTGCAGTGACCAAGTGAAGTGTTAGCAATGGCTTTCTCTTCCTTCAAATGCGTCAATGTCTGTGGCTCACCGATCTCCCTTCAACTCTATTCCACTGGTCTGAGCAGAAGGGAGCTTGGATAGACCCCTTTAAACATTATCTGAGTGTCCTTCTGGCGTTAATCGAGGATGAAGTTGGGAGGCCTTGAGCAAAGAACTCTCTTATTGTATCATATATCATATTTACATATGATACAATATCATATTGTTTTGTATATATATTACCAAACATATTCATATAAAGAATGTAATAACCAATAAAAAACTTTATATATATATATATATATATATATATATATATATATATATAAAATATTGTTGCGAAAGCTTACGTGCTATCTTTTGATTGTTCCCAATCAGCTGCAGCGACTCTAGCTAGAGCAGAACCTGCTTCTACTAGCCTTGTTGCTTCCCGCCATGATAGTTCTCCATTGTAGAGAGTGTCTCTGTACGATCTTAGCCTCTCAAGCTCTCTCGCATCATCATTCCTGCCTTTCGTATCCAAATGCCCTACAAAATAGTTCAATTCTAATCAACTTTAGAGCCTTTAGAATTTAAGTTCGAAGTACAAAAATAAAAGGTTTTTAGTAAGTAAACTAATATATATATATATATATATATATATCTTAAATTTAACTTCGTCTGCCTTATTGAATCCCCACCACAGTCATACATAATTTTTCCCACTTGGAACATTCTAAGAAAATTGCAGAAAATGAATCGAGTACCATACTCAATGTATATATATATATATATATATATATATATATATATATATATATATATATATATATATATATATATATATATATGTATGTATCTGGGGATGAGGTTAGTTTAGTAGAGCACTAGACTTATGAAGCAGAGGACATGAGTTCAAAACCTGGGTGCACACTTAAGATTTTCATCTTCAAGTAGCCTCGTTCGAGGGTTGGATTCAGGGTCCCATATCTTATCTAGGTTCACCCAGCCTTTAATTAATATATTTAGTGGGCACATGCAAAGGGAAACAGGAACATAAATATGCTTTAGGGCCACCCGACAAACTGCACATGCGCGAACGTCAACAAATACTTTTTTTGTGTCACATACAGTCTTATTTTTCGTACATGGCCACTAAGCATACGCGACCGTCACTGCTCATGCGCGACCGCCAGCGCATGAGCAGTTTTGTGGCACTTTTTTCGTGAAACTTTTTTGTAACGGTTTTTTACAGTTTAGTCACCGCTAAAGCACATTTATGCTAAAATCGGGCGACCGGAGCATAATACTGACCACGCTATCTCTCTAGTTCACCAATACAGTCAAGAATCAGATACCTGTATCTGCCCCTCTGGGCCCTTGTGGCCTGTTGCAGGACAGATTTATTTATATAAATATATATATATATATATATATATATATATATATATATTTATATATATATATATACTGTATATATTATATATATGTATTTTTTTCTGATGGACCGGTTATAATGAAATATGATACAAAACCACTTAGGTTGACTCTTAAGATAATCTTTTGTCTAATTTGAAAGATCAAGTTCGTTAGCCAGCGTCCAGATGCACTCAGCCCCCCTCCGAAATTTTCCCAGCCCCCCGAAATGTTTTTCTATATACGCCCATGAACTTTACGAGATGAAGGAAATAAAGAACTGTTATGATAGAAAAGCCTTCAGCATCCACAATGAAATAATTGATATAATGTAACGATTATAACGATTGAACATAAATAAATAAGAAATTTTGTTTTAAATCTAACCTAAGACGGAATCCTGATGTTCATAGAGTGCTTGGAGGTGCTGCACTCTCTCGGACAATCTCTCAACTTCATCCTGAGCTTCTTTTTTCCGCCTGTTCAGCCAGGATACTCGGGTCTCCTTCATTGCCTGCAAGGTATTTGGAAGGTTATTTTCTCATCATAGGAACAATAATTTTGATTTTTTTTTTTTTTTTAATTTGGGTGCGTCCACTGCTATGGTCATTGGCACCAGAAATCTACACCATGACCGATTTTGACCAAACTTGGCACAGAGGTAGGTCTTCATACGGGAAGTCTCCTAGGCTTGGTCAAAATAGTCAAATTTCAAAATTTGGTCAAAATGTCAAAAGTTTTGTTCAAGAAAAATTGGCTATACTGAACCATTCAGATTCTGACGGCCATTTCGAATCGACAGCCATTTTGAATAATGCCTCAAATTTATTTGTTGATGTTCTTGATAATTATAATAACTCGAACTCATTGATGACTTTATATCATTATATAATCATGTAATGCAGTTAATTTCAATTTTATATCAACAGTCACTGTCTAACTAAGGAGTGCTGGCCTTTCTTTGATAAGAGCTATCTACTCGCAGGCTCTGGTGCTGGCCTCTGTCGGCTGTTTTATGAATTGCTGTGGTGCTGGCCTCTGCGGGCTGCATTATGAATTACTAGACAGATATAAACAAATTCACACCGTTTGACCGATTTTGACGTAACTGGGTATACAGGTAGATCTTGATACGGGGAGAGTCATAGGCAGAAAGTTGGTGTAGCATAGCACACTGGGTAACAGCTAGTAACTTATATATATAAAACAAAAACACGAGTAGTTTTGCTCTTTTACGTTTGTAATGAGGAAGGGTAAATGACCCGATCGTTGACATTGCTCCTTAAGTTGACACTTCAAATTTAAATTTGAAAAATAACAATTAGGTTCAAGAGAATTCAATAAGTTTGCATCCAATAGAAAGAACAGTTGTTGAAGAATAATGTTGACTGACCCGATCAACTATGCAGCTCCGTTAATAACATCTGCAGCCATTTTAGTATGAAAAATCCTCGAGTCAACTCCTGCTGCTCTCTTCACTTAGTGATTTTGATAAGAGATTAAGAATATTTCTTAAGAATTTTGTTTTGTAATGCGTGCATTAAATTGTTTTTTTTTTTTTTTGTGATCTCTATGAACTCTATGATACTTACATTATGGACTGTAAAAGGTTTGACTCAAGTCAAATAAAAAAATCTTGAGATTATGGTAGTGTCAACATTGGGAACCCAATAAACAACCAGGGCTCCTTTTCTTGACACTAATGTCAACTTTAGGAAAACGGTTGTCTGTGATGTATACTAGCACATTTAGTTGAGATTTTCATTAGAAATTCATGTGTCCTGATTTTATTAACTTCTTATGACTGGAACCTTAAGTTGACAACATGTTTTCCTAAATTTGACATTCTGTTCCTAATGTTGACACACAACTTTTTATAATAGTTTTCTGCAATTCGAAATGGTCACACTTCTTAATGTATGTATGGTGGACTTCTTAATGTATTTGTGGTACAATGGTTATAATTGGCGGTACCTCCAAATGCTTCTCACATTATCCAATCTATGGATGTATCAGGTTTTCGAACATTTAAAGAAGGTTGGAAGCTAAAAGTTCATGAATGGACCGTCAACCATATGAAAAATCCTGCATTAAAAAAAAACAAAAACAAAGCTGAAATCGCTAAGAAAGAAAGAGCCAAGCCTAGATTGAACAAAATAGAAGAAAAATCCCTTACAAGAAATAACTTTTAAATACTTCTCGTCTGAAAAATAAGGCGAGAAACTCCATGACTGAGGAAGATGGTGACTCCACCGACTAACATGAGCTTTGTAGAAACAACAGGTGTAACTAAACCAGCATCGATGTCAACAATTGAGGCAAGTCAAGTAGATAAAACCAGAAATAACGAATATAAGAAGAATGCAGAAAGTTGAAGGAAAAGCAACACGGGAAATATGTTTGACAAGTGGTGAGGTGGATTTCCGCCAATGCAGTTGTCCCTTGTTGCTAGGAATAGAATAAAAACTGTTTTTTCCGCTGATGGCATGATTTTCCAATATCTACTAGCCAAATTACTTGTAAACTTACCAATCCTCTAGTATTTGGATAAAATACATTAATTTCCAGAACCACTGACTCTACATGGAAAAATTCGGAGGCATATTGTTATTCTTCCTAGTTATGATTTTCAGTTAAAAATAATTGTTGTACCTAATTGTTTCCTAGGTCCTTAGCACCGAGCAACTGTTATAATATTTTATTTTATAATTAATTTTCTTCCAGAGTTTTGTGTAGGCCAAATGCTAAACTATTTAATAAATATAAAAAAATTTCTCATTTTATTCTATTGATATTGATGATTAATAAAACTTCCACATGTAAAAATGGGACATCCTGCAATCCTGTTACACCGCATATTTAGGGTCCAGAGCACAAGTAGACCAAGTCCATTTTTAGCACTTTTAAAAACAACAATAAAAATACTTATATTCAGTTACTAAAATATCACTTTCCTCAACCAGGTATGTTCTTAAACTTGGCAATGTTTAGTTTTCTCTCTAAAGATAATTTCAGCACAAATAAAACATTGCCAAGTTTAAGAATATACCTGGTTGAGGAAAGTGATATTTTAGTAACTGGATATAAGTATTTTTATTGTTGTTTTTAAAGGTCAGTTGAAGTGTCTTTACCGTTCATAGTTAGTAACTATGAGGTCTTCCAAGTAATGAACTTGGACATTTCTTTCTTGTATCATCTCTTGTATTGGCAAATATTTTTGGTTGACTTAATACACTAACTCATACTACTTTTTTGGAGTGTAGGATGGTAAGGCGTTCTTGGGGGGTTTTAGGAGGGGATATTTTTGGGGGAGTGTTTCTTTGTGGGGGGAGGAACTTGGCCTCTATTTCACATTTATGTTTTTTTTTTTTTTTTTTGGATCTCATTATTTTTTTCTAAGTATTAATTAAAATTTTAAAATTAATTAAAAGCTGTCTTGAAAAAAGACAGCTGATAGACGATTTTGACCTAGCCTATGACACTACCCGCATAAAGACCTACCTATGTACCATGTTGGATCAAAATCGTGTGGATTTGTATAAGGAATAAACAGTTAGGCAAACAGCTGATAGACGATTTTGAACTAGCCTACGATTCTCTCCATATCAAGACCCATCTGTGTCACAAGTTTGGTCCAAATCGGTCAAACGGTACAGATTTGTATAAGGAACAAACATACAGACAGTCAGCTGGTATAAGATTTTGACCGAGCCTATATGCGTCTAATTGTTTCTTACAACATCAAATATAGGTTCTTCATACCGAGACGATTCATTTGATACCCCACATCATGGGTTTCGGACGGAATGATGGGTTTCCGAAGGAAGTACAAAACTGGCACGCCCCCGCCCCGGAAGCGGAGTAAAACACAACTTTTCGCGATTTTTCGATTTTTTCCTTTAATAACGTCTTCATATCTATCTTCATGCAAAATTTCAAGTCTCTAGCATCATTGGAAGTTCCTAATAATTTTGATGAGTCAGTGAGTGAGTGAGTCCTATAAATCCCGATTTTCGCTCGCATATATCTCAGAAAATATTCGATGTAGAATTATGAAAATTTCCAGTTTTACTCACATCTAGTAGTATAATACGTGCGTAAAATTTCATAACTTTATCTTTACCTTGTTGAAAGTTATGAGAGGGTAAAAACATATATTACAGGAGGTCTTAGTCCTGTAATATATGTACACACCGTATGCTTAGGCCGGAACTTGGCTTGGCGCAGTACCGTGCGCCTAGATCTTAACTTTATTAAAAATTTGTCATTATTCAACAAAGCCACATTTTTGATAACTGTATAAAAACAAAATTACAAATGAAGAAAAACGATTACAATTTTATTATTAAACAAATACCATATTTGAGCATTTTGATTAATTATTTGGTTATATAATATTGGTAATCGGTTTAAAACAGTAAAATAATAAAGAAGTTGCTAATTTTAAAACCCTTTTTGTGGGGGGAATTTTTTTCATTGGGGTGTTGTGAGCACCCCACCTCCCTACTTGTTAGGGTAAACCACTTCCTACTTAAGGGTTAAAACGCATAATACTCATTTTCTGAAAACTTTAAAACATGGACTTGGCGGGTCTGTTTGCGAAGACCACATCCAGTTACTTTGAAGTATCTGTCGTGATTTTAAACAGTGATTTTAGTACTTACTGATTAGGTTACAGGTTCTTTGCTGGTCATCTATCACTTCTTTAGAGGTTATCTAAGGCTAGAAACCATATTATATAAATACAGTAATCAAAAGTTAATATAGTAATGAAAAGTATTCAAATCACTGTAATCAATACTAAAAGTAACTCTTTTTGACTACTATATTTATATAATATGGTTTCTAACTAACCGTTAGATAACTTTTATTTGTAATACTTTTAGGCTTGTAAAGCATAAATGAAAATAAGCAGAATATATTTCAGCTATCAATATTTATTAATAAAAAGTCCGATTCGCAGGAGCTGCATCATATTAGCGCGGTTCAGTTCATATCCCTAGTGTCATTTGAAAAGCTTAGAAAAGAAATAAACTTATTTCTTTTATATATCTCGTGAAACTTGTCAAAATCCTCTCGAACAAAAGTGATATTAAGGCGTCAGGGACACCGACAATAGCTAACTTATACCCAGAAGCGGAAATTACACAATCCGGCTCTCATTCTAAAGCAAAGCTCTATAAATCAATACAAAATATGCCTAATAAAGCCTTTCTAGTGGATACAGAAGGATCAAGAAGAAGTACTCAAGATTGAGTAGAATACCCTGCCTAATATTGCCTTTATAGAATAATATGCCGAATAAAGCCTATCTAGTGGATACAGAAGGACAAATAACAATTCTTGACGAATAACAAGTCAATGTATAGAATAATATACATTAATAATTAAGTCTAAGGAGTACAAAAAATGGACCGAAAACAAGTCTTGAGGAATCTTGTTTTTTTTTTTTTTTTTTTTTAATTAAATACTTTTTATCAATATTTAGTATATATCCTGTGTTGAAAACTATTGATTGCTAATTGATGAATCTGGTTACAACTAAGTAGTCTTTATGAATATTTAGTATATAACCTATGTTTGGAACTGTGTTATTTCAGAATCTAGTATAGTTTAAGAAATTTTGGTGAATGAATTCATAAAGTTGCTCTCCCCCTGGCTAGGCTTTGTATTTGTGTCGGCAGATACCTGCGGTATATTTACAATTCTTGAGAATTAACTCCTAACAGGAAAATTTCTTGTGGATCTTCTGTTTCTACGGGCACTGAACCGACTCTCTATTCGCTCCTAGCATCTAACCGCTGTGAAGTTTATTTTTTGGACTTAATATACGTATGTAGACTGAATCATAGCAAGAAGTAATCCTCCGTCGTCGGTTCTTAACTATGTAGACTCGCTAATGTTACCCAATCTTAGGTATATCATAATTAAAATCCACAGCAAAAACACGACATTTCATCATAATCCCCTGCTTAATAAAACATATATAGAATAATATGCCAAATAAAGCCTATCTAGTGGATAAAAATAGAGGGAAAACGCCGTTCGTGGTGGTAGACAATCTTACAAGGCATTTCGCTCAGAAATCTCCGAAATATTCTTACTAATTTTACGTATCCTGTTTTATAGCCAAATAGATTTATATTCTATAATCAATAAGAAAAAACTACTAGCAATAAAAAACTATGGGTAACAGATGAAAATAGGGAATACCAAGAACAATTCTAAAGAACGAAATCAAAACCAGTACTGTAATCTAGATATTCATACGGCATCTTCGAATTCTAACAAAAAAAATATTGCTTCTAATTATACGTATCCTGTTTACTGACAAATACACATGACTGCTATAAGCAAGTACAAAAATAACGAGCAGTGAAAAAAAAAAAACTGCGGGAAACACACAAATAGATCCGTTTAAATAAACGAAACTAACTAACTAAGTTTTAAGCACTTATTTCTCCTAATGTGACGACCCCATCAAACATTTCTTCAAAATGTTTGATGGGGGCCGAATAGATAATCATACGGCGTCTGAGAATCCCATGATTCCGCAAAAATAAAATATTGTTTCTAATTATACGTATCCTGTTTTATTGGCAAATACATTTGACTACTATAAGCAATTGAAAACAATAGGGAATATGCCAAAGAACTCGGAGTAGGAGCCTCGACAGTCTCAAGTCATTTAAAGGAAATCGTCCAAAACTTACATTTCATACGGTACAGCCTGATATATTTCTAACAATGAATTGTTTTTCTTATTTTAATTAATCTGTTTTATTGTCAAATACATTATCCAACTATAAGCAATGAAAAAATAACAAGGAATAAACACAAACAAAAAGAACCGTTCTTATAAACGAAATCAATTATTTCAACGCTTAAGCACTTATTTCTCCGATTAACATCGCCTAATCAAAAATTGTTTCAGAATCTTTTTTGTAGAACATTTCGCATGGTAACCCTCCGTTTACCAATATTCCCAACCGTTTTCGAGATATTAGGGAAAGTATACGAAGTTCCCAAAACTATTCTATTACCAAAACTATTATTCTAATCCTTCCTTAACTCCAAACGTAACCAAAATTTTAAAATATTAGTTTTGATGAAATTCGAACATGCGAAAAATGTTTCAACTGAATCTCATGATTTTAAGTACCCAAACCAAAAACGTTATTCAGCAACTATTTTTCCAATTTTCTCGAAAACGGTTAAAGCTATCGCCTTAAAAATTGTTTCATTCCTTTTCCTAGGCGAAGAAGCCTTTAAAACGAGTACTTGCAAGCATATGAAGTAAGCGGAACGATTTTTTTCGCGCGACATTCGCTTCCAAAACCATGTTCCGGTGGGCGGATTCTGCTGGTTAACGAACTCGACCTTTCAAATTAGACAAACGATTTTTGTACCAAATTTCATCGAAATCGGATTAGGGGGCCCGGAAATAAGCGAACAGACAAATATATATATATATATATATATATATATATATATATATATATATATATACAAATTTGAACCACCGTTATTTTCGGTCTCTAGGGGTTCTGAAACGCAAAATTTTCTAGTCGGCACTTCCGGATTGTTTCTTGAGATCAACCTTATAAGCGGGGTTCCTCCCTACGAAGGGAGGGAGGAACCGCGCTAAAAAGGTTAATATTATAAAAATCAATGATAATTGTTAAATTTAGGGGCCTCCTCACCGATTTTTTTGTCCGGTGGTTCTATAACATAATTATATTTTAATATTCATATTTCATATTTTTTTCGCATTAAGGGCATAAGTGCTAAGCATTTCCGCTCGCTCAAGAAGATATCAAGACTCTAGTCACTCCAACTCGCTAAAATTAATAGAATTATATGATTTTCTGCGAGTTGATTGACTAGAGTGTTAAAGGTTACTTTACTACCAGCAACAACCAATAGAATTGCAAGTAGGAATAGCCGGTAGAAAAGCTAATGAGTTATGCGCGTGCGCTGAATCACAGTTATAATCACTACAGATACTTCACAAGTAACTGGACGTGGTCTTTGCAAACAGACCCGATTTGGCTCCTGAGTAAACCTTTATTCCCAATATAAAGATTTAAAAAATCTTTCTTTTTAAGTACCGACGAGGTATGCCCAGTTTCGTTAAGAATTTCGACCATTAGGGGCATATTAATACTCTCTGCTCGTCTAAACCTCCCTTTCAGATAGACCCAGTTTGCTGGTTAACGAACTCGTCCAATCGTTTGTTATTCAAATACTACATACTAAGTTTCGTGGCGATAAACCAAATATTGTGTCCATCATCTTGTCAACAGACATACATAAACATTGCCTATAATTATAGTAATACAATACCGTTGTATCATATTATGGAAATAAGCTAATATATTTTATTGTTGCTCGACAAATAAAGATTTGCCGATCAGATAAAGTATCTATTTGTTTCAAAACTGTTATTAGAAACAGTCGTAGAAACAGATTTCTAGGAAGCCATTAACTAACATGAGAGTTGATTGCATTATCAGTGCCAGACATCTGTAGAAACAGAAAGATGTGCGTCACGAAAATGATATTTTTAACGCGGATGCTAATTGAAAAGTGAAAGTTAAACAGAACACAGTGAACAATATTTCTATATTTACAATGCTACGATATCAGTTGAAGATTTGTTTCTCCGAATGATTATTTCGTTGCTTCAAATCTAACATTCATTAAAAGAATGACTGAAATATTTCAAGCAACATATGATACTTGCAAAATCACAAAATGCAAGTAAATCTACTGTGGGTATCTGGACACATGGACATCCCAGGGAACACAGAAGCCGACTTACATACAGAAGAAGCATCGACGAGATGTACAGTAGACATAGAGGAACTGACTGTACAGGGCTTACTAACGAACATAAAATCACACATAGACAATAAATGGCAAATCACTTGGACCAACACACAAGATAACAAATTGAGAGAAATAAACAAACTTTGTGAGCCCGGCCATCCACATAAACTTTTGACAGATTACATTTGTAACACTAACACAATCCCCACATACCTTAGACAAACAAATATTTACACAAACATTTAGGACAAACATACAAATAATAAAAAATGTAGGAGCTACTCTGAAGTGAAATAATGCATGCGTACGCTTGTAAATAATATTTAAAAAAGTAAACATATGTTTTTATTTTACTTTTTACTAGTTTTAAACTCAACATTTTAATTATAATTTCTCTATTTATTTCATATATATATGTAAATATTAATTATAAAAAAATCATAGACCTGTTGATAGGTTATTCCCATTAATGTTGAAAACAGCAAATCGCACATCAGTTGGCCCTAATAAATAAGTAACCTTCATTAAAATTTACACCTAACCAGCACTTTTCGAAGGTATGTAGCCAATGAGGTTGCATTGATGAAGGAATTTTGAAAAATGTCTTTATATATTTATTGAATATATCCATATATATAATCATTAAACGGAAAAATTGGTTCATCTGAAGAGGAGGTTTTTGTTATATTGCAACGAAACTCAGTATACGTTGCAAGTGCCTAAAATGAAAGTGTGTTATAAAAATAAACTGACCCCGTCAATCCGAAGGGGGGGTTTACTCAAGATCCAAATTACTCATTTGCCGATACCGGTCGTAATTTTTGTTAGATTACAGCGAATCAAAAATACGAAAAATTCCTTTTTTTTTTTGAGATTTCAATGAACTAGATTGACCCATTCGGAGCCAAGTTAGAGCCCTTTATATATATATATATATATATATATATATATATATATATATATATATATATATATGACTTGTCTCAAAATTTTGCGTTTTTGTTTACATTTGAGTATTTAATATGTTTTCGAAGCGTGAACTTCTGAGAGAAATTTTTCCTTTCTGTTTTGTGGCCCTATACAAAGATGAATGAACTGCAAGCAATACTCTAACCTACCTCTGAAATATATACATTTTTTATATTTTAAAGAAATTAAGAAGCATTTATTCACATATTAATATATAAATGACACTTAATTTTAAATGATAACGAAAAAATATTTCCATAGCGTGGTAAATAAACGAATGGAAATATCTCAGAGATAAGTTTATATGGGAGGGAATTCTTCCCGCGAATATAGGCCACGCCCTTTTCCCTTCAAATACACCGCGTATGTTGCAAAGAGTACAGTTTTATTTAATAATCAGCCTTTGGTTTTGCTTAGAATTCATATGCATTAAATATTATCAGCCTTTGGTTTCGCTTAGAATTCATATACATTAAATATTATCAGCCTTTGGTTTTGCTTAGAATTCATATACATTAAATATTATCAGCCTTTGGTTTTGCTTAGAATTCATATACATTAAATATTATCAGCCTTTGGTTTTGCTTAGAATTCATATACATTAAATATTATTAATACCATTCTGACCCTTTACACAAATATCCGAATATTCGTTATAGGCGGAAGGTTAACAATTAAAACTTCACTAAATGGTGTCAATAACTTTATTTCCTCCCTACATTTTTGGTGCCTCTTCAGGGGATCGTGTTAAGTTTTTATATTTGAATATCATCCCCTGAAAAGGCACCTAAAAAGTGCGAAACATGTACGGAAAAATAAAGTTGTTGACATTATTTTAATAAAGTTTTAATTGTTAACCTTCAGCCTATAACGAAAATTCGGAGATTAAACAACATGTACCCTGCCTTCCACAACTTCACGCACGCGCAACTGAACTATTCCGTCTTTATCTGAACGAGCTATAGTTAAGTCGCAACTGAAGAGGGATCAATTGACGAAAAGCATCTAACTACTTCATAAAAATAAATAATGTTGATTCTAAATATAGGAATTCTGGATGATTGATAACAACTTGTCACAATCTTAAAATAAACACAAATACCTGTACAGGGCCTATAGATGACGTGCTGGACATACATATAATTTACAGTTTGAGGAAACATCAACCGTTTGAACGCCTAACTGATCTTTATGCAAATCAAAATGTTCAGCTTACTACGCGCGAATGTATAAAAAATTATTATGATATGTTTGTGTTTTCTAGCTTACCTTCCTATTTAGCGTAGCTATGAACTCCTCCTGTTCTGCGGCCACTTCCGGGTTCTTGTTGATACCGAGTACGTTCATAACTCTCTTTATTGACTCGTCTTCGCTTTCGCCTTTCCTATGAACAATAGTTCGACTTCATCATTTATAGAATTAAGGAAATTAAGAGATGTAACCCTTGATTGGCATGGCCATTGACATCTACTCTTGATTGGCATGGCCATTGACATCTACTCTTGATTGGCATGGCCATTGACATCTACCCTTGATTGGCATGGCCATTGACATCTACCCTTGATTGGCATGGCCATTGACATCTACCCTTGATTGGCATGGCCATTGACATCTACCCTTGATTGGCATGGCCATTGACATCTACCCTTGATTGGCATGGCCATTGACATCTACCCTTGATTGGCATGGCCATTGACATCTACCCTTGATTGGCATGGCCATTGACATCTACCCTTGATTGGCATGGCCATTGACATCTACGATAATGACACTGTGGGGTAAATGTTACCCCATATATTGAAAAAGTTAAACAAAAAAGAAATTTCAATTTTTTCTTTTCATTTTTATACAACAACAGGAATATCTAGGAAAAAACCAGTAATAAATCTGTAAAATATTTATTAAAATACAAAATAGCTAGCAAGTCCTAGAACTCAATATTGTTCATTCACTAAATAATCATCCTAAAAGCCATAAAAGAAGAATGACCAAAAGCCATAAAAAATAGGAACTTTATGAAAATACAATGTTCTGTCATTTTGAGACTCGCTAACATTCAACACATTTTAGAGATCGGTGATCGCGGCACATCGCCCTTCTACCACAGAGTCTAGCGTTCTCGTTTTCCTGTCATCTTTTCAGTCGCAAAATGAACATCTCAAGGTAACGAAAGATGTTAAAGGTCCATCAGGGGTTGATTCATCTCCCAAAACAACAAGCATCAGTGTCTTCAGTGGTTTTGGTATATTCTCCAGTTGGGAACTAACTTCCACATGAGCTTTCATCAGTTGGTAGCCCAAATCAAAGAGGAAATGTTTTCTAGTCACTTTTCTGGCCATTTTGTCTCTTGAAGAGCCGTAACATAAAAGTGATCGACCCGTGAAGATTTATCGAATAAGAGTAAAAGTTATTCGTTAACTACACCGTGGCGCCAAAAAAATACCCCATACACAACTCGCGACCTTCTCATGCAGCGACAAGTGGCTTTGTTCATATTAGGTTATACCAGACATTGCACTTCCGAGTATTTAGAAAAAAGGAGGGTGTCTCTGTGATTTACCCGTATGTGGGATTGCAATGACAGTGACCAGACTAAGCATTCGGAATTGTGCCAAAGTTGAATTCAGGAGAAAGTGGCTCTAAGCTATCACCCAGAGCTATGCGAAGCAGATGCCTTTTTTTAGACAAGAAGAGGACGAAGACTCTTCTTAATCTGTGTAGGACTAAGATAAGACTATAGTCCGGCCGCAAACAAAAGAACCAGGTAGTGCGCACACGCTGCACCCAGCCCATGTGTTTGAATGGCTCCCGCCACGTCCCTTCTGGTTTCTTTGTTTGCGGGCGGACTATAGTAACAGCTCCCCTTTCTGAGACTGCATTGGCATCTCTATACCATGTAGCAACATCACATGGTGTCGACTATGATGTGAGGATGATGAAATTCCATACCACATCCTTTTCTGGCTTACTGCAACCCTAACCTTAACTTCACTACCCTTAGGAGGTTCATCAGTAACACAGATCTAGTACCATAACTGACTGATAAATCGGGAGGTACAATAGGTCATAAAGGCCTTGGTGTGGCTTATCCAAGGTATCCATTGTTTAAAATAAAAATCGAAATCTAAGGGTAGAAGTTGTATAATTGAGCGTATACAATCTACAATACGGTTGTACATATATTAAGTAGACAATTGGTGAATCAATATTCAGATCAGGCGTTTATTGAACATTTAAATACAACAGGATGAAATTAAAAGACAATTATAGAATAATTCCTTAAGGCCTTTGCCGACAATGACCTTAGACTAATTACAGACAATTAGTACTGCCCGCTCTGCATTTCAGGATTAAATTAAATTTTCCAAAAAGATTCATAAAGCATGGTTTGTTTTTACGAAAAAAAAAAAAATACATTCAAAATATTTTAATAAGTTTAGGGATTACTTCCCTCGCTCTTAGTAACCCACTTATGAGGTTAACGCAATCTGCATATTTATTTGTCTGTCCGCTTTTTAGCTGGTCAAAAAGGGAGCGATTTTAATGAAATTAGGTATAAAAATACTTTGTGTGATTTGAAATGTCAAGGGCGTTAACCAGCAAAATCTGCCCACCAGATCATGTTTTTTGGGAGAAATTAGCTCGAATAAATCGTAATGCTTAAGCAGGCCATTCACGTTACGACTTATAGTACAACTTAGTAGGACTACTAGTTGGATAGTCGAATCCACTCACACTCCGACTTGATATCCAACTAGCGATCCAACTTTAGTCCTTGTCTCTTTTCAGGAGTGTGTACGTTGCTCGCGAGCCGACAAATTTATCGATTGCAGACCGAAGTTGTCCGACGGTCAAGCAATGACTGAGGTAAGTTGGACGACTTTGATCCGACTCCCACGCTCACGTTCCAACCCCGTATTTAGTCGAATGACGGACCTTCGAGTCGTCCCTCTAAATGTTCCGACTCGTCCAACTAGACTTCCAATTCAGGTAGCCAGTTCACGATCCGACTTGTGGTCCAAATTCGGAAGTCGGATCATTAGTCGAACTGCAAATCGGAATGTGAATGGCCTGCTTTATGTTATTTCATTACTAGACTTCCAAGTACATACACGGTTTATACGAAAGTAGACGTGGGAATGAAGCTTTTTTGAAGGCCATATCTATAATCTTTCTCGAGGAAAATGGAAAAATCTAGATTTTTCTTGGAATCGTCGGATATATTCTTACATATCTAGAATCCGGAGGAGAATTCGTTGTAAATGTAATGCACCTATTCGAATCTATTTATAGTATATCACACATTTGTGTTGATCATTCAAATGGGAATCAAGCAAATGGCGGAACCATTTGAAACAGTTGTCTCAAACTTTGGCGCACGCGCAATTGAACCCCTTATTTCTGAATAGTCTATAGTTTAGTGCACCTGAAAAGGGATCCAAAACCGGTCGAGTAGTTTTAATAAAATATCTAACTGGTTAAAACGGTTTAATTTATTTTTTATTTGCTATACTGGATTTCTCCTTAGCAAAGGAGTTGGCTTACATATTTATTTAGCTAGTCCTATTGTTAGTAATTTTAAATTTTAACTTTTATAACTGTTTAACTGTTATAGCTTATATTTGTACTATTTAACTAATATGAACAAACTGTAATAAGCAAATGAGTTGCAAAATAACAATATCTGTATATGAGAAATAAATAATATAACTAATATTACATAAATAAAATCATTCCGCGTATGATTAAAATAAATATAGTCATAATATTATAACATAAATCAAATGTAAATTAACTGAAAAGTGAATTATTAAAAGAACAAAAAAAAAATAAAAGATTAAAAAAAAAATAATTAACTTCTATTTATTTAAAATAAATTATCAGCACTTTAGAATTTCCTTAATATATCTAGATATTCCTATGAGTTTATATTTATTATTGCTATTGAGTGCGTTGAGGAAATTAATTTCTGTATCATCATGAGTAAGAAAGGTAAGATGTTTAGCTCTTATCGGCTCATAAGCAGGGCAATGAAGAATTAAATGGTTAATGTTCTCTAGAACATTTAAACTACAAACAGAACATTTCTTTTGCGGGTCTATTGCATATGTTAAATTGTTTATGTTGAATTTTAGGTTTTATTTATTAGCGTTCCATTTATAAAAATCTTGGAGCTATTGGCCCCACTACAAAAATTGATATATTGCTAATATAATCCTAACCATGTATGACATGATTTACAAGTATTATCTAGGTACTCCATTCTTCCTAGCTCCTTGTTATAATGATAACACATGGAGTATGTGTTAAGGTCATCGCAATGCACGCGACCAACTTGGAAAGACTGTGTGTAATAATTTATGAGATAATTCAAGGAACATGACTATTCATGGGATGAAGTATCTGAATATGGTTACAAGATTATCCAACTGAACATGACTATTCATGGGATGAAGTATCTGAATATGGTTACAAGATTATCCAACTGAACATGACTATTCATGGGATGAAGTATCTGAATATGGTTACTAGAGTATCCAACTGAACATGACTATTCATGGGATGAAGTATCTGAATATGGTTACTAGATTATCCAACTGAACATGACTATTCATGGGATGAAGTATCTGAATATGGTTACTAGATTATCCAACTGAACATGACTATTCATGGGATGAAGTATCTGAATATGGTTACTAGATTATCCAACTGAACATGACTATTCATGGGATGAAGTATCTGAATATGGTTACTAGATTATCCAACTGAACATGACTATTCATGGGATGAAGTATCTGAATATGGTTACTAGATTATCCAACTGAACATGACTATTCAAGGGATGAAGTACCTGAATATGGTTACTAGATTATCCAACTGAACACGACTATTCATGGGATGAAGTACCTGAATATGTTTACTAGATTGTCCAACTGAACATGACTATTCATGGGATGAAGTATCTGAATATGGTTACTAGATTATCCAACTGAACATGACTATTCATGGGATGAAGAATCTGAATATGGTTACTAGATTATCCAACTGAACATGACTATTCATGGGATGAAGTACCTGAATATGGTTACTAGATTATCCAACTGAACATGACTATTCATGGGATGAAGTATCTGAATATGGTTACTAGATTATCCAACTGAACATGACTATTCATGGGATGAAGTATCTGAATATGGTTACTAGATTATCCAACTGAACATGACTATTCATGGGATGAAGTACCTGAATATGGTTACTAGATTATCCAACTGAACATGACTATTCATGGGATGAAGTACCTGAATATGGTTACTAGATTATCCAACTGAACATGATTATTCATGGGATGAAGTATCTGAATATGGTTACTAGATTATCCAACTGAACATGACTATTCATGGGATGAAGTATCTGAATATGGTTACTAGATTATCCAACTGAACATGACTATTCATGGGATGAAGTATCTGAATATGGTTACTAGATTATCCAACTGAACATGACTATTCAAGGGATGAAGTACCTGAATATGGTTACTAGATTATCCAACTGAACACGACTATTCATGGGATGAAGTACCTGAATATGTTTACTAGATTGTCCAACTGAACATGACTATTCATGGGATGAAGTATCTGAATATGGTTACTAGATTATCCAACTGAACATGACTATTCATGGGATGAAGAATCTGAATATGGTTACTAGATTATCCAACTGAACATGACTATTCATGGGATGAAGTACCTGAATATGGTTACTAGATTATCCAACTGAACATGACTATTCATGGGATGAAGTATCTGAATATGGTTACTAGATTATCCAACTGAACATGACTATTCATGGGATGAAGTATCTGAATATGGTTACTAGATTATCCAACTGAACATGACTATTCATGGGATGAAGTACCTGAATATGGTTACTAGATTATCCAACTGAACATGACTATTCATGGGATGAAGTACCTGAATATGGTTACTAGATTATCCAACTGAACATGATTATTCATGGGATGAAGTATCTGAATATGGTTACTAGATTATCCAACTGAACATGACTATTCATGGGATGAAGTACCTGAATATGGTTACTAGATTATCCAACTGAACATGACTATTCATGGGATGAAGTATCTGAATATGGTTACTAGATAATCCAACTGAACATGACTATTCATGGGATGAAGTATCTGAATATGGTTACGAGATTATCCAACTGAACATGACTATTCATGGGATGAAGTATCTGAATATGGTTACTAGATTATCCAACTGAACATGACTATTCATGGGATGAAGTACCTGAATATGGTTACTAGATTATCCAACTGAACATGACTATTCATGGGATGAAGTACCTGAATATGGTTACTAGATTATCCAACTGAACATGACTATTCATGGGATGAAGTACCTGAATATGGTTACTAGATTATCCAACTGAACATGACTATTCATGGGATGAAGTACCTGAATATGGTTACTAGATTATCCAACTGAACAAATTTGAAAATACTCAAATGTAATTTTATTTTGTACCATTTATTTAGTTATTTTGGGAGCGAGGTTAGCTCAGTGGTAGAGTACTCGACTAATGAACAGGAGGATCCAGGTTCAAAACCCGATTTTTTTTTCTAGTGTCATCGTTCGAGGGTTGGATTTGGGGTACCAGGTAGTCCCTAGGCTCACTCAGCCTTTAATTAATTAGTTAATTAATACATGGGTACCTGCAAAGGGAAAAATCAGGCTGCCGGAGCATAGTACTGACCACACTATCTCCCTGGTGGCCTGTTACGGGACTGATTTTTTTTTTTTTTGTATTTAGTTATTTTAGTTATTTATATTGAATGGAGAGCTTGCGAAAGTAGCGATTCGCTCTTTTTCAAAAGTTGGCGGTAGAAACCACTGATGAAAGAATTATAAAAAGTTGCATCTAGTTAGCATAACGTTATAATTATTGGCATTATTTTTGTGTTAAGGCGTGAGCACTTAACACTCCGTGCCAAAGGTTGTGGGTTCGATTCCCACTATGGGGTGGGGCCTTTTCTTCAGAAAAAAGAAAAGGCATCAGCTCTATCCTGGCTAGAAAAGGGTGCTAACCTATAGATAACTCGTCCTAAAATTCTTAGTTAATAATAATGGATGTTAAAATTTAAATAAATAAATTTCTAAAAATGGAACATATGAAAATAAAATATAAAAATAACTCATTATTATTTTAATTGTTGACAGGATACAGAAAAAAGAAAGTCCGGCTCGCAGGAACTGCGTTATCATAGCGCGATTCCGTTTAGATCCCTCTTGATATTAGTAAAATAATAGAAGCAGTTATTAGTAGGTTTTGATCTTTCGTGAAAAATATTAAATGAAGCAGAAATAACTCCATCGTGTTTTTCAACGTTCGCTCTGGGAAACACTATGAGCTGTTTCTCATTTTCTTACCTTGTTTTACTAAAACAGGTATTTTACTATTAAATACAATTAAAAAAAACACAACCACATAAAAACTGAGTTAAAAAAGAGACAAAAACCCGTTTAAAAGAAAAAAACTTCGAACAGTTTCGAAGTATTTCTCCGATTGACACCGCCCCATTGAAAATAGCTTCAGAAACTTTTTTATAGAAAATTTAATTAGCTTTCGGGTGGTCACTTTCCATTTACCACGATTTGCCAAAACCTTTCAATATATTTTAGAAAATATATAACAAGATTCGAAAACTTACTTTTCTTGTCTGTTAATAATTTTAACAAAATAGAGGAAATAAAGTAGTTGAACAAAAACGAATGGTGTTCTGCTTTATCTACCCTCTGCCAATAAAAGAAAAAAGAACAAGTGAAAAATATATATTGGGTCATATTCAGAAGAATTAATATATATATATATATATATATATATATATATATATATATATATATTTCTTTTACGACACCTGGGTTGTTAGCGCCGACATCCAAGAGGCAGCGAGGAATTTTCTCAATGTGCCACCCCACCATCTCCCGCATGAGAAACTAAGGCTTTAGTCACTAGACCACGAGGAGACCCGTTGCAAGCATATTAATTCGAAATACAAGAGTTACGATTTTCGGACGAGTGGACGGATTCTACTGGTTCACGAACTTTTCATATTAGAAGAAAGATTTTTGTCCTGTGAGAGAGGAACCAGACAAATATACGCCTATGTATGAATTTCAACAACATTTCAAGGCATTTTTGTGATAAACGGATGTCTGAAAGATTCTAGACGGAATTTCCGGATTTCTTCCTAAGGCTAACCCCATAAGCGGATTTTCTCCCTGATTGAAGGAGGGAGGAAGCAGAGGAAAAAGAACTATTCTGTTGGAATTGTACGCCCCGATACAAGCCTGAACCTTGCTGACAAGTTAGATTATCAAAGAGTGATTTATGACAACGCTTAAAGCTAAACAATATGATTTCCCTCATCAGCTTCCTGGACTCACTTCTTGATTAATTATGGAACGTGGACGTTAACTTTATCTCATGGTCACAGAATGGCCTTTATATGCCTTAGGCTGCACCTACATTGGGCCCTTGTTTCTCCCGATCCGATACGATTCAATCCGATTTCGTTTGACCGACGTAAGTGCCTACATTGCTCCCGACCCGATCCGGTCCGATTAAGTCACAGTTCGTTAGTGAAGTGAAAATGAGTGATTAATTTAAGAAACATCACCTAATAAGCATAGAAACCTTCGATTAAGTTGAATGTTGGAGGTATGAAGGAGGAGTTGAGAGGCCAATCAATCTTCTGGAAGTATATCAGTCTTGAAAAAATAAGTCTTAGTGTAACAGGTAATTTTTAACAGTTATACTACAATAAGAAAAGCATTAGTATTCATATTTTAAAATTATTTATAAGATACCTAGAAGGTTATAAGCATTGGAAGATTATAAACATCGGATGGACATAAACATCTTTCCACGTAATTTAATAAACAAGGGAAGCAAAAAACAAAAATTTGAATTGACAAATTTCTTCTAAATTTTATTAGCTTTTATTTAAAAAAAAATAATAATAAAAAAAAAATGCATTGAAATCAGTTTAAATGTAGAGGCTGTAGACCTTTTAGCACTTTCCTCCGAAGGAAAGTAGCTATTGAGGTTGCACTCATGAGGGAATTTTTGAAAAAATATTTCAAATCTTTATCGATCCTACCAAGTAGACACCGAAAATGACCCCCGTTAAAATATATATATATAAATATATATATATATATATATATATATATATATATATATATATATATGTGTGTGTCTGTTAACACGATAGCGGCCAGAGTTTTTGTTTTTTCTTCACGAAACGTGGTATATAGCGTTCAATTAGCAAACGATTGAAGAAGTTCGTTAACCACCAAAATCGGTCCACCGGGAGGGGGGGGGGTTACTCCGAAGCCAAAACACTAATTTGACCATGCCAGGCTTATTTTTTGTTATATTTCAACGAAACTCGGTATTCGTTATGTTGATCTAAAGAGAGAAATACCTTGTAAAAATAAACTAAATCGGTTCATTAGGAGGGGGGTTTACTCCGGACCCACATTACCAATTTACCACTACCAGCCGTAATTTTTGTTACATTTCAACAAAAACGTATTCGTGGTTGCAATCAACAGAGAAAAAAGGGTTGTGTAAATAAACTAAATCGGGTTATTTTGAGGGGGGGGGGGTTATTACGGACCTAAAGTACTAATATACTCATACCGGTCGTAATTTCTGCTGTATTGTAACGAAACGCGGTATATGTCGTGGGTATCTCATGATAAAGAAGTGTTGTAAAAATGAAGTAAATCGGTCTATCGGAAAGGAGGGTTTATTTTAAACTCTGTTTCATTAGAATTAGCCTGCAAGAAGTAGGTTCCCTAAGGCGCCGCGAGGAGCGCTATCTCCCACTAGGGGGACTGTATCCTTCTCCTGCGTCAGATCAAAAGACGGAAAATGAAGTTTTTGTGTATTTATTAAGTAGTGTAGTATCCTGTATTAACATAACTCTGGAAGCAAATTATTTACAAAATTAATAATTGAACAGTTCTCATAAGAAATGTAAATGAGCAGAAGTATTCACGTTTTTATTTTATTTATTTGGGTTATTTACAACAAATTATCCAGTAATGTAGTCTACACTACTAAATTTCTGAGGAAAGTGCTTAGTTATGCAGCTCCTGCGTGACGGACTTTTTGAAACAAAATCGGTCTAGTATTAGCAATAAAAAATAAACATTTTTTGTACTGGCGTTAATGACCCCAACGGTTGACACGCCTTAAATTCAACCCCCCACCCACAAAAAAAAGTAAATATTTTTTGCCTATATTACACATCTGTATTCAGACTAAGGCGGTCACATATTTATTTTGTATTTTTGTTGGGAAAATATTAAGATGAGTTTTTGGGCTTTCAGATATGTATCAGTATGAGTAGATAGTACATTCTTCATCAAGACCCGTCGAATTCTTTAGCAGGCAATCATAAGCGATGCTTAACAAACAATATTTCGTACAAATATAAAGGATCTAGAAGGCGTGGGCGAACAAAGATTCTTTGCATTGTTGAACGTAGGGGACGAAGTGCGAACTTTTAATATCGAAATGGGATAATATTTTAGCTTACAAATAACTAATTTATCAATTTAACTCTTAGGCTTCCACGGTCCGAGTCATTACAAATATTATAGTCTTCTGGTATTGACCGTGTCACAAACTTCTTTGCCGACGTTTCGCTAGTCATACTGCCAGCTTCCTCAGGGCTTAGTCTGAGATTCTCAGACTAAGCCCTGAGGAAGCTGGCAGTATGACTAGCGAAACGTCGGCAAAGAAGTTTGTGACACGGTCAATACCAGAAGACTATAATATTTGTAACTAATTTATCAATTTTCGGTTCTTAAGTATTGATTTCTTCCATAAGGAAGATTTGGCGGGATATTCCCTTTGGTGTAGCTCAGTGGTAGAGCACTGGAATAATAAGTTGGAGGACCTGAGTTCTAGCCCGAGCAAGCACTAAAGATTTTTTCTTCTAGTGTCTTCGTTCATGGGTTGGATTCGGCCTCCCTAACCGTCCTTAGGCCAACCCAGCCTTTAATTATTTTAATAATGGGTACCTTAGTTGCTAATGGCTCTAGCAGTCGAAGCGGCCAAGGGAATAATCAGGCGGCCGGAGCATAGTACTGACCACACTATCTCCCTAGTGTGCCGCATGGTCATGAATCGGAAACCTCTATAGTATCTGCCCCTCAGTGGCCTGTTACGGGACTGATTTTTTTTTTTTTTTTTATTCCCTTTGGTGCCTAGCGCGGTCCGCCCTCCCTCCATAGGGAGGAACCCCGCTTATAAGGTTGTTAGCGCGGTTCGTCTTTCCATCCATAGGGAGGAACCCCGCTTATAAGGTTGACCTTATGAAACAATCCGGAAGTGCTGACTAGAAAAGTTTACGTTTCAGAACCCCTAGAGAACGAAAATAAAGGTGGTTCAATTTTTTATATTTATTTTTATTATTAGGAGATACAATTCACATGGATAAATATATATTTTATCACATAAAAATGATTCCAGACAAGTCAATTAACAATTGGGTGTCTCCTACAACCTCGTTATTCAGGCTTGGTAACACAGCAAGCCTGGTTACTGTAAGACCTAAATAAATGATTAAGACCATCAATTTCATCAAATACAACATAATAAATAATAATAATAAATATAAATAAAATATAATGATACTTAACAATGATAATCATAAAATAATAACAATAATGAAATTAACAATACCATTAAAATAATGTAAAAAAAAAAAAAGAACAAATAAATAAAATAAAGGAATAAATCAAATACAGCCAAACCTGGTCTAACTCATATACCCTCATCCACTAGGCCAGAGCTCCTCTGGAGGTATCTACGTGGTGCGAATACAAAATACATAAAAGAAATCCACCATACAGTCCCAAATCACGTCACATACACACACACACACACACACACACACACACACACACACACACACATCAAATTAAAATAAACACAAGTACACAGCGATAAATAAATAACTAAAACAAGTAAATAAATAAAAAAGAACTACCGACCCTCAACGGCCCGCCCCGGCGAGGAGTGTCCTCCATCGACTGAAAATGATGCTGGAGCCCTTTAGAACCCGCAAGGTGATATTTCTCAGCACCCCATAGGGACGCCATGCTGCCTCAAACTCCTGGCAGAAGCACCGCTCCAAACACCCCTCCAGCTCAATGTACAGGACGTTACCCCCACGTCGGTGACAGGCACGCCAAACATCCGGCCCACTGCCAAGCGGACAACGAGTCTCCCATACTTCCGACACTTCGCCCGGTGCAGCGAGTTCAGATCGGTGTTCCCATTTACAATTTGTGCGTCCACAATAGTCACTTTGCCCTCTTTCATCACAATTACATCAGGCTTCCATCGCCAGCAATCAGCTCTCAAGACTATCTCGAGGTGTACTTCGTACCCCCCCCCCCCCCCCCCCCCCTCCGGCTAAGGCCCCACCCAGCACATTCACCACAGTCTCATGTCTCAAACAACGACCTCCCCGCGAAATCAATGTATATATATATATATATATATATATATATATATATATATATACATATATATATTTGTCTGTTCGCTCTTTCCTGGCCTCAATAATGGTCCGATTTTGATGAAATTTGGTACAAAAATCTTTCGTCTAATTTGAAAGGTCAAGTTCGTTGACCAGCAGAATCTGTCCACCGGAACATGGTTTTTCCTTACTTCATATGGTTGTAAGTACTCGTTTTAGCGCGGTTCCTCCCTCCCTTCATAGGGAGGAACCCCGCTTATAACCCCGCTTGTAAGGTTGATCTCAAAATTTTGTGTTTCAGAACCCCTAGAGACCGAAAATGACGGTGGTTCAAATTTGTATATATATATATATATATATATATATATATATATATATATATGTGTATATATATATATATATATATATATATATATATATATATATAATTTGAAAGGTCAAGTCGTTATCCAGCAGAATCCGCCCACCGGAACATGGTTTTCAGAATCATGGGATTCAGTTGAAAAATTTTCTGCATGTTCTAATTTCATCAAAACTAGTATGTTGACAATTTGCTTACGTTTGGAGTTAAGGAAGGGTTAGATTAAAATAATTTATTAATAGAGATGAAAAGCTTTGGAAACTTCGTATACTTTCCTTAATATCTCGAAAACGGTTGAGAATCTTGGTAAACGGAAGGTTACCATTCGAAAGCTTACTAAATGCTCTAGAAAAAAGGTTCTGAAGAAAGTTTTGATTAGGCGATGTCAAGCGGAGAAATAAGTACCTAAAACTTGGAAGTTTGATAAACGATAATTGATTTCTTTTATTTAAACGGTTCTTTTTGTCTGTTTTTATTTCTTGTTATTTTGTTATTGCTTCTAGTAGGAGGATGTATTTCTCAATAAAACAGGGGAATAAATACAAATTCTCTGGACCTATAACAGAACTGAAAACGTAAATATTCTCCGTGTAGAGTCAGACATCTGTCCGGGTCGAGGTAGTAGGCAGGCTTCAGGTAGGCTTTTATTGTACGTCATAAATCAAGATTCATGGTTCTCATCAAGCATTCTAGAAAAGCTGACAGTTACCTTTACCTGTAGGAAGTCATGCAGCTAAATGCTATACTAGAAATATAATTATATTTTGTGGTTGTATGTGACCGTAGTTCATTAACAAATAACACTACTTACTCATTTTCTTGTACAATTTTATTTTGTTTAATTGCATTTAAAGATTGCATTCGTAGAAGAGTCTTCGTAGCCCGAAACTTGGGACGGCGGAAAGAGTAAAAGAGTAATTTCCGCTTAGGATAGTTTCATCCCTAGCCGACAATCTTGGTTTTTTTTTTTTTTTTTTTTTTTTTTTTTTTTGTTTTTTTTTAAATATTTGTTTACATTAGGAATGATCTAAACAAAGTAATAACTGTTTCTATTTTAAGTCTACAAAATGACACTGGGGATATGAATGGAACCGCGCTAAGATGACGCAGTTCCTGCGAGTCGGACTTTTAAAGGTTTATTCGCCTATAAAAACGAATGAAACCATTTTTAAGACGATAGCTTCAACCGTTTTTGAGAAAAGTGAAAAAATATTTGTTGAATCATGTTTTTGGTTTGGGTACTCATCATGGGATTCATTTAAAATATTTTCTGAAAGTTTAAAATTCATTTAAACAAAGATGTTTTAATTTTGATTACTTTGGGAGTTAAGGAAGGATTGGATTAAAATATTTTATTTTTAGACATGAAAAGTTTTGGGAACTTCGTATAGTTTCCTTAATATCTCGAAAACGGTTGGGAATCTTGGGAAGCGGAAGGTAACCATTCCAAAGCTTACTAAATGCTCAACAAAAAAGATTCTGAAGCAATTTTCGATTAGGCGATGTCAATCGGAGAAATAAGTGCTTAAAACTTCAAATGTGTTTGTTTTGTTCTTTTAAACGGGTTTTTGTAGTTTTTTAGCTCACTATTTAATTGGTTATTTTTTTTAATTGGAATTATTTGTAGAATTAGTACTTTAGTAGAAGAGTACAAGAAAATGTAAACATTTTGATATTTTGCAAATCATTGAACAGTAAGATTAGTATCTCTAGGAGTGGATGAAGTGTGCTGCCTGACCCTTTTAGCACTTTCCTCCGAAGGAAAGTAGCTATTGAGGTTGGACTCATGACGGAATTTTTGAAAAATTTCGTCAAATCTTTATCGATCCTACCTAATAGACACCGAAAATGACCCCCGTTAACATTTATATATATATATATATATATATATATATGCATATATATATATATATATATATATATATATATATATATATATATATATATATATATATATGTGTGTGTCTGTTAACACGATAGCGGCCAGAGTTTTTGTTTTTTCGTCACGAAACTTGGTATATAGCATTCAATTAGCAAACGATTGAACGAGTTCGTTAACCACCAAAGTCGGTCCACCGGAAGGGGGGGTTTACCCCGAACCCAAAACACAAATTTGACTATGTCAGCCGTAATATTTGTTATATTTCAACGAAACTTGGTATTCGTAGTGGTAATATAGAGAGAAAAGTGAGATATAAAAATGAACTAAATCGGTTCATTAGAAGGGGGGGGTTTACTCCGGGCCCACAATACCAATTCGCCACTACCAGCCGTGATTTTTGGTATATTTCAACGGAACTCGGTATTCGTAGTGGCAATCCACAGGTAAATAACTGTTGTAAAAATAAACTAAATCGGTTCATTAGGAGGGGGGGTTTACTCCGGACCCACAATACCAATTCGCCACTACCAGCAGTGATTTTTGGTATATTTCGACGAAACTCGGCATTCGTAGTGGTAATCTACAGGTAAATATGTGTTGTAAAAATAAACTAAATCGGTTCATTAGAAGGGGGGGTTTACTCCTGACCCAAATTCTTAATATACTCATACCGGTCGTAATTTCTGCTGTATTGTAACGAAACGCGGTATACGTCGTGGGTAACTCATGAGAAAGAAGTGTTGTAGAAATGAGCTGAATCGGTCAATCGGAAAGCGGGGGTTTAATTTGTAATATATTTCAATAGAAAAGCCCGTCAGACGTAGGTTCACAAAGCCGCCGCAAGGAGCGCTTTCTACCACTAGAGTGACTGTATCCTGTTCCTGCGTTAGATCAAAATACGATAATATGAGGTTTTTTGTATTTATTACGAAGTGTAATAGGTACCATGTGTAAACATAACTCTGGAAGCAAATTATTAATTGATCAGTTACTCATTACAAATTTAAAAGAGAACTATTCATGTTTTTATTTTATTTATGTAGGATATTTTAAGCAAATGGTTCTGGAAAGCAATCTACACTACCCAAATTCTGAGGAAAGTGCTTAGTTATGCAGCTCCTGCGTGACGGACTTTTTTTGTCAGGTAGAGGTGACGGTCTGGGCGGACCTATTCGAGGTCATAAATTATTTCATGAAAGGTCTAACCAAAATTATAACTGTTTCTATTTCAACCTTTCCAAATGACATTAGGATTAACAACGGAACCGCGCTAAGATGATGCAATTTCTGCGAGTCGGACTTTTTTTAAGGGAAGTAACTTATTTTTCTGATAAAATGAACGTACATGCCTAATTAAGGATAGGCCAGCGTTCCTATGAGTAGCCAGCGTTCCTTCGTCCAAACAAGGATGCAAGAAGTCGTCCTTGCCTATCCTTCATTATGTAAGCATGAAGGAACAAATCATTAACTTGAAACGGTATTGTTTGTTATGGTATGCATTCCGCCTCCTCCTTCATCCATTGTTCTAGTCTATTTGCAAGTCTATATATTGGTTCTAAATATATTTATATATAGATTCTCTATTTAACAGACTAATCAATGTCATTAGGAAGGCTGTATAAATTATGCAGATATTTTTATAACAAGCATTCGTTTTGTTTAATTTATTTGTTATCCTATAAAGATGTTTATTTGAACGGTAAAGTAGGTAGTTGGAAGGCCGAGTTGTGCGGAGGTTGTGGGGAGAAGGCCGGGTATAACGAGTTATCCTGACCTTGGAGGTTATCGAAAAAAGTCATGGAACGGTTGGGAATTGGCTAAGAGAAAGATCTATATTTTAGAAAATGTCTGCATTTTCTTTGGCATCGTTTTTCAGTAACAAGGAAGCGCCTAGGCGATGAAAGAATAGAAAGGAAGCATGGAGAAATCGATTTTTATCTAACTCAAATGGGCACGGTTGTTTCAGAGCATACCTAGCTCGCTTTGAGAGTTAAATGATGAACCGTCATGCCCTACATCCGCCCCAAAAGATTAGACTGCGGAACATGTGTTCTTCGAATGTCCGAGATTTCGCATCGAAAAGGCCGAATTGGACAGGAAACTCGGTAAGCCCTTGAAGACCGACAATCTGGTCATCCTCATCTTAGCTAATAATGAAAACTGGGAGGTTGTGCAAGAGTACGCTTCTCTCGTCGTTAAGATCCTCCGTACTGAAGAACGGGAGAGAAAAGGCCTGCAATATGATGAACTTTGAAATGACAATATGATGAACTTTGAAATGACAATATGATGAACTTTCGCCACCCGTACCATCTTCACAGTGTTTTGTTCCAATTTATCAAGTTAATGAATGAATGAATGAATGAATGAATGAATGAATGAATGAATGAAAAGTTTTATTCTTATTCCGGGACAGAAGTCCCATAGGAATAATTTTGAAATTACAAAATAATTTTGAATTTTACTTATAAACTTAAAAACTTATAAATGCTATCAGTATCAGTATATAGTGTACAGCTTCAATATAGACTAGGGGTTGGGTAAAACTTGGAGGGATAGAAGGTGGTGGAAGAGTCGGGATTTAAAGGTTTCAAGGTTGGTAGAATGGCGGACAGACAGAGGTAAGGAATTCCATAGCGAGGTGGCACGGGTGACGAATGATTTTTCGAATATTGCTGTTCGGTGGGAAGGAATATAAAGATCGGAAGGACGAGATCGGGTGTTACGGGAGTGAACCGAGGATTTAAATTTAAGAAGTTAGTGCTGGATGCTCGCGTTTCTGCAAGAGGGCAACATTTTAAGCAATAACTAAATTAAATAGGTGATAACATAAACAAAATGTAAATAAATGAAATGACCCAGTCTCTCGTTGTCTATTAAATGTTACCATAAATATTTGTTCGATTAAGCACTCTATTTGCGAATCGGCACGCATACTCTCACACCGCTTCTAAAGCATTACCGTTACTGAAACCGTACACGAAAACTATATCAGCATCAAGAGATTGAATTTCAGTAATTTGTTGCTTGAAATAATTCACAATGACAATTTTTTCCCGTTGAAAATGTAAATAAATCAGCACAAAGATGAAAACTTGTTTCGTTTCTTGTCTTACGATATTCTCCAAAACGAAGCAAAAACGAGCAAATCTCTAAAGGACTTTTTGTCTTAGCTTTTTGGTCCTCTACTCGCTCCTGAAGTTTTGCCACTTAAAATCGGGAAACCCTGTATATACCATACCTATTTTTAATAAAAAATAGAAAAGTATAACACTCACATGGCTGATATGTCCGGTATAGAGCCAGGAACTAATGACAACTCCTCTATTTCAGCAGCTAAATCTGCTTGGGCTGCATCTAATGCTGCGGACAATCTTGCAACTCGAGTCATACCGTGTCCTGGAAGGATTTTAGAAAATAATTTAAAATACTTAATGTACATACTGCAATACTCAGTTTTCAATAAACCACATACTAACAGAGTATAGATTCAGGAACAATTTTAAAATATCCTACAATTTGACCGACTTAATTTCCGATGGTAGCCAGTACATTCACGAACTTATTAAATATCTAATACATACATATTTATACAAGAATATTTGAAAAATATAACAACAGCCATTTAGAGTAATTGATTTTTCCTTAATTGATCCAAAATAAAACTACTCTCTTTTCTTGGGTTACTAGAACAGAATAGCGATGGGCGATAGTCGACTTTTTTTAGCACTTTCCTCCGAAGGAAAGTAGCTATTGAGGTTGGACTCATGACGGAATTTTTGAAAAATTTCTTCAAATCTTTATCGATCCTACCTAGTAGACGCCGAAAATGACCCCCGTTAAAATTTATATATATCTATATATATATATATATATATATAACTTATATATAGCATTCAATTAGCAAACGATTGAACGAGTTCGTTAACCACCAAAGTCGGTCCACCGGAAGGGGGGGTTTACCCCGAACCCAAAACACTAATTTGACTATGTCAGCCGTAATATTTGTTATATTTCAACGAAACTTGGTATTCGTAGTGGTAATATAGAGAGAAAAGTGAGATATAAAAATGAACTAAATCGGTTCATTAGAAGGGGGGGTTTACTCCGGACCCACAATACCAATTCGCCACTACCAGCCGTGATTTTTGGTATATTTCGACGAAACTCGGTATTCGTAGTGCTAATCTACAGGTAAATATGTGTTGCAAAAATAAACTAAATCGGTTCATTAGAAGGGGGGGTTTACTCCGGACCCAAATTCCTAATATACTCATACCGGTCGTAATTTCTGCTGTATTGTAACGAAACGCGGTATACGTCGTGGGTAACTCATGAGAAAGAAGTGTTGTAAAAATGAGCTGAATCGGTCAATCGGAAAGCGGGGGTTTAATTTGTAATATATTTGAATAGAAAAGCCGGCAGACGTAGATTCACAAAGCCGCCGCAAGGAGCGCTTTCTACCACTAGAGTGACTGTATCCTGTTCCTGCGTTAGATCAAAATACGATAATATGAGGATTTTTGTATTTATTACGTAGTGTAGTAGGTACCATGCGTAAACATAACTCTGGTTGCAAATTAATAATTGATCAGTTACTCATTACAAAATGAGAACTATTCACGTTTTTATTTTATTTATGTAGGATATTTTAAGCAAATTGTTCTGGAAAGCAGTCTACACTACCCAAATTCTGAGGAAAGTGCTTAGTTATGCAGCTCCTGCGTGACGGACTTTTTAGAATTGAAGTTCTCATCATCTGGAGGGCTTTGGTATTAAATACTGACACGTCTGGTGAATTAAATACTGAAAAAGAACTGTCTGGTGAATACAACCAACTACATAATGTAGCCAGAAAATACCTTTGTGTTCCAGGGTCGTCTGTAGCCACAGAACGTGTATTTTCAGTCGCCGGCAAAATCATTTCTGAGCAGCGGAACAGACTGAGCCAAAGAAAAGTGGAAATGTTGTTTTTCCTTTCTAGTAATAAGCGGCTCAAGGAGCACAACTAAAATAGTTTGAAATAATAGCACTTTTTTGTGCCACTTGATATTATATTCTTTGGAAATGCTTTTTATAAATTTAAATAAATTCGTTTTTCGTTTTAAACCTTTGTGCAATCTTATAAATATACCTAATCCTGCAAGTAATAGATAATTCTATCGAATAACTATCGATAGTATCGATATAGTTTAACCTATAGTATCGGCCTATCGATAGTGCTCTACTATCGACTATCGCCCATCCCTAGAACAGAACATACAGAACATTCGACAATAATTGGTAGACATTACCAAAAATAATTGTATTCCTAAATGATTAAGCTATTTTAATGTAAATATACAATAATATATCGCACTAGTATTTCTATAGTGACACAACTCAAAATAAAACTCAACAATAAAAATAAAACAGAAAATGTGTCACTGTTGCCTATGTAGGGGGAAGACGGGAATAGTGACACAAGTGCTCTCTGGTGTACAATCTCTGAAGCTAGGTACATATAGTTTTGATGGTTGATAAAGAGATATTAACCGTGCCTTTCATAGTCATAACTAGGGAACGGATGTTCATGTATTTACATATTTTTTTCTGATTCTCAAATCGAAATTTTTGATGGAATTCTGCACGTTCTAAGTGATTTTAAAGCATTTAAACAGGTTTATATTTTACATATTTTGTCAAAAATCCAAATTATTACATATTTTGCCATAAATACATATTTTGATATTATTTTTATTTTCTAATTAAAAAACTAAAGGGAAAACCGAGAAATAATGCTTTACACATTGAATCTAGATCACTGTGTCTTCTGTAATTGCAAGAAGCAAAGGTGGCTGGCAGCCATGCTTCCCCGGCGCTAATGGTCTAGGAGCAGATGCGTTATTAAAAAAATATATAACAAATTATTGTTTAACAATTGTATTATTCCTTTAATTTACTCTCTGAAACAAGGGAATAAGCGATAGAATCATGCCGATATCATTTTCCAAACTCGAGATATAAAATAAACAATTTTCAACCTATTATTATTATTATTTTTTTTTTTAGGGAGCATCGACATCTAGGCTATTAGCGCCTTATAGAGTTTTAGTCATTTTGTTCTATATATTTTCAACTTTTGTTCTTTCCATTTAAAATAACAGAGTTCGTACTAGTTATCTATGCTTTTCTTTTAAATATTTTATAGTATTTTTTTTTTACATATTTTCAATTTTTTATTACATATTTCATTATAAATAGTTAAATATATATGTACATATTTTGAATTTTATTTTACATGAACATCCGTTCCCTAGTCATAACTGAAAAACAGCAATTTTTGAGTTGTGTCACTTTAGAAATACTAGGGCGATATACGTTTTGAGTCACCCGGTACTTGTTATAACCAATCAGGTGAGAACGTTTTTGCTATAAATTAATATAATAAATATCCAAAAAAGTATAATTAGGGATAATTCATATAATATCATACATAATTATATCCGCAAATGAACGTCCATGCAATTTAGAAAAAAAAGTATTTTAACCTAAAGCAGGAGCTGGTGGCGCCCTCTCTTCTTTCCAGATTTCTCTCTCCAATCTGAGGAATGTGTCTAGAAGATCTGCCCCTTCTTCTGCTGACAGCGTTTCCTAGGGAAACATGTAAAATAGATTTAGCAAATACTGTTTATTGAAATCTAATATTTAAATTAATTGAGGATCTGAATAAGCTTATAAATTACAGTTTTGGCGACACAGATCAAAGGTGAACCATACAAATACACGCCTTGCTGTTCTGTCGGAGGACTGAAATAAACAAATCATGACACCTTCCGAGATAACAAAACGTGGACATTTTTTTCAAATTGTTAATTTTTTTTATTATTTATTTATTTTGTGGCGTACCGACTTCTGGGCCATTAGCGCCGACACTTGGTGCAGCGAGGAATTTTCTCAAGGAGCCGTGAGATGAGAAAATTTCGCTTACCCGAGGAGACAAGGGGGCAGCTGGTGCAGATTTAAAAATGTAATTATTCATTTTTTATATTTTATATAAAATATATATTTTTATATTTATATTTATTTATTATCATTAAATGAATAAATAAATAATTAGTTTTAGTCAACAAAATAATAACGTTAATTATTGATAACGATTTTTTTTTTCAAAAACTCTTAAATCCATGCGTCCACATTACTTCAATGTGCGCTAAATGATTTCCTTTTTTGAGCAATTCATGTTTTTTTTTTTTTTTTTTTTTTTTTTTTTTTTTGGTTTATTTTCCTTTTTCTCCTCCACCATACGATAAAACGTTGACAAAAATGTGCATAAATACATTTTGCCTCCCCATGTACAGTAATATCTTATTATGTTCTGTATTTGACGATACATAAAACGCCCAGCTTCCTCAGTGCGTGTTCTGGATTGTGTATTCATGTTTCTTTACGTCATCAATGTTAGTCATGCTTGGCCTAGCGTACTTTTTTAATTACTCCCCTGACACTTATGTAAACACAAACAGTTTAGTGAGCTCCAGTTCTGGAGGACTGCTATAATAATGTTTACCCCGTCAGTAGACGGCACGAAGACAGTTCGATGGCGTGATTCTTTTTTGAGCTTCAGTAGGAAGAGTGAAATTGAAATGTTTACATTTTTTTCTGCAAAAGCCAAATGTTTGTACGTTTAGGCCTATTCAACATTTTTGGCGTTAAACCCTAGAATTGTAAACCAACTAAGCAATGATCAAGGACTTGAAATACTCCATAGCATTTAACTCAAGAAACGCCAACATAAAGAAGATAAATACACAACCAAGTTCGTAAAGAACAAGAGGCGATAAAGTTATATTTACAAGACTTGGGATCAGATATACACAGCTCATTTATAACAATTCACAAAACATAAAAAATCGCCATGTGAACTTTTGACGTACCTTTAACTGTGAGCGCTTATTAAAAAACTTATAGGCAACATGTATTTCTGTGAACTAATAAAAAAGTTGCTACCATATTCTACCAAAATTTGATGCTTTATCTGCAGACTATAAATAGATAAAACAAAATTATTATTTCTAAAACTAAAATTTTATTTTTATTTTTTACAAGCCGTTACCCGGCGTCCCATCCTACACCTACATTCTGCGTCTAGAAATTAAAATATAAATTAGAAACCAAATAAGTAATATTAACATCTAATAATCTGCAACTATTTGGGTTCATATTTTTGAACCAGTGACCTCTGATCTGTGAGTCCTAGACGATTTTGACCTAGCCTCTGACGCCCCCCGAATCAAGACTTACATGTGCGCCAAGTTTGATCAAAATTGGTCGAACTGTTTAGATTTCTATAAGGAACAAACATACAGACAGACAGCTGGTAGACGTTTTTGACCTAGCCTATGACACTTATCGTAACAAAACCTACCTGTGTTTGGTCGTAATCGGTCAAAATATGTGGATTTGTATAAGGAACAAACAGCTGGTAGACGTTTTTGTCCTAGCCACGAGACTTCCCTGATCAAGACTTACCAGACTTATATCATTGAATCTAGATGTGTTATACCGATATAATTTTATTTAGAATTTTTTCTAAAACTGAAAGCTCCAGACGTTTACTGCTATTGACCAGATAGTGTTTTAGATGTGGATCTTTTTGATTGGATTTCAATGCTAACAAAACGATTACTTGATTTGTTCTTTATTAATAATTTACAATCTGTACTATAAGTAAATTTGGTCAAACTATACAGACAATATAGTGGATGAAATAAAGGGAAAAGGGAGACATTACTGCTAGTCCCAATGAAAATTCTGCTCTTTTATGATTTTATTCAAAACTTGATCACTTTTTTTTTTTTTTTTCTTTTCTTAAGTCAAATTCAACCACACGGGTCATTGTTGCCTTCTGAAATTTAAAGCCTTCTATAATTATATCATATTATATATATATATATATATATATATATATATACATATATATATATATATATATATATATACATATATATATATACATATACATATATATATATATATATATATATGTATATATATATATATATATACATATATATATATATATATATATATATATATATATATATATATATATATATATATCCACTTCCCGATAGGACTAGGTCACCGCGGGAAGTTTAGACCATTACCCCAAATTTTTTTTTTTTTTGGGAGGCCCTACGATAATAAATAAATACTTAAAATAGGAACAGATACTTGTTTGTTTTGTTTGTTATATATTTGTAAAATGTTTTTTTCTAATTTTTGTAAAGGAACAAATTCTATTAATATCTATATATCTTTATTTTACTTTTACCTTTTTTATATATTTTTTTTACTTTTACTACTTATATTAATATCTGAAATTGTCAATATGTTTAATTTATTATCGTAAATAAAGGCTATATTCATTCATTCATTCATTCATATATATATATATATATATTTGTAGGGAAAATGTATGCTGGGAATACGGCTTATATTCAGGCAGAAAGAGATGGACCAAAATTTTCTGTAGGTAGAGGAGTAAGGCAGGGTGACCCACTCTCTCCAACTCTCTTTATAATATTATTGGAAAATGTTTTCCGATCATTTGATTGGTCCAACATGGGTGTCAAAATTGATGGTAGGAAACTGAGCAATTTGAAATTTGCTGATGACATCGTGTTGATCTCAGAAAAGGCTGAAGAACTAAGAATAATGGTGAAAGATCTCATAAACCATAGCGCTGAAGTAGGACTAATCCCAAATTATACTAAGACCGTGTTAATGACCAATAGCTTAAAGAAGGAGATAAGCCTCAACGGAATCACTCTACAGTATGTAGATGAATTTGTTTACTTGGGACAACTTATATCCTTTAATAATCGTGGAGCTAAAGAAGTGCAAAGGAGAATTACTAGAGGCTGGCAGAAGTATTGGTCACTAAAGGAAGTAATGAAGGGTAACTTTAGCCTGAATAACAAGAAGATGGTGTTCGAAAGCTGTGTTCTCCCTTCTGTGAGTTACGGCTGCCAAACCTGGGCACTGACCAAGGAGCAAGAATCCAAGCTAGTAGTGTGGCAAAACTCCGTCCTTAGAAGCATGATGAACTACAGGAGACGGGATAAGGTCAGGGGTTCATTTATGCGGCAAGAATCTGGAGTGACAGATATAGGCCTGCATATAAAGAAAACTAAGTGGAAATGGGCTGGTCATCTTTCCAGATTGCAGGATAGCAGGTGGACCCTGAAGGCTACGGAATGGATTCCGCTTAACTTAAGGAGGAGACGAGGAAGACCATGTAGGCGTTGGAGTGATGTCTTCAAGTCCGTTGCTGGTCCGAATTGGATGAACGTTGCCAGGAACAAAGACAAATGGAAAGCATTGTTGGATGAAACAGGGAACTCCACTTCCTAGTTGGGTTGGTCTCCAGGGAAGTTAGACCATTACCCCCATCAAGGGGAGGCCTGCATGAGAAACATGTATTTGTAAATATTGTAAATAGTAATTTAAAAGAAATAATTTAAATTTTTTTATTACTTTTTCATTTGGTTACTTTCTTTTTGGAAATAGTTTTCTTTATTTGTATTGTTCCTCTTGTGCAATAAAGGCTTTATTTATTTTATTTATTTATTATTTATATATATATATATATATATATATATATATATATATATATATATATATATATATATATATATATAAATCTGAAATTGTTGCCTAAGTAAATCAAAATGCATTAGAGGAAAAAATAATAATGAGACAAAAAAAAAAAGTTGTTGAAAGCTAAATACACTAATATTGAAACTAATGATCTGAAATGTCTTATATTTTAATTTTTAAATTATTATATTTTATTAAATAGCTCAGTGGCTCTCAAGAAACTCAACGCTCTCTGGCTTGATTCATGGTCGTCTCCAAGTATATCACAGAGAGGACCATGAATGTCCATTTGGTCCCGAGCGGATTCGTAGGCTCTGCATTCAGTAAAAATGTGTTTGATAGTAAGATATTCGCCACAAGCTCTGCATTCAGGCCTTAATTCTATTTTAAATAAATATGCATGAGTGAGATTAGTGTGTCCAATTCTAATCCTCGACAGAACCACCTCATCTCGCCTAGTGTCTTGAGATGAGGTTTTCCACGCCGAGGTTGATGGCTATGAAAGCCACTTTTATATATAATACACTTCAATAAAATAGCCTTTTTTCTTCTTTTTTGTTATGTTTCCATTGACTTTCATTCTACTCATCACTTGATCACTTTGTTGAACTATATACAATATTTACACCAATTTGGAAGGCAGGCTAATTAACCAGTAGTAAAGTCTAAAAAAAACCTGCTTCAAGACTAGAGAAATAATATTTCGGCTATGAAAGCCACTTTTATATATAATACACTTCAATCGGGAGATGGTGGGTTCGATCCCCACCTCCGGCACAGGAATTTTCTCATCTCATGGCTCGTTGGGAAAATTCCTCGCTGCACCCTGGATGTCGGCGCTAATGACCTAGAAGTAGATGCGCCGTAAAAAAAAAAAAAAAAAAAAAAAAAAAAAAAAAAAAAAAAAAAAAAAAAAAAAAAAAAAAAAAAAAAAATACACTTTAATAAAATAGCCTTGTTTCTTGTTTTTTGTTATGTTTCTATTCATTTTCATTCTACTCATTCTAAGAATTTAAGACCAAATTGTTCTTTTATAATAAGTTAATTGTATTTATAGTTCTGTTACTTATCTTAATTACAAACTTTTTTTCTGTATTAATTTCTGTTTTTCTTGTAATTTTAGCTGACGAAGGCGACCAATGAGTAGCCGAAACGTCCTAAATATAGATTTTTTTAACAAAAATCATATTGAGGTTTCTTTAGCTGAATCCCAAACATTCCATCTTTACTTACTTTTATATTGCAGTTTCAACATTTTTGCAATATTGAGACCTCACCTTTTCGTTTTCTAATATAATTTTTTAAAGAGTTTCGTTACGGAAGAACAAATATGACAAACGATGGACACCATCGAGTTTATCGTTAAGAAGCACATACTCGCGCGCATGCTCTTCTTATACGCACTTAAAACATAAACATGGTTTCATTAAAATTCAACGGGATTGGATGAACAAGGAAAGGTAGTGTTTTGGAGTTGTCAGGTCAAGTAGAACCTGAATTTCTTGATGGCATCTAAACATTTTAATGGTATGTTTTCTTCTGGTTTTGTATGTGATTCGGGGTTTCATTCCTGCCTCAACGCCGCCTTGACAGGGCCTCAATTAGTTAATAAAACCTTATTTCCCTTTTAAGGAACCCGAAATTCCTTTTCAGAGAAACTTTTTGACAAGAGCTTCATTGACAAATTGATGTCTCCACTTCCCCGTTTTGAGTAAACTGATTTCAGTATTGAACCTTTTAATATCCTGTTTTGTTGCTGACTCTATTGGTGATTAAGAAAGAAGAATAATGGGTGGGACGAGAATGGGTTAAGAGAGATAGAGTAGTCTAATAACAATACCGTCCTGTGTATTATAAAGTGGTAAAATAACCTCAACCTCCATAAAGACACCAATATCTTAATTGTTAAATACGTTCCATCCTCTACAAATATCCTCTAGATTTCCACGTTTTTACAGGAAACTTTCTATTTCTAAAAGGCCTCTCACCACCGCGACCATTCGTAAGCTTACTAAATTATCTACAAATATGGTTCATAAGCGATTTTCAATGGGCCGGTGTCATTCGGAGAAATAAGATCTTAAAGCTTCGAAAGTAATAGTTTTCTTCGTTCGAGCGGGTTTTTGTGCCTCATTAACTTACTTTTTAATTTGTTGTATTTTTTTTTTTTAATTTAAATTACCAGTGAGCATTCTAGTAAATCAAGGAAAGTACTAGAGAAACATATTGATACTAGTGTTTTCCAGGAGCAAACGTTGAGAAGGCAGGGGGAGTCATCTCCACGTGTGATACTGTCAGTTTCCTGTTGTGGCGCCTTAAATCTTCCTACTCTTCGAGATTTTTCTTTATATTTTTCATTAAAGATAAAAACCCACCAATAACTGTTTCTATTCCTTTACTAATGACACTAGGGATATGAACGGAAACGTGCTAAGATCACTAAAGTCCTGGAGTCCTGCAAGTGGGGATTTTCCCCCTTAATTTTGCCTGTTATGTATTGGAAACAGAAGTCTGTCCTGCGCTGTCTGCCGTACAACTCAGGGAGGAAGTGTAAAAATCAAGTGTCTGTCTGTTCCTTATACAACTGTACACCGTTTGACCGATTTTGGCCACACTGGGAATACTGGTAGGTCTTGATACGGGAAGTCTCGTTGGCTAAGTCAAGAACGTCTACCAGCAGTCTGTCTGTATGTTTGTTCCTTATACAAATCCACACCGTTTGTTCGATTTTGACCAAACGTGGCACACAGGTAGGTCTTGACACGGGGAGAGTCATGGGCTAGGTTAAAATCGTCTTTGACACACAGTTCGGAGATCACGAGTTCGAAACAATGAATCGAAATAGCCACAGATTTACGTTATTAGATTTTAATTTTAATTATTCGGTTTCTAATTTATTTTTGCTTTTATAGCTGCAGAAAGTAGGTGTAGCATTGCACGCCGGTTAACAGCTAGTAATAAATACAAAATAGTTGATGTATCAACCTTTCTTGAACGATTTAAAAAAGAATGTATCGCAATACAAGATTAAATGGCTATCATGCCATAACACTCAGTCTCCTCCAGTCAACCATCCAGTGTCTCCATCAAGGTGACTCAGGGGACAGTGGCCCAGAGATCTGCTGTAGAGAAGTAGCAATGGCTTTCTCTTTCTTGTGGGTCACCTATCCCTCATCGTCTCAACCCACCGGTTGGAGCAGAAGGAAGCTTCAACGTCATCTGAGCGTCATTACGATGTTAATCGAGGATTTGGGAGGGTATCAAAATATAGAATGAACCAATAAAGAAATTTAAAAAAAAAAAAATGAAAATCAGTAACAAAACAAACTAGTTTTTAATTGTTTTTCTGGTTTCAGATAAATATAAGCCTTTGCCTTTTCTACATGGAGTCTTAACCCCTATAGATGAAGTACCCAGCTGTGGAAACCTAACATACCAGTAACCTAATTGGTAGGGTGTCCGAGCATAAAACCTGAGGATCTGGATTCAAATCCCAGCTTGCAGACTTATTTTTTCTTAAAAATAAAAACATGATAATGTATTCACTTTAGGCAATACAAGCCAATGTAAATTATATAGTGCCTGAATAAATTTAATAAAAAACTATTTTTAATATAACTGTAAACGGCTCAGTGTTGGGCAAAAATTATTCAGAATTATGAATAATGATTAATGAATAAATGTATTATTTCATTCATGAATGAAGAATAATTACTTTTATTCATTATTCGTTATTTTGTGAATGAAGTTTATGTTTTATTCACAAATTATTCGAATGATCATTCAGAATAAACACGTTTTAGTGAATAACGATAGATTTATTATAATGTTGGCAGCCAGAAATACGTATATATATGTGTGTTTGAGTAGGATTATTCAGTAGACCAACTAGAAATAAATAATAACGAATGATGAATAATGAATGATGAATAACGAATAATGAATAACGAATAATTCTGTGAATAATTCATGCTGTACTGTGTGAATAAGATAATTCAGTGAATTATTCATCATTCACTAAAAATTTATTCGAATGCTCATTCGAATAATAATTCATTCGAATAATGCCCAACACTGATACGGCTAAAGAAAATGTTGTCATGATTAATCGAATTTACTTATTTTGAACTACCATTCATGCACTACAGAAAAAGGAATCAGTTCCTCTTTCGTCTTACCTTCATAAGCATGGGATGAACTCTTTTCTGCTATTTTGGGGTGAAAAAAAATCGCAAATTAAAATAGTGGTAAAAATTATATAAAACAACAAAATTAAGTAATATGCATTCCATCATGAAGTACAGAACAAAAAATAAAAAGCATTTCTGTAAAATGTGCATTAAGAGTTAATTTTAAAAACCATTAAAGAGTTATGATAATAAATGGTATTACAATAACATTGGCGCATTATTTCATGTCTGGTATTTATCGCTAAAAATTATGAATCAGTACCCTAACAGGCCACGAGGGCCAAGAGAGGCAGATACTGTAGAGGTATCTGATTCTCGACCATACAGCACACTAGGGATATATTGTGGTCAGTACTGTGCTCCGACTGCCTGATTTTTCCCTTTTCAGGTACCCATTAATTAATTAGTCAATCAATTAATTAGGCTGGGTGAGCCTAGGGACGATCTGGGACTCTAAATCCAACCCTTGAACGACGACAATAGAAGATAAAAATCTTTTTATATTTTTACCCAGGTTTTGAACCTGGGTCCTCCAGTTCATTAGTCGAGTGCTCCACCACTGAGATAACCTTGCTCCTACAAATTATGAATACTACTTCCAAATCTGATTTCATGTTATTTTGACGTTGTCTGCGCACGTACTTGCATACTAAAGTTACGTTAAAGCATGAAACGTTAAAACATGAAATATCGTATTTTTGTGAAACTCATTTTCGATCTCAGATGTAGATCAAAGAGAGACTTTCTGGCTGTTTTATTGATTACAAATATCAGACAAGTAATAACTAGAAAAAGCAAAGACCCTAAAAGTCTTTGATTTGAGGGGATTTGAATGACTCATATCGACGCCGGAAAATAAAATAAATTATACATTAAAGCCACATTGTGCATAAATTCATAAAAAAAAAGCAATAAATAAATATATAAGAAAAATATACCAATGGATTATCACCACTCGATCCGCAGCCCATCTCCCATCCTGCTCCAAATCTGCAAATACAGAAAAATTAATTCCAATAAATAATAGAATTATAATAATTATTATTAACTTTAACACCCAGTTAAACACAATAAAGATTTTGGGACGCGTTTTGTACTGATCACGACCCTTTTCTAGCTAGGAGAGTACTGATTCCTCTTCTTTTTCCCATACAAAACCCATTATCCCTAGCGGGAATCGAATTTACGATCATAGGAACGGAATAGAAACACAGTGGTGCCGAATGGCCAAAAAGCGGAATAAATTCAATATCTCGAGAACGGATTAACCTAGAAACCTGGGGCTGGTCTCTTTCGACTCAGAACAAAACAATAAAGTACGTTCAACCGTTTTTTTGGAAATTTAGAAGTAAATTGAAGATCTAATAGAAAAATGAAAGTCTATTGGGGTGTTCAAAATGTTTAGGATTTTCGGAAGAGGTTGAAATCATCAAAACAAAATGCAACAAGTGTTCAACAAGTACTACTAATACTTGCGCCACATGAGTATTAGTAATACTTGCACCACATGAGTATTAGTAATACTTGCGCCACATGAGTATTAGTAATACTTGCGCCACATGAGTATTAGTAATACTTGCGCCACATGAGTATTAGTAAGACTTGCGCCACATGAGTATTAGTAACACTTGCGCCACATGAGTATTAGTAACACTTGCGCCACATGAGTATTAGTAATACTTGCGCCACATGAGTATTAGTAACACTTGCGCCACATGAGTATTAGTAACACTTGCGCCACATGAGTATTAGTAACACTTGCGCCACATGAGTATTAGTAACACTTGCGCCACATGAGTATTAGTAACACTTGCGCCACATGAGTATTAGTAACACTTCCGCCACATGAGTATTAGTACCACTTGCGCCACATGAGTATTAGTAACACTTGCGCCACATGAGTATTAGTAACACTTGCGCCACATGAGTATTAGTAATACTTGCGCCACATGAGTATTAGTAATACTTGCGCCACATGAGTATTAGTAACACTTGCGCCACATGAGTATTAGTAACACTTGCGCCACATGAGTATTAGTAATACTTGCGCCACATGAGTATTAGTAATACTTGCGCCACATGAGTATTAGTAATACTTGCGCCACATGAGTATTAGTAATACTTGCGCCACATGAGTATTAGTAATACTTGCGCCACATGAGTATTAGTAACACTTGCGCCACATGAGTATTAGTAACACTTGCGCCACATGAGTATTAGTAACACTTGCGCCACATGAGTATTAGTAACACTTGCGCCACATGAGTATTAGTAACACTTGCGCCACATGAGTATTAGTAACACTTGCGCCACATGAGTATTAGTAACACTTGCGCCACATGAGTATTAGTAACACTTGCGCCACATGAGTATTAGTAACACTTGCGCCACATGAGTATTAGTAGCACTTGCGCCACATGAGTATTAGTAACACTTGCGCCACATGAGTATTAGTAACACTTGCGCCACATGAGTATTAGTAACACTTGCGCCAAATGAGTATTAGTAATACTTGCGCCACATGAGTATTAGTAATACTTGCGCATCATGAGTATTAGTAACACTTGCGCCACATGAGTATTAGTAACACTTGCGCCACATGAGTATTAGTAACACTTGCGCCACATGAGTATTAGGAACACTTGCGCCACATGAGTATTAGTAACACTTGCGCCACATGAGTATTAGTAACACTTGCGCCACATGAGTATTAGTAACACTTGCGCCACACGAGTATTAGTAACACTTGCGCCACATGAGTATTAGCAACACTTGCGCCACATGAGTATTAGTAACACTTGCGCCACATGAGTATTAGTAACACTTGCGCCACATGAGTATTAGCAACACTTGCGCCACATGAGTATTAGTAACACTTGCGCCACATGAGTATTAGTAACACTTGCGCCACATGAGTATTAGTAATACTTGCGCCACATGAGTATTAGTAACACTTGCGCCACATGAGTATTAGTAATACTTGCGCCACATGAGTATTAGTAACACTTGCGCCACATGAGTATTAGTAATACTTGCGCCACATGAGTATTAGTAATACTTGCGCCACATGAGTATTAGTAATACTTGCGCCACATGAGTATTAGTAATACTTGCGCCACATGAGTATTAGTAATACTTGCGCCACATGAGTATTAGTAACACTTGCGCCACATGAGTATTAGTAACACTTGCGCCACATGAGTATTAGTAACACTTGCGCCACATGAGTATTAGTAACACTTGCGCCACATGAGTATTAGTAACACTTGCGCCACATGAGTATTAGTAATACTTGCGCCACATGAGTATTAGTAATACTTGCGCCACATGAGTATTAGTAATACTTGCGCCACATGAGTATTAGTAATACTTGCGCCACATGAGTATTAGTAATACTTGCGCCACATGAGTATTAGTAATACTTGCGCCACATGAGTATTAGTAATACTTGCGCCACATGAGTATTAGTAATACTTGCGCCACATGAGTATTAGTAATACTTGCGCCACATAAGTATTAGTAATACTTGCGCCACATGAGTATTAGTAACACTTTTGCACCACACACCAAGCATTCACACAAATCGCGATATTTCGTTTTAACTCATGAAAGCTCATGACTAAACAACGTTAGCACCTAGAATTAACTCGAATGAAAAGTGTTGCGGACATGTATTATCTGAGCCGATACGCTGAACTAATAGTGCAACAAATAAAGGCCTACTCTAATCCTTTCCTTTCATTCCGGTGTTATGATCGGATAGGCAGATAAAAGCAGATGTGACCTATCTCATCTCGGAGGAAGGCGGAGCTTTGTTTGTATGGTAACCATAGATGTTCTCAATGCTTCAAATCCGTAACTTATAATGTTGTAATGCGATCTATTTTTTTTGTTACCCAGTTTGACTGATGTTGGCTTAGGCCCAGCGCACACGGTGAGACTGTTTTGCAACTCCAGTTGCACTGTTTTGTGACTTCGGCAATGTATTTCAATGGACAGGCGCACACGACGCAACTGGTTTTTGACGATTTCAAACTAGCCTGAAGCCAATCACATGTTAAGGCCCATCGCGCACGATGCAACTCGTTTGCAACTCCAGTTGCACGCGCAACTGTTTTGCGACCTCGGCAATGTATTTCAATGGACAGGCGCACACGACGCAACTTGTTTTTGACGATTTCAAACTAGCCTGAAGCCAATCACATGTTAAGGCCCATCGCGCACGATGCAACTCGTTTGCAACTCCAGTTGCACGCGCAACTGTTTTGTGACCTCGGCAATGTATTTCAATGGACAGGCGCACACGACGCAACTGGTTTTTGACGATTTCAAACTAGCCTGAAGCCAATCACATGTTAAGGCCCATCGCGCACGATGCAACTCGTTTGCAACTCCAGTTGCACGCGCAACTGTTTTGCGACCTCGGCAATGTATTTCAATGGACAGGCGCACACGACGCAACTTGTTTTTGACGATTTCAAACCAGTTTGAGACCAGTCACATGCAAGAGCGGTTGCAGTTGCGTTGCATTTGAGTTGTACGAGACGTTCGTCGGACAGCCTTGCATTCTATCGATATTGCGGTTGCTTAGTTACAAGAAAGGTTATTTATTACATCTATTTTCAGCTATGTTATGTTGGGTTATGTAAATAAAGGCAGTTTTAAGTAAAGTGTATTTAAACCATATATATGTGCCATCAAGAACTTAACGTGAAGCAATTTTTTAATTAAAAACGGATGTCATATTCGTTTTTAGCACATTAAAAACCCCCTAAATTCAAATTTTGTGAATATTACAGAAAAAAAAAAAAATGTATTTTAAATTTCACTAAGGGGGAGGGCCTTTATAAGTTTGTTAAAGATTCAAGAATCCGGCCATATTTCAAAGAACATTTACCCGATTCAAACCAAACTTGGAGGGTCGATAAAGGCCATAATGTGGCACATTTCCTTCAAATCGGGGTGTTTCTACGTGTTCTGGGATTGACGTTATATGCAAAATAGTTAACATTTTATTTTTATTTTGAGAACCATTTTTTGCAAGTACATTTTGATATAATACAATAGTCATTTATATGGTTAGAACAAGGAGTCTTTCTTCTTTTCAATGATTTCAATGAATTAAAAATGGTATTATCTCAAGAGGAGATATTGAATTTTAAAACGTCACGTTACTTTTTCGCTTACAAATTTGTCTCCTTCAGACTGGGAAAACTCATTATTTTTTAAACTCGATATAAAAAATACATATTTTCACGGACTGTAGAGCATACGAAGAGATTCGAAATCAACTGGACATTCACGGTACTCTTTTTGGTATACTTGGAGACGACCATGAATTGTGCCAGAGGACATTGAGATTCCTCAGAGCTACAGATCTGATCACAAAAATATAAATAACAATTAAACCTATAAGGAGAAGTAGAACTAGAAAATATACTTGCGCGCGCGCGTGTGTGTGTGAATGTGTGTGCGCGCGTGCATGTGTGTGTGTGTATATGTGTGTGCGTGTTTGAATGTTTGCGCGCGCGCGCTTGCTTGTGTGTGTCTCTGGGTGTGTGTGTCATTCTACGTGTATGCATTTACACCAAATTTTTAAGTATTTTTTTCTCTTTATTATCTTATTTTATTCTGACGTTTTAAAAGTTTGTTTTTTATTCTTCTAAAATAAAAATATATTCATTGACTAATTATATGATTGAATAAATATTAAGTATATGATTAATCTAAATATATGATTCCAATAATACACTCTTTTGCGTTTTTACGTCAATTAATTTGCACGCATATACATAGGCATCCATGACCCTTGTGGTTGAACTGCCTTAAAACACCAAAAAAATAAAAAATAAATAAATAAAGCACTTTCAACCTATTTTATTTTATTTCTCGGCTCCAAGGCGTATTGGACGGAACGCTCGGACACGTGTCGACTATTTTTTGGTGTAGAATCACCAGGAAAAAAATGATCCAGATCCCATCGCTGTATACTCCCCTTGTGAGTCTGACATCGCAAGTTCTTACAAAAAAACACGTAGCTCACTAAATAAACACAACACTTGCGAAACTGTTAGGCAATTGATTTACAACAAGCCAATATAATCGCGTGTTTTGTTTCAGTTGCAAACTAATTTCATACGCAAATGGTTTGCAACTCTAATTGCAGAAAAGTCGCACCGTGAGCAGAAAGAAGTTTCATTTCAGTTGCAAACTGGTTTCAGACGCAACTAGTTTGCAACTCGAGTGGCAGAACAGTCGCACCGTGTGCGCTGGGCTTTAGTTGACCATCGTAGAGCAGGGGAACAATTTGATATTTTTTTTCTCTCTTTTGTTGTTATATATTAATTATTTCTGGTAGTGTGTAATTTAGTCAAACTTGCATTATTCTGACTTTGGGCCTAAATTAATGGGAATAACCTTGAAACAGGGAGGTGGGAGTATGCTGTTCCTAGATTCTGTAGCCAATATAGTGTGATAATCACAAATTAAACACTATGACAACATTTAAATAAATATTAAAACTTAAAATTAACCAAAATCATGATTTAATTCTGTAAGACTTTACAAAACCGATATTCAGTGAACGTTAAATTTAATGTCTTTATATTTGTAGCTTAGACTAGGACACAAAAACGTAATGACGAAATGAGATTAACAGAATGACAACTACTGACTGATATGAACTGACTATCTAAATAAATAACAGTTACTATATCTACTTGACATCTGACTATTTGAACTAAGACATACAACAATGAAACCAGCTTGACATAAGAATACTTTAGCCCTTTCTTTGCTGACGAATGAAGCGACTCGCAGCGCCCGGTACGCTCGATGCTTTTCCGTCTAACTCCCCCCTGTACGCTCGCCAATCTCTCCTCATCTCGACCTCTCTACCGTTCGACTCTTTCCTCTCTCTGAGAAAACGAGGTGCATCGCCACTCATATCGAAGGAGGCTATCTATACCAACCCTACTATCAGTGTTGTAAAATACCCGGGTATTTATTCTTAAGGGTAAATACCCAATTTCATAAATACCCGGGTATTTAACTAAACCGCGTCTTACTAATCGAATATTGTTAAATGTCATGGATCTTGCCAGTTTAGAGCTATTGCAACACTGAGAAACTATTAAAATAATAATAAATTATAAAATAGGATCACTGAGAGGTTAATAAATAATAAATTATTACCTGAAAATTCGCCATGGACCTTCCGACTACCAATAAAACAAGTTGTTTGCCTAAATTTGATACTACTGTACTGCATTCACAAAAATGTAGCCTCAGCTAAAACTTGACTAGGATTACCTCAATTTCTCAAAATACAAATTAAGTTACCTACTCATTGATCAAAACACATGTACCTTTCAAGCCTCTCCACCATAACATGGGACTTATTTTATTATTTTCTTTGTCATTTTCTTCAAGACCTTCCCAAAGGATCTTTGCCATAATCCCTCTTGGTCCCTATAGCCAGCTATGTTTTTCCGAAGATCAACTGAATTCAATCCCATGCTTCTGCCTAACTCACACACAAAAAAACAAACGGAAGTCTGCAGCAAGATGTGGGTTTTCAAAACCAAACTGAATGCGTTTCTCCTATTTAGTTAACACAAGTTTTTCCTCCGTTTTTTGAAGAGAAGATTCAGGGTTTCTTGTTGAAGAGTTTTCAGTAATTATTAAATCTCTTATGAACTGTGTGGATCAAAGGGGCATTTAACTGAATGGCAGTGATAAATTCAACAATTGGATCAAGGTTCTTGTTGTCAAGCTACCTTTTCATTTCTGGTGAGATTTCCGCTTACTGTAATGTTGTTACTACTGTATGAGCATAATTTCAAATAATATTAACAAGGATCGCAAACTTAAATTTAACTTAAAATGGTTTTGAATAAATAACCGGACCGACTTTTAAATTTCTTTAAAATATTACTGGGAAAGTATTAATGTTCATTAAGCTTTTATGATAAAATGGGTAAGTTTTAGTCCTTGTTTGCACCAAAAAATATTTAAAGAAGTTCTATCAAGCTCAAAAACTGAAAATACCCACTTTTTGGGTATTTACCTTCCCTGTGGGTAAATACCCGGGTAAATACCCAATTTATATTTACCTACCCACTGGGTATTTACCCACCCCACGTCACTGCCTACTATACAAGATCCAAATTGTGACAGAAAAATCTAAACAGGAGCAATACGGCTGGAGAGACAAATCTGAGTACGACACTGCAAATAGGCGGCGAGGTGCGCCAGCTTCAACAATTTTCCATAACAATGTAGATTGTAGGACTTAAATTTTTTTTATAGATACTAATAGACTTGCACAATGAAAAATTTCAATTATTATACGAAGAAGATTTGATGAAATCGAAAAGTTTGTGAAGAACCGGATAAAGCTTTATTCGTAAATAATAAAATCACTAGCAATTATAGGATAATTGAGATATAAAGTCTCTGTTACTTTAACCTTTAGAGAAAAATTATTAGTCATTACGGATCCTAGAAATGCTCAGAAAACTATATTGAATGCATCATTTCATTATGGCTTCTTTAGATGGATCAGAGATAAGATATTATAATATCTTACATAGTATGGTTATTGTATAAAAACATTAGTTAATTAAAAATTATAATATTTCATAGATTTAATGAACCTACCAGCTATCCTTAATGTCGCTAGGTCCCACTGTTTTTATGCGAGTTAATAGCACTAGGCCGGAGAAGCGACATACGGGGCTAATACCGGCCACGAGTTAACTCGCGTGGAGCGTCTGGGACACTGCTTTTCGTACACGAGTTAACTCGTTCAGAGCAACGAAAGGGTTAACTGTACATAATATAATATATAATAACTCTACTGGACGTATTACCACAAAGATACCAATCTATCATTGTTCTCTATATGTTTTGTCGTCTATATTGCGAAAACATTAATAAATAAATAGAGTGATAATCGCAAACTAAATAATCGAATTTCGAAAATTGATTTTTTCCGCTCTGGCATCACTGTGCGACGTAACTCCCACAGCCACTAGGTCTCCAGATATAGCATCCACATGGTCACATATTTTATGAATGTTTTGTTTTCAAAATGGAGGAAGGTCGTATTTGTACAAAGTTCAAACATGTTTGTAAAAAACAGTATTGATCCTGAAGTAGAGTCATTTAACGTTACACATTTAGAAACTCTAAACTAGTTGATTATTCGAAAGTGAAATAATGAATGATCTTACAATAACATACAAAAAGAAGAAATAAACAACAAAGTGATATACTTTTTAGCGCGGTTCCTCCCTCCCCCATAGGGAGGAACCCCGCTTATAAGGTTGATACAATGAAACAATCCAGATGTGCCGACTAGAAAATTTCGCGTTTCAGAACCCCTAGAAACCGAAAATAACGGTGGTTCAAATTTGTATATATATATATATATATATATATATATATATATATATATATATTTGTCTGTTCGCTCATTTCTGTCTTCCCTAATGGTCCGATTGTAATGAAATTTGGTACAAAAATCCGTCGTCCAATTTGAAAGGTCAAGTTCGTTAACCAGCAGAATCCGCCCACTGGAAGATGGCGTTTGGGGCGAAATTCGCGCAAAACAATCGTAACGCTTACGTTTTTGACTTCATAAGCTTGTAAGTACTCGTTTTATAGGCTTCTTGGGCTAGGAAAACGAATGAAACCATTTTCAAGGCGATAGCTTTAACCGTTTTTGAGAAAATTGGAAAAATAATTTTCGAATACCGTTTTTGGTATAGGTACTTAGAATCATGGGATTCAGTTGAAACATTTTCTGCATGTTCTACTTTCATTAAAACTAATATGTTGAAAGTTTTGTTACGTTTGGAGTTTAGGAAGGGTTAGAATAAAATATTTTATTAACAGACATAAAAAGTTTTGGTAACTTTATATGCTTTCCTTAATATTTCGAAAAAGGTTGAGAATATTGGCAAACGGAGGGTACCATGCGAAAGCTTACTAAATGTTCTACAAAAATGGTTCTGATGAAAGTTTTGATTAGGCGATGTCAATCGGAGAAATAAGTGCTTAATCTTTGAAGTAATTGATTTCGTTTATTCGAATGGTTCTTTTTGTTTGTTTTTATTCTTTGTTGTTTTTTTCATTTCTTATAGTTGGATAATGTATTTGACAATAAAACAGATTAATTAAAATAAGAAAAACAATTCATTGTTAAAAATATATCAGGCTGTACCGTATAAAATGTCAGTTTTGGATTTGCCGATTTCCTTCAAATGTCTTGAAACTGTCGAGGCTCCTACTCCGAGTTCTTTGGCATATTCCCTAGTGTTTTCAATTTCTTATAGTAGTCAAATGTATCTTCCAATAAAACAGGATACGTATAATTAGAAACGATATTTTATTTTTGCGGAACCCTGGGATTCTGAGATGCCGTATGAATATTTATTAGGCCCCCTTCGTATATTTTCCTTAATATCTCGAAAAGGGTTAGGAAATCGTGGCAAGTAAAATATAACAGTTCGAAAGCTTACTGAATTTTCCACAAAAAATGTTTTGAAGAAATGTTTGATGGAGTTTCATTTATTTAAACGGATCTATTTGTGTGTTTCCCGCAGTTTTTGTTTTCACTTCTCGTTATTTTTGAACTTGCTTATATCAGTCAATTGTATTTGTCAGTAAACAGGATACGTATAATTAGAATCAATATTTTGTTTGTTAGAATTCGAAGATGCCGTATGAGTATCTAGATTACAGTACTGGTGTTGAATTGTTCTAAGTATTCCCAATTTTCATCTGTTGCCCATAATTTTTTATTGTTAGTAGTTTTTTCTTATTGATTATAGAATATAAATCTATTTGGCTATAAAACAGGATACGTAAAATTAGTAACAATATTTCGGAGATTTCTGAGCGAAATGCCTTTAAGATTTTCTACCACCACGAACGGCGTTTTCCCTCTATTTTTATCCACTAGATAGGCTTTATTTGGCATATTATTCTATATATGTTAAATTTAGCAGGGGATTCTGATGAAATGTCGTGTTTTTGCTGTGGATTTTAATTACAATGTGTCTAAGATTGGATAATATTAGCGAGTCTACATAGTTAAGAACCGACTTCGGAGGTTGACTTCTTGCTATGATTTAGTCTACATATCTATATTAAGTCCTTAATCCAAAAAATAAACTTCACAACGGTTAGATACTATGAGGGAATAGGGAGTGGGTTCAGTGCCCGTACAAACATATAAGGTCCGCAGGATATTTACCTGCTAAGAGTTAATCCTCAAGACCTGTAAATATACCCCAGGTATCTGCCGACACAAATACAAAGCCTAGGCGGAGAGCACCCCAAAAACTCAGATCCAAACATAGGTTATATACTAAATATTCATAAAGACTACTTAGTTGTAAACCGATTCAATAATTAGCAATCAATAGTTTTCAACAAAGGTTATATACTAAATACTGATAAAAGGTATTTAAGTAGAAAAAAACAAAAACAAGATTCATCAAGACTTGTTTTTGGTCCATTTGTATCTACTCCATAGACTTAATTAGGTATATTATTCTATATATTGACTCGTTATTCGTCAAGACTTGTTATTTGTCCTTCTGTATCTACTAGATAGGCTTTATTCGGCATATTATTCTATATAGGCTTTATTAGGCAGGGTATTCTACTCAATCTTTCTTGTACTTCTTCTTGATCCTTCTGTACATGGGCGTATATAGAAAACAATTTCGGGTGGGGCTGGGAAGATTTCGGGGGGGGGGGGGGTGAGACCATTTCCAGGGTATGGAATACTAAATATTTAGAGCTTGGAATAGTTTTAGGCAACTAAAACGCTATTACACGTAAAATAAAATATGTTTTATGAACTAAGTGATCTTATTTAATTTATTTTTAAGGGTTTTACGACAAGTTTTTATCATCAATTCAAAATTTCGGGAGGGGCTGCAGCCCCCTCAGCCCCCCCTCATATACGCCCATGCTTCTGTATCCACTAGAAAGGCTTTATTAGGCATATTTTGTATTGATTTATAGAGCTTTGCTTTAGAATGAGAGCCGGATTGTGTAATTTCCGCTTCTGTGTATAAGTTAGCTACTGTCGGTCTCCCTGACGCCTTAAGATCACTTTTATTCGAGATGTTCGAGAGGATTTTGACAATTTTCACGAGATATATAAAAAAAAATAACTTTATTTATTTTCTAAGCTTATCAATTAACACATTATTATTTATTTTCTAAGCTTATCAAATGACACTAGGGACATGAACGGAACCGCGCTAAGATGATGCAGTTCCTGCGAGTCGGACTTTTTATATTTATACTAGCTGTTACCCGGCGAGCTATGCTACACCTACTTTCTGCATCTAGAAAAGCAAAAATAAATTAGAAACCAAATAAGTAATATTAAAATCTAATAACACGAATCTGTAACTGATCGCGTTCACAGTTTCGAATCCGTGACCTCCGACCTGCGAGTCCTAGATAATTTTTACATAGCCTAAGACACTCCCGGATCAAGGCCTACCTGTGTGCCAAGTTTGTTCAAATTCGGCCTACCGGTGTGGATTCCTATAAGGAACAAACAGACAGAAAAACCGTTAATAGACGTTTTTGACCTAGCCTATGACAGTCCCCGGACAAGATATACCTGTGTGCTATGTTTGAACAAAGTCTGTCAAACGGTTTGAAATTGCATAAGGAACAAACATACACACAGACCGGTGGTAGACGTTTTTGACTTAGCCTACGACACTCCCCGTATCAAGACCTACCTGTGTGCCAAGTTTGATGACAATCGGTCAAACGGTGTGGATTTGTATACGGAACAAAAATACAGACAGACAGCTGGTAGACGTTTTTGGCCTAGCTTATGACTCTTCCCGTGTCCAGACCTACCTGTGTGCCAAGTTTGGTCAAAATCGGTCGAACGGTGTGGATTTGTATAGGGAAAAACACACAGGCAGACAGCTGGTAGACGTTTTTGACTTAGCCTACGACACTCTCCAGATCGTGAAGTACCTGTGTGCTAAGTTTGGTCAAAGTCAGTCGAACGTTGTGGATTTGTATAAGGAACAAACCTACAGACAGACATCTGGTAGAATTTTTGACCTAGCCTACGAGACTTCCCGGATCAAGAAGTACCTGCATGCCAAGTTTGGTAAAAATCGGTTAAACGGTGTGGATTTATATAAGGAACAAACCCACAAACAGACAGGTGATTTTTAAATATATATATATATATTTGTATTCACCGTTAAAAAATAAGTAGCAAAACAATTAGTAATTAGTAGTCCTACATTCTAAGAATCTAATTTCCTCCTTCTTAAATCATTATTAAATTTTGTCTAGAGGTTAGTTTAATCATTTATTACCGGACCTATGGAATGAATCCATATTTGATGCAATGAAAACGTTTCCGTTAATGACCTTTGAAAAGCATGTATTGATCGACCCGTTGGTGATTGGCAGGTTATCGTAGCAGCTATCAGACATGCTGTCCTTGTCATAACTCCAATATAGGAGGCCCTGGGATTATTAGCCATCCTTTCAGCTAGTCACGCATCCATGGAGTAGTTAAATATTGGCACGCGTCAAGACCAATCTTGCTCAATTTGATCAGCTCCCTTCTATCAAGGTCATTTCCTTCGTTAGTGCGTTTTCTGTTTGGTTATCATGTTGGTATTTTATGGAGGCTGTGGTTGAAAACGATTTGCTGACCAATGAAAGTTCTTCTTGGGATTTGGGGATATAAGTTGCCTTTCCCAGAGGTCTGAGGAATTGCAAAAATAAGTGGGAAGGTATTATTAGGTTCTTGACAAGGTATTAAGAGCCTAAAACTTGGCCCAATCACAACTTTCATAGGCAAACTCTTTTTGGGAGGGGCCTGGATCTAGGCCTCTTCCTTCAACGCTAATATTTTTGGGTGATATCAATACTTTTTGAAAATGAATTGTGAATTGGCGCCGTCGATTTTTGGCTTGAAGTATGTTTTATTATTCTATCTATTTTTTATCGAGTCGGTATTTTATTTTTTATAACTTTACTAGCCGTTATCCGGTGTGCCATGCTGCAACTACTTTCTGCATCTAGAAAAGCAAAAATAAATTAAAAACCAAATAAATAATATTACAATCTAATAACGCATATCTGTAACTATTCGGGCACAAAGTTCCGACTCTCTGGCCAGAAACTGTAGAGGTATGTGATGGTCCCTGATAAGGGGCTGTATTTTTTTTCATGGATCATGATTGAGCAGGTACCTACCTGCCTGGAAATGTCATGTTGGAGTGGATCGAAAATGGATCCCAAATGAAGCGCGCTAACTTCCGGTCGACCTCGAGGCCTCGAGCGTCTACTTTCTGATTCCTGGTCTCTTCATGTTCACATTCCGTTCTCTCCCTGTTCACATCCCCGTCTCTTCCTGTTCACATCCCCTTCTCTTCCTGTTCACATCCCGTCCTCTTCCTGTTCACATCTCGTTCTCTTCCTCTTCACATCCCGTCCTCTTCCTGTTCACATCCCGTCCTCTTCCTGCTCACATCCCGTTCTCTTCTTGTTCACATCCCGTTCTCTTCCTGTTCACATCCCGTTCTCTTCCTGTTCGCATCCCGTTCTCTTCCCGTTCACATCCCGTTCTCTTCCTGTTCACATCCCGTTCTCTTCCCGTTTTCTTCCTGTTCACATCCCGTCCTCTTCCTGCTCACATCCCGTTCTCTTCCTGTTCACATCCCGTTCTCTTCCTGTTCACATCCCGTTCTCTTCCTTTTCACATCCCGTTCTCTACCTGCTTACAACCCGTTCTCTTCCTGTTCACATCCTGTTCTCTTCCGGTTCACATCCCGTTCTCTTCCCGTTCACATCCCGTTCTATTCCTGTTCACATCCCGTTCTCTTCCTGTTTACAACCCGTTCTCTTCCTATTCACATCCCATTCTCCATCTGTTATCGCTTCTGCCTCATTAACTTCTTAAGTCCTGCTCTCTTTATGTAAAGCCGTAAGACAAACATAAACGGCAAAAGCATGTTCTATGTTTTTCTTCAATTATAAGAGTAGAAGAAGGTGGGGGAGTACAGTTTTTATTTTTTTTATCCTCCCACTTTGCTGTTTCCATCCCTTTTCAATCCAGATATAAAAATTATTCTGTCAGGTATGCGTTATACTAAAATTTGCAAAATTTATGAATATTTAAGGTTGCTATTAATACGGCTTCCTCCAGCACAACATAACTGAAAAAAAACCCAACAGCTGGAAAAAGACTTATTAATATGAAAACTCCGCAACGAAAAAACCTTGAGCAGAATCAACTTAAAAGTAATTGACAGGTTGTTGTTTTCTGAACAAAAATAATTTTTATTTACAAAGACCCAAAGTGACATCTTTTTACTTGACAAAAATCCCCATTGAACTATAAGTGTTTAAAATAGACCTAGATAGACTGTAAAATCCATTGTAGCCTTCGCTAAGTGTGTTAACGACTGCACAATACCGGCGAAATGATAGAGCGACTATCGAACTCTTTGTGTCCCTTCAATACTCCAAGGTTGAGGGTTGTTGACAAAGGGCTTCGAGTGGTGTCGGGGATTATTGACAATTAGACTTCACTTTCGACATATTAACTCTCATTCATTGTATTGCCATGCACCGATTGATGACGGCGATGCAATGAATGTGGGGTGGGGATGGGGAGTGAATTGGACTCTTTGGAACGGAATTAATTGGACTATGACGGTAACCGTATAGAACACTAGCTGTGAACCCGGCGTGCCTACACACAAGTGTTCGGGGTCACAGTTTCGTACTCGTGACCTCCGAACTGAGTCCTAGACGATTTTGATCTAGCCTATGACACTCCCCGCATCAAGAACTACCTGTGTGACAAGTTTGGTAAAAATCCGTCAAATGGTGTGGATTTGCATAAGAAACAAACACAGAGACAAACAGCTGATTGACAATTTTCATCTAGCTTATGACACTCTCCGGATCAAGACCGACTTTTGTGCCAATGTTTGTCAAAATCAGTCAAACGGTGTGGATTTCTATAAGAAACAAACACACAGACAAACAGCTGATGGACGATTTTGATCTAGCCTATGACACTCTCCTGATCTATAACTACCTGAGTGCCTTGTTTGGTCAAAATTGGTCAAACGATTTGGATTTTGTATAAGAAGCAAACACACAGACAAACAGCTGATAGTCAATTTTGATCTAGCCTATGACTCCCTCTGGATCTATACCTACCTGTGTGCCAAGTTTGGTCAATATCCGTCCAACGGTGTGGATTTGTATAAGAAACAAACACAGAGACAAACAGCTGATTGACAATTATCATCTAGCCTCTGACACTCTCCGGATTAAGAACGACTTTTGTGCCAATGTTTGTCAAAATCAGTCAGACGGTGTGGATGTGTATAAGGAACACACATACAGACAAACAGCTGATAGACGATTTTGACCTAAACTATGACACTCTCCTGATCTATAACTACCTGTGTGCCTTGTTTGGTCAAAATTGGTCAAACGATTTGGATTTTGTATAAGAAGCAAACACACAGACAAACAGCTGATAGTCAATTTTGATCTAGCCTATGACTCCCTCTGGATCTATACCTACCTGTGTGCCAAGTTTGGTCAAAATCCGTCCAACGGTGTGGATTTGTATAAGAAACAAACACAGACACAAATAGCTGATTGACAATTTTCATCTAGCCTCTGACACTCTCCGGATTAAGAACGACTTTTGTGCCAATGTTTGTCAAAATCAGTCAGACGGTGTGGATGTGTATAAGGAACACACATACAGACAAACAGCTGATAGACGATTTTGACCTAAACTATGACACTCCCCGGATCAAGACCCACTTGTGTGCCAATGTTTGTCAAAATCAGTCAAACGGTGTCAATTTTTATAAGGTACAAACTGTCATACAGACAACTGATAGAAGATTTTGACCTAGCCTAGTGCACTGCCCGGGGCAAGACCTACCTGCGAGCCAAGTTTGGTTAAAATCGGACAAACGGTGTGGATTTATACAAGGAGCAAACAGACAGATAAGCAGACATACAAACAAACACCTAATTTTTATTTAAAGTTTGAAGCATTGAGGTGACATGATATCAGAAATAAAAAACAAATATAAACAATCAATAAAAAAATAAAAATAAAAAATAAAATGAATAAAGTAACTAAGTTAGGAGATTAGTAAAAGATACGAGTATAATTTCGTGAAGTAGTTTGTATTTAGCTCCTGGTTTGCTAAGCAATTTTTTATGAAAGGTGATTGGAAGAATGTTGTGCCAAATAACACAGGCTGCCCTTCCTAAAGGATCTGCTTAAGCTAAGTGTTCCAAAGCCTTGCCACAATCATTTTAACAAGTACACACATAATTAATAAAAATGCAGCATTTTTTAATCGGGTTTTGCAATATTAATAGGAAAGCTCTCCTGTGGATCCATATTAATAATTTTTTTCGTAATTAGATACACACAACGCATACAGAGTTTCGTTAAAATATAACAAAAATTATGGTCGGTATGGGCATATTAGTAATGAGTAAAGGGGGGTTTATTCTGGACCCGAATTACTCATTAAGGCACATAATATGCCTTTTCATGGTGTATTTTAGTTTTTTTTTTGTTTTTTTTTTTTTCGTTTTTCTTGGAAACGAGATTTATGCCAAAGTACTTTAATTTTTTTTTTTTTTTTTTTTTAATAATTCTGCATCGATTCCAGATGTTTGTCCGTTTTTTTTGGGGGGGGGGGACACCCTGTATATAATCATTGTCGTTTAGGACTGCTAATTTCTTCTTGTGGGGCCTATGATGTTGCTTGTACATTTTACATATTTTTTACAAAAGATTAAGGAAAAACATTATGGCGCAAGAGCAGGAATCCCATGTTTCGTGAAGTGTTTTATACACCTTGAAATTTTGCTATGGTACATCTCTTTCTTAGAGACGCAGGGAGATATGTGTTGGCTAGACTGAGTACAATTAAGGAAAATTTACAATGAACAATAAATAAGGCAGGCACTTTTAAAAGTCAGTCCCGTAACAGGCCACGTGGGCCCTGAGGGGCAGATACTATAGAGGTATCTGATTCATGACCATACAGCACACTAGGGAGATAGTGTGGTCAGTACTATGCTCCGGCCGCCTGATTTTCCCCTTGGCTGTTTCGACTGCCTAGAGTCATTAGCACCCAAGGTACCCATTATTTTTTTTTTTTTTTTTTTTTTTTTTTTTTTTTTTTTTTTTTTACGGCGCATCTACTTCTAGGTCATGAGCGCCGACATCCAGGGTGCAGCGAGGAATTTTCCCAGCGAGCCTTGAGATGAGAAAATTCCTGCCGGAGGTGGGAATCGAACCCACCATCTCCCGCTTATGAATCCAGCGCGCTAGCCACTAGACTACGGGAGACCCCTGGTACCCATTATTAAATTAATTAGAGGCTGGGTTGGCCTAGGGACGGTCAGGGAGGCCGAATTCAACCCATGAACGAAGACACTAGAAGAAAAAAAAAATCTTTAGTGCTTGCTCGGCATTTGAACTCAGGCCTCCAGCTTATTAGTCCAGTGCTCTACCACTGAGCTAACCTCGCCCCCTAGTTTTAAAAGTGCCTAGGGGGTGAGCTAACCTCGCCCCCAAGGCACTTTTAACGGGAATAATAATCTAAACTTGTTTTTTTTTTCTTTTGTTTTTTTTTTAATAAATGGAGTGTTCTTTTTTACGCTACGATTTAAACATCTTCTTCAATAAAAATTATTGAAAATAATTACAAAAAGGCAGACAATTTTTGTGGGGTGTAATTATCAGGAAACATGAAAATAAATGTTGCCTATGATACGTAGTCTGCAATACACTCATCATCGAGACAGTTGTGGTTATTCTCTGCGATATGATTGGGCTCTTGGTCTTGTGATCTTGTACAGGTTTTTTTTTTTTATTATTATTATTATTATTTTTAATATTAACCTCTTTAAAAGTGTCTGCCTTATATATTATTCATCGTAAAATTACGTTAACTTTTTATTCACTTTTTTTGGGCCATATTTTTTTGCACATGTCCCCTATGCGCAATACCTGCTGTCCCACTGAATGTCTAGCCAGCACATACTTTTACTTGTTATCTACCCAACAGATGTACTGTTGCAAAATTTCATGGCGCATGAAACACTTCATGAAACTTGCGCTACCTGCTCTAAGACTATGAACTGTTTCTATTGTAAACTTTCTAAAGGACACCTTTGGAAAACCACAGAAACGTACTAATATGACGCAGCTCCTGCGACTCGTACTTTTTTTATGAGAAATTAACCCTGGATTGACACCGTGGGGTGAAAAATACCCCACACTTTGTTCTATAGCGTGTTTCTCAATTTCTGTAAATCACAGAGACACCTTCCTTCTTCATAAATAATCAGAAGTGCTTTATCTGGTATAACCTAATATAAACAAAGCCAGTTGTCTGCCAATCGCTGCATGAGAAGGTCGTGGAGTTGTGTATGGGGTATTTTTTACCCCACGGTGTGATTAACGTATGACTTTTTCGCTCATCTGATAAATCTTCACCAAGCTTTCCAAGTGACAAAATGGCCTGACAACTGCCCAGAAAAGATTTTCTCTATGATTTGGGCTACCAAATGGTGAAACTTCATGTGGCAGTTAGTGCCCAACTGAAGATCATACCAAAACCACTGAAGACACTGATACTTGTTGTTTCGGGAGATGAATCAACTCCTGATGGACCTTCAACATCTTTCGTTATCTTGTACAAACCCGTGATGTTCATTTTGTGACAGTAAGACGAAAATGCTATACTCTGTGTGTAGAAGGGCGATGTGCCGCGATTACCGATCACTAAAATGTGTCATTTTAGATTTTACGGAAAAAGATTTCGTTTTATCATCAATTGATGAAAAACTAACATAAATAAAATGTGTAGATGGAGATAGTTAGCCGCTGTAGAGATACGAAGACAGGTATAGTTGGGATTCGGCTAGGAGAAAAACGTCAGACTTTCAAAAAGAAATCTGTATTTTGGACGTTTCGGCTGCAACAATGGCAGCCTTCTTCAGCTAAAAAATATATACAACTTGTAAGTAAAGAAAATGTACAACTAGTAAGTAATAAGTAGTAAGTATTTGAAAAAAACCAACGGATTGGTTTTTTCAAATACAACGGACAATTTTACCAACAAATCGAAGGGTTAGCTATGGGAAACTGCCTTGCTCCAGACTTATCCTCGATCTTTCTTACTGACTTACTCAACACTTTCGTCCCACTGTTTCCCCAGGACATATCTTTCGTTTGCAAGTATGTAGAAGACCTCCTGCTAATTATCAACCCCGATAGACTAACTGACATACTAGACTGCTTCAACTCCTATCATCCCAGACTACAATTTACGGTGGAGACTGAACAAGACCAACAACTCCCCTACTTGGACGTTCTACTTATCAGACAGACTGACGGCACTATCATCACAAACTGGTATACTAAACCCACTTATTCTGAACGTTTACTCAATTTCCACTCTTCCCATCCTTACCACATGAAAATCAATGTAGCTCGGAACCTTCTTCGCCGCGCCCTCTCCTTATCCCATGAGTCCTTCCACAATGAAAACTTGAATAGAGCTACCGAAATATTAACACTGAATCAATTCCCCCCCAACCTCATAAACCGGCTTATAAAACAAATAAAATCCCAATCCTTGAATGCCACCTCCCCCAATACCTCCCTCGAATCCTCCCTCCAGATATTTCGTTCCCTGACATACACACCAGGACTGACTGAAAAACTCACAAAGACTTTAAAAAAAGCCCTCCCGTCACTAAACTTTGGGTTAAAAACCACTAACAAACTTACTACATTGTACACCAAACTCAAAGATTCCCTTCCCTATGACTGCGCCACCCACTGTGTTTACCAAATACCCTGCCAAACCCCCTCCTGTAATGCTGTATACATAGGTGAAACCAAAAATTATATTCACTCCCGCATAACACAACACAAACGGACAATAAAAAACAAAGAAATCCACAAATCCGCCCTCGCAAAACACGCCATAACTAAAAAACACACTTTCAACTTTGACGACACTAAAATACTTTCCACTGAACGAAACACCAAAAAACGACAGATTTCCGAATGCGTCCACATTAACTTAAACCCCAATAACATTAATTACAAAACCGACAAACAAAACATCTCCCCTGCTTACTCCTCCGTCTTCCATAAATTGTCCTGACCTCCTTTTCTATCTTTGTTCCCAGGCTCCAGACAATTTTTCTACTTGTGTGTCCCAAAGCTCTTAACACCTTTTACAACCTCCTTTACAACCCGCTTTTACAACCCAGCAATTGTACCTTTCATCTTCACCGACTTACCGCCTCATCCCCACCCCCTTTCATAACTATAAAGACCCCCTGTGTAGTTGCTGTCCCTCATACTTCCAACCAAGGTTACCTAAGTTGTCCTCGAGGTCTTCCTCCCTCCCCCCTAGGCATTCTCTAGTGGTATGTATCTATATATTAATTGTTATAAATTGTATTCACTTATAAAGTAAATTTTGTTTTTCACTACATAAAAAATGTTCGTTGTTTTTACTGTTTAATTTTTTTTGTACTGTTTTTACTAACACTTTCTACATGCTGTTTACTTTCCAACTACCGTATTTTCATTGTTTTAAAAATAAGATTGGTTAAAATTTATTGTATTGATATATATATACTCCGCTCATTTCTGCCTGTCTTTTACTTACTAGTTGTACATTTTCTTTACTTATAAGTTGTATATATTTTTTAGCTGAAGAAGGCTGCCATTGTTGCAGTCGAAACGTCCTAAATACAGATTTCTTTTTGAAAGTCTGACGTTTTTCTCCTAGCCGAATCCCAACTATACCTGTCTTCGTATAAATAAAATGTGTTTAATGGAATATACAGAACATTGTATATTCCTATTTTTTACGGCTTTTCGCCATTTTGGTTTATTGTTAGTAACAAATATTTTCAGTTTAGTCATATTTTTGTGATGATAATTATTTGATGTATGAACAATATTGTGTTTTAGGATTTCCTAGCTATTTTGTGAACTTTAATTAATATTTTGCAGATTTATTCCTTTTTGAATTTGAGGAATAAATCTGCAAAATATTAATTAAAGTTCACAAAATAGCTAGGAAATCCGACTCGCAGGAACTGCCTCATCTTAGGGCCGCCACACACTATGAGGTAGACCGGACAGGTTCAGCCGTCAGGTGCACCTGTCAGGTCTACCTCATAGTCTGTGGCGGAGCTTAACTACCCCCTCTCGACCCTTTCAGGCGACCTGACACCTGATGAAAATTCGATCAGTTCTACCTGACAGGCGAGTAGACCTCATGTGTGTGTGGGGGTTGTCAGGTGTACCTGATCAGGTCTCAGTTTTCTGCAACTCTGATTTGTGTTGATTTGTTTTACCGTTGTGGCCTTGTTATTTATGAAATCAGTTTAAAGTGTAAAATGTCTCATAAAATTAACGAAGTTCTTAGTGATTTCATCGAAATTTATAAAAATGAACCATGTTTATGGAAAATAAAAGACGATGATTTTCACAATAGAAATAAAAGGGATGCTGCATATCGCAAATTAGTATACAAACTGCAGAAAATATATCCAAATGCAAACGAGAGTATGGCTAAAAGTAAAATTAATAGTTTTCGATCTAATATTCGAAAGGAGCAGAGGAAAATTGACTCCTCAAGATTCTCAAAGTAGCTGTTAGTTTCTCGTGTGGAGATATAGCGGCCCTCATTTGTGTATATTTCTTCTTAATGACAGGAGATACAAGTGACAATAACTGTTCGCTTCACTCCGCTCATTATATGTAAGAAGTCTACCCCGTGAGGTGCTGCCACCTAGCGGTGTGCCCGGGAACTACTTGCCCGCGGCAGTACGAACTGCACGCAAAGACAAGTCCGGAAGATATAGTTGCCTAGTCGCCAAGCAGACAAAGTGTGGAGCATCTAAGTTTTTCTCTCCCCAAGTTTCATACACCAATTATGGAGGAGTAAACATCTAAGCCACCCAGGACGAGCGAAGGGAGCAGGAATGGTGTTGGCCAGCCCACCAGGATTAGAGAAAGAAGAAAATGCAGCACATTACAAGGCTTATACATCATGCTTAAACACATAATCGTCAAGACACCAGGTACCTTTCTTAATTTATCATTTATGAAGATCCAGCAAAACCATTCAACAGTTCAACCATCAGCAGCAACTCATCATTTATCATAATCCAAAATTTAACTAACCCAATAACAATAAATATGTTCCTGCTTTTGGCTTTACACCCCCATCTAATTAATTATATTTGCCAAAATAAATCCTGATTTTAAATTCAACCTATGTACAAATCTCTGCAGTCCTTCACCGTCAGTGGTCCGCTCTAAACCATATAAAAAATGGTAGAGTGATCACAATCGTAAACATGGTCCTCCGGGCAGAGATCTGTACCAGTAAATCGTAAACATGGTCCTCCGGGCAGAGATCTGTATCAGTTACATAATTTTGGTAAAAATAGTCTTATATTCAGGCAATAAAAAATATATTGATATGGATTTATGAATTAATTGCTATCAAATATTATTATTTTCAAATCACATCAAGTCTATACCATTTTGTATTAATTATCATGAACTAATCAGTTTAAAAATTCTCTTCATGATCCAAATCAGACTTGATCATTTCAAATGTGTTGCTTAGACTATTTTAATGTTTAAATAATTTCTATAAATGTTTGAAGACATATTTAACTCAAGTAATTGACATTAGCCCAACATGAGAACTTACATTCAATTATATTATTAAATTATTCATATTATTGTCTCATGTTCATCTCTCAATTACCTTATAGATTTTATTCTTTATATTTTTTAATTTAATTACAATATGTTCTTCAATCATTTATTAATGATCTGGGTAGACAATAAGATTCTCATAAATATCATTTATATCTTTATTTTCTAGATATGTATCACACAGGTATTATTATTAATTCACATAAAGTCAATTCATTTGTTATTCCACACATAAACACCTATTTAAAACACAATTCTTCTTCCACTGTGACTTATCCTCATGGTTTTCTCAAACTAGGGAGGCTTCGCTCAGCTAGCTGTTTCTCCACCTAGACTCAGTCCATAGAGGTAGTAGTTATCAAGTCTAGTTACAGTGACCCCGCTCTCGTGACGTCACACTCTCCTTGGTTTCTTTTCGTGACAGTCACCTTATGTATGATGTGTTTTAAATGCTTTTGATTATTTTAATGGTTTTAATTGACTTTAGCTTAGCCTGTTGTATTAATGTAGTCAATCATCTTACTCTATTTTAATGTTTCGTCTGCTCAGCCCGTTCTCTTCTCAAGTTTTATTTATTTTGTTGTTCTTATTGGTACCTGAACATTTTCTATCTCTATTTATATCCTTGCTTCTTCCTTTAGCTCTATTGTTCTCATTCTTTTATTTGTTTGGCTAACTCCTTGCTCCGCTCCTGCTCGATCTGGTTGGCTGCTTTGTTTTTGTTTTGAATATGCCTGAAGATCATGACGCTCAAAAGCGTCAAGCGACGAAATCCACTGATTATATTAATCAAGCCAACGCACTTGAACGCAAAATGCGCCTTTTAAAGCGCAACATCATTGGAATCGGCGACATTACATTGAACGATATCGCAGATGACGACATACGTAGCTTCGAGGCGAGATATCTCGTCGCGAAGGAAGAGTGGGAGGAATTCTGCTGCACATGGGACAAACGCGACTCACTACATCTGCTTTTGGGAGAAAGCGATATTTTCCCTAATAAAGATTGGGATGCGGTATACAGCAAGCTACGGTCTGAAATTATCGCTGCTAAAGCCATTCTACTCTCCCTCAAGGACCGCGACTCTTCAAGGAAAGCTGAAAAAACCGAATTGCCAACAATGACCTCCCGCGGTCCCGAGCTCGATAAGATCCCAATTCCCACATTCTCAGGTGACCTCCTACAATGGACCCACTTCAGAGACACGTTCCGCTCCATGATACACGATCGCAAATCTCTCAGCAAAATTGAGAAATTTCATTATCTGATAGCAGCTCTCAAAGGAGAATCCGCGTCATTAGTTTCCAATTTCACCATCGCGGATGAGTCCTACGATCAAGCTTGGGAGAAGGTAACAAAGACCTACGACAACCCTCGAGTATTAGCTCGTCTTCTAGTTCATCGCATCGTGGATTGTGAAGTTACCTCTGCCAAATCGGAACAGCAGAAATATGATAGGTTTCTTACAGGCGTTGCTGATAGTATCGACGCCTTTAACTCTCTCAAACTCGGGAATCCTTGCGAATTCATATTATCCACATTAGCCCTGCGCGCTCTTGACGCTGAAACGAGGAAACAATTCGAATTATCTCGAGAGTCCAGCAAGGACCTTCCGAAAACTGAGGACGTAATAACATTCATTCGCCAAAGGAAACTCGCCCTCAAGATGTCGGAGGATGTATCAGCCACAGGAAGCTCAAGTAGTAGGTCCTCATCGAACTCTAGCGTTAGCTGCCCCAACAGAAACTCCCCGCGGTATAAGGCGGTTTCATTTCACACCAGCAGCGATTCCTCGAATTCTCAAAGTTCTAAGTCCCGAGAAACTAGTCCTAAGCCCGTTCAATGCCTTTTCTGCCAAGGCGCCCACACCTGTGCGAAGTGCGAAAGATTTAAAAAACTTCCTGTAGAACAACGGGTTTCGATAATTCGTTCTTGGAAGGTGTGCTTCAATTGTTTAAAAAAAGGGCACAGTGTAGGAAACTGCCGTTCCAAATTTCGCTGCATCTACTGCAGGTGTAAACACCACTCACTGATCCATCGAGATGATCGTGGAGTCACCAAGGATGAGGAACCGGCTCATGACAAAAGACAATCTCCAGTTGCAGACACTCAAGACAAGTCCTTCATCGGTTTTGGCTCAGCCCAGAAATCATGCTCAAGGAGCACCGTACTCCTCGGAACCGTGCGCACTTTGATTAGAGGTTCAAGAGGTGATTTCCACACCGCACATGCTCTCCTCGACTCGGGCAGTCAAAATACCTTCATGACTTCCTCTCTCGCAAAGAAGATAGGTGCTAAGATTTGCCCTTCCAAGGTGTCCATCACAAGCCTCGCAGGATCAACCCTACCAGCACACCTAGTGAAAGGATCCACACACTGCGTTTTACGCCCACTCGCTGGAGACACAGAGTTAAAGGTGACACCGTTGGTCATCGATCACATTACATCTGATTTGCCCAGTATCAGCCTACCAACATCACTTTCCAGCAAGCTTATGGATTTACCCTTGGCCGATCACCAATTTGGAGAGTCTAAACCCATCGACATACTGTTAGGAGGAGATGTCTTCCATCAAATTATTTCCGGCGCATCTAAACCCTCTGACATCGATGGTTTGTCATTGTTGCCCACCACATTCGGAATCGTTGTCACTGGCACATTGAATGATCACCCCTCTACTTCTCATCACTCATTCTTTATCGAAAGGTATCATTCAATTGAGGATGACATGAAGTTGTTTTGGGAGATTGAAGAGCCCAAACCTGTTGACCGAACCGACCCCGAAGATGCCTATTGCGAGGAATTCTACTCGAAGACACTTTCTCGAGATGACGAGGGACGATTTATAGTGAGACTGCCCTTCAAGGAAGGCGTCCCGATCGGCGACAACAGAGATATTGCATACCGCCGTTTCTACGCTCTGGAAACTAGATTCCGAAAGGACCCCGAGTTTTTTCATAAATATTCCGAATTCATGCAGGAATACAGGGACCTCGGACACGTGTCTCCTGCAACAACTAAGTCCTCGTATCTCATCCCTCACCATGGCGTTTGGCAGGAGGGCCCCCACGGCGACATGAAGCTGAGGGTAGTTTTCGATGCGTCATGCCCTTCGTCATCAGGTTACAGTCTCAATGACGCACTCCTATCGGGACCCAAGCTTCAAGAAGATTTGTGCAACATTCTGATCCGTTTTCGCCTCTATGCCATTCCTCTGTGTGCCGACATGGTTAAGATGTATCGCCAAGTTGTCGTTCACGAAGAAGACAGAAAATTCCAGCACATCCTGTGGCGCGATTCACCCAACAAGGCAATTCAGATAATGGAGCTCAATACCGTAACGTATGGGCTTAAGTCAAGCGCATATCAAGCTCTTCGAACCGTGAGGCGACTTGTAGAAGTCCATGGGTCAGAATTCCCCTTAGCCGCAAGTCGCGTTTTAGAGAACTGCTACGTTGACGACCTGTGCAGCGGAGCTGACACCCTAGAAGAAGCTCTTCTACTTCAAAACCAGTTATGCGGTTTATTCGCAAAAGGCGGATTTACCCTAAGCAAGTGGGCTTCGACCGAACCGATGCTTCTTCCTGCCAAAGAACAACATAGCGAATCTGTAGCCATCAGAATCGACGACTCCACCAAAATATTAGGTCTACTTTGGCGTTCATCAAATGATTCCTTTTCCTATTCGGTCAAACCCCCTCATCCTTGTCCGGTCACTGAACGGCACATGTTGTCGTCAATATCGCGTATCTTTGACCCACTTGGACTGCTTGCTCCTGTAGTCTTCATCGCCAAGTCATTGCTCCAAGAGGTCTGGAAAGCGAAGACCGACTGGGACGAAGAACTCCCACACGATCTCCAAGCTGCCTGGATGGAACTTACAACCGATTGGCTAGTCCTGTCTTCTATCTCGATTCCACGATACGTCACTGAACCCCTAGCTGTTCGCCGCCTAGTTGGCTTCTGTGATGCATCATCCAAGGGATACAGCGCTGCCTTATACTTGCACTCCATGAGCTCAGCTGGCGAAGTCAAGGTCTCGTTTGTCAAAGGCAAAACCAAAGTATCTCCTTTAAAGTTCACATCAATGCCACAACAGTTGCACAAGGATGCCTCGATGAAAAAGGGGACAGATTATGTCCACATTTCACCTTTCTTCGATGAACAGGGGATCCTCAGGGTGGGCGGCAGATTGAAGAATTCACCCAGGAAGATTTCAACCCATCATCAAATCGGGAGACCTCGTGATCCTTGTGGAAAGAAGACCACTTCTAGGACAATGGCCCGTAAGACGAGTCACATTACCCTGGTCGCGACGGAATCATTCGCGTTGTGGATGTCCTAACCCCCACCGGCAAGACTTTAACTAGGGCAGTTACGTCCCTTGTTCCTTTATTTCACGCTGAAACGGAAGATCGTTCAGCTAGTTGAATGTCCAAGTTTGGCTCTTTTGTTTTCGTTATTCTTCTTCATTATGGAATTTGTTTACTTTGACCTTATTTTAAACATTTTTGTTTTCTTTGGAAGTAGTTTCAATTTGTATTTGGTACACCTATTTAACGCCACATACATTAGAAGTTTTTTACCCTCATTATTGTATTTTTGTTTATGTACTCTTTTTCATTTATGTGTTGTTTGTAGGTTGAACAAACTTGTACGTACCCTTGTAATATTTTCTATTTTTATTTTTTGTATTGTAAATTAGCTTAAACTAATTTAGGTGGGCGGTTTGTTCGCTTCACTCCGCTCATTATATGTAAGAAGTCTACCCCGTGAGGTGCTGCCACCTAGCGGTGTGCCCGGGAACTACTTGCCCGCGGCAGTACGAACTGCACGCAAAGACAAGTCCGGAAGATATAGTTGCCTAGTCGCCAAGCAGACAAAGTGTGGAGCATCTAAGTTTTTCTCTCCCCAAGTTTCATACACCAATTATGGAGGAGTAAACATCTAAGCCACCCAGGACGAGCGAAGGGAGCAGGAATGGTGTTGGCCAGCCCACCAGGATTAGAGAAAGAAGAAAATGCAGCACATTACAAGGCTTATACATCATGCTTAAACACATAATCGTCAAGACACCAGGTACCTTTCTTAATTTATCATTTATGAAGATCCAGCAAAACCATTCAACAGTTCAACCATCAGCAGCAACTCATCATTTATCATAATCCAAAATTTAACTAACCCAATAACAATAAATATGTTCCTGCTTTTGGCTTTACACCCCCATCTAATTAATTATATTTGCCAAAATAAATCCTGATTTTAAATTCAACCTATGTACAAATCTCTGCAGTCCTTCACCGTCAGTGGTCCGCTCTAAACCATATAAAAAATGGTAGAGTGATCACAATCGCAAACAATAACTCTATGTAAACTGATTCGTTCATGCGCAGATAATTGCGATAATCTGTTGGTTCATCTCTTAATTCGTTCAGCAGATTGATATGGGTGAATTTATTTCTTCTCTGCAACCATTCCTTACACCATTGCGTTTTTTCGTTTGTTTTTACGTGTCTCAAATATGATGCAAGTAGAGAGAGATAAAGTAGATCATCTCCTGGAGGATCCATGTTGAAGACTGACAAACCTGTCCGGTCTACCTGAAAGTGTGTGGCCGGCCTTAGCGCGGTTAGGTTCTTATCCCTAGTATCAATTAGAAAGATTGAAATAGAAACAGTTATTATTTTGGTTCTAGCTTTCGTGAAATGCCTTTTATGGCCTTACCTGGAAGGGTCAGGCAGCACCCTTCATCCACTTCTAGAGATACTAATCTCACTCTTCAATGCATTGAAAAATATCAAAATGTTCACATTTGCTTGTACTCTTCTACTATAGTAATAATTCTACAAATAAATCCAATTAAAAAAAAAAAAAAAAAAAAAAAGAAAAAAAAAAAAAAAAAAAAGGTTACCCGTTCAAAAGAATAAAACAAACACATTTAAAGATTTAAGCACTTATTTCTCCGATTGACATCACCAAATTGAAAATTACTTCAGAATCTTTTTTGTAGAGCATTTAGTAAGCTTTTGAATGGTAACCTCGCGCTTACCAAGATTCCCAACTCTTTTCGAGATATTAGGGAAAATATACAAAGTTTCCAAAAATTTTCATGTCTAAAAATAAAATATTTTATTCTAATCCTTCCTTAACTCCAAACGTAACCAAAATGTAAACACCTTTGTTAATATGAATTTCAAACACGTAAAAAAGTTTTTAACTGAATCCCATGATTGCGTCATGAGGTCAGCCATATAAGCGTAGGGGGGGAAGAACTGCGCTAAAAGCAAAAGAAAAAATTGAAATTTATTTATTTCAAAAATATCAAAGTATGGGGTAAAATTTACCCCACGGTGTTATTACAACAGATGTCAATGGCGGTGTCAATCCAGGGTTAAATTAGTCAATTATGTTTTTTAATACGAATCTGTGTAATTAATATTTAAGCCATACTGAATCAAGTCCCAGAATTCATGAGTATTTTACAGAATTACACGGATAATGTTAATATCGAAACATTAGAACACGTTTCATACTTACTCCCTCGTCCGAGTCCTGTAATATACTGACACAGGGAGGAGGCGGTCGGCGTACGGTTGCCTAGCGACTTTATCAACACAACACCCCCAATGATATAGCTCGAATTATCTATACAGGAAAGTCATTAATGAGACAATGTCAGCTCATATCATATTTTCTCTTGTCAGCTGGGGTCATAGTTTTGTTGTCAACTTAAGGGCGGAAACACTTTTTATCGGAAAACTCTTTATTTTAGGACATAATAGAGACCTTGGCCAAGTAAAGAGCTCCAACAATTCTACGAACCCTATTTTATGAATAATTGCGAATTATTTGAGTATATTTTACAAGATTATTTTTTTCACTTTCTTAATATTTATAAATAACTCGTTAGAAAAAAATGTATAAATGAGAATGATTAAAATATTTAAAAACTAATGTTAGTATTAGCCCCATATATATATATATATATATATATATATATATATATATATATATATATATGGTGTGTTTGTGTGTGTGTGTGTATGTGAGTGTGTGTATGTGTGGGGGGGGGGGCGAGGTTAGCTCAGTGGTAGAGCAATGGACTATAAGCTGGAGGACCTGAGTTCAAATCCCGAGCAAGCACTAAAGATTTTGTCTTCTAGTCTCTTCGTCCATGAGACGAATTCGGCCTCCCTGACCGTCCCTAGGCCGACCCAGCCTTTAATTAATTTGATAATGGGTACCTTGGGTGCTAATGACCCTAGCAGCAAATAGTTGAAGCAGCAAAGGGGAAAATCAGGCGGCCGGAGCATAGTACCGACCATACTATTTCCCTACTGTGCCGTATGGTCATGAATCAGATACCTCTATAGTATCTGCCCCTCTGGGCCCTCGTGGCCTGTTACGGGACTGATTATTTTTAATATATATATATATATATATATATATATATATATATATATATATATATATATATATATATATTTTTAGATGGAACGGCATTTTTCTCCAGCGGTGGTACTCCTCCTCACTTCTTCCCGGAATATTTCGATGGATTCATCTCCATCTTCTTCAGCCAGGTACTTGTTTCTTCCTCGGTAGACCGGACCGAGGAAGAAACAAGTACCTGGCTGAAGAAGATGGAGATGAATCCATCGAAATATTCCGGGAAGAAGTGAGGAGGAGTACCACCGCTGGAGAAAAATGCCGTTCCATCTAAAAATACTATCCCAGCGACGAAAAATAACATCAAACATATATATATATATATATATATATATATATATATATATATATATATATATACACCCATATGTGTGTGTGCTAGTTAATTTTCATAGCAAACGATTGTACTAGTTCGAAAACCTTTAAATTTGGCCAATGTCAAGAAGGGGGGTACTCCGGACCCCAATTACTTATTTGATCATATCGTCCGTAATTGTTATTATATTGCAACGTAACCTTGTATACGTAAAAAAAAATCGATACTTTTGGAGTTGCGATTTCCAAATATAAAATACCCAAACAACTTATGTTTATTTTGTAACTTATATGGGTTATTTCAGGCATGCTATTGAGGAATGCAGCGTTCACTATTATCCGAGGAATGTGCTCAATAATGCAGGAGCTGCATTGTGACGGAGTTGAATGGAAATAAATAGATATATAGAAAGAGAGAGAGAGAGAGACCATTCACGCATTACTAGCAAGGACAGGGAGTTAGAAATAGCTGAAATCTTATAGGAATGTTACGGTTTGGTAGATTTTCCACAGCTGTTCCAAGACAAGCTGGATCTAATAGAATGTGTCAGGGGGCAGTTACAACTATTGGCCTCGGGTGTAAAGACAAGGCGTTGAGGGAGATTTCATTTTTGAGGGGGATTTTTTTCTTAACACTAGTGGTGTTTGTTGATTAACATAATTGATGGGCTCAGTGCCAAAGGTGACTAACCAACAATTAGAACGAACTGAGAAAATTGAAACTAAAGTTAAGAAGAATCTGATAAAAATTGGAACAATTAAAATTATTTCTATCATTAACACTCTATTGCTTCAGATTTTTCTGAACATTAACTCCAATTTTATCTGTTTGTTCGAACTGTTGGATAGTCACCTTTAGCTCTCAGCCCTTCAATTCAGGATTGAAGTTAAGTGTTGTAAATTGATTGATTTTTATGGATCATATATTGGTTTTAGTTGTGCTTATAATGATAATCAATAACAGGCACAGTCGTCTTGAAATATAATTTGTTTTATAAGACAGTGACCCTATTTTCCAATACATTCATCTGTGGCAGAAGGTCAATTTTATAAAAACACACTTACTTTCTTCTGTACTCTTTTATTAGGCTCTACATGTTTCACGTCGGTGTGACGCCTCTTCAGGAGCACTTAATCTAAATAAAATAAAATATGGTTACAGCCTATCCATTAGAGAACCTTCCGCAGGTAGGGCCACGTCTGGACTGATAAGATCTATCATGTCTACTGGGTATCAGCTGTTTAAAATCGATAGTTTTAGGGTAAATGTCGATTTTCCAAAAGAAGTTTTTGTCACTTTATAAAAGTTTTAAGTCGTCTTGTTTATTAAATTAAAAAATATTTTATCCAGGTATTTAATATCTGTTCTTTTGTTGACGGCCTTTTTCCTATTTTTAATTATGTGTATATTTTCCTTAATTTTTCTTTTTATGGGGTTTTTCTCTTTATCTAATATCTTTACCGTGTCAAAATTAAATGTGTGCCTATATTGTATCGCATGATCCACCAATGCAGTCTTGTTGTCTTTCTCGTCAAAGTTTTTTGGCATGTTGTTTGGTTCTCTTTTTTAAAAGTTGTCCCGATTCTCCTACATAAACCTTATCGCACATTTCACAATCAATTTGATATATGTTATATTTGGTTTCTCTTTCTTTTAAATCATCTTTAATTCGGCTGTAGCTTTGTAATATTTTGTCGTGATAAATCCAGGAGATTCTTCCTAGGTCTTTACATTTTTGTTTTATCTCATAAATCTGAAAATGTTTTAAGAAGAATCTCAAAAAAATTGGAACAATTAAAATTATTTCTATCTTTAACACTCTATTGCTTCAGATTTTTCTGAATGAACTCCAATTTTATCAGTTTGTTCGAGCTGTTGGATAGTCACCTTTAGCTCTCAGCCCTTCAATTCAGGATTGAAGTTAAATGTTGTAAATTGATTGATTTTTATGGATCATATATTGGTTTTAGTTGTGCTTATAATGATAATCAATAACAGGCACAGCCGTCTTGAAATATAATTTGTTTGAATTTTCGTTTTCTGTTCCAGTATTTCTGCACATTCCAAAGGAATATAGTTACTGAAGTTCTACTAAGAAGCGAAAATTACCCTCGTAAAATTTATATATATATATATATATATATATATATATATATATATATATATATATATATATATATATATACATATATATATATATATATATATATATATATATATATATATATATACATATATATATATATATATATATATATATATATATATATATATATATACATATATATATGGGGTGAGCTTAACTCAGCACTTAAATTTTATCTTCTAGTGTCTTTGTTCGTGGGTTGGATTCGACCTCCCCGACCGTCCCTAGGGCAACACAGCCTCTAATTAATTTATTAATGGGTAACCTCAAAGGGGAAAATCATGCGGCGCGAGCATAGTACTGACCAAACTATCCCCCTAGTGTGCCATACGATCTTGAAACATAGTATCTGCCCATATGGGCCCTTGTGGTCTTTAATGGGATTGATTTGTGTGTATTTATATATACATATATATATATATATATATATATATATATATATATATATATACATACATACATATATATATATACATATATATATATATATATATATACATATATATATATATATATATATATATATATATATATACATACCATATATATATGGTAAATCATTACGATAAAAAGTGTAATAGATGTTAAATGTATGTTTAAGTAATTTAATTGTGGCATGTTCACTTTATAGTAATTTCAGGTAAGTGTCATCGCTAAGACTATGAACAGGCTAACTATGAACATTCAAAAAGTGTGCAATAATTCTTATAAAACAATATTATTGCTTATAATTATTTTAACAAACCATAAAATTGAATGTTGCATATAATGGCCAATAATTTATTAATTATTAAATTTATTAATTGAGCGATCACATAATAATAATCTTTTCTAATTAAAATTATATGCATTCATGTCCAAGTGAAGTTGGTGACAATCTGACTCTTTGTATGAATTGGACACAGTGCTCACCAATACAGCCTTTCGACGATTTGGGTCGCACACTTTCACAGAGAGCTATATTGTGTGCGACTTACTTGCTACAATTGGTCTTGGGTCAATTGTACAAAAGGTCACTAGGCGTTGTTATCACAATGCGCTACTTCACATTCTTATTTCACTTAGGATAGAGTTAGAGGAGGTCAATAAAAATTATTTTCTCAATGCGAATTTCACTTCTATTAGAAGGAAAATTCAGGGAGTAAAAGTTGCGATCGATACTGCCTTTACTTAATGTTGGGATTGAAATTTAATGTTAGCTATATAGTGTTTGCAAAGAATTAATTTTATTAGGGAGACATCATGAAAGAAATTAGATTATTACGGTCAATTATCAATGAGTGGGGGGGAGGGGGTGACCAACCATTAAAGTGAGGGTCATCGCGAGAGGTGTCATAAAACTGAAGTAATAATGGAAAGGAGACAGGTATGAATGGTTAAATTCGTTCATTGAAGGTGGGGTATAAGCAGGATGTATACACGTTGGCTTCGGTATCCACTGAGGTATGGCAGGCAAAATAGCCCAACTCCCGTAACATGGCTGCAAAATAGCCCAACTCCCGTAACATGGCTGCAAAATAGCCCAACTCCCGTAACAAAAAAATAATAATAATAAAAAAACCACCTCATAGCCCAGTAGATGCACAGAAATTAAACAAATTATTAGAACGTACGGGACAGATATTTCCCATAACGTACGGGACAAATATGTCCCATAACGTACGGGACAAATATGTCCCATAACGTACGGGACAGATATGGCCCATAACGTACGGGACAGATATGTCCCATAACGTACGGGACAGATATGTCGCATAACGTACACAAAACAAATCGGCATACGGGACACTACTGTCCCGTACCCAGCCGACAACAAAGTTAAAAATGTGTATACGCTTTGTGCAGAGTATGTAAGGAATCCGGGTTACTGTCTAAATTGTTTGAATATGGACCATGAAGCCCAATCAAATAATTAAGTCAAGTTTTTTTAAAAAAATTAGAACTATAATTTTTCCATTGTTACGCCTTTAAAAGCTGAAACTTTTTCAAACTTTTTTTTCTAATATATAACATGATTCTGACGATTTCTGTAGATAAATAATATTTGTAAAGTTCGAGAAAACATCGTAGGTACGTATTTTGCCTTATCAAGTGCTGATTTGTTTCTTATTTAATTCTACTCCTGTTTCAAAAGTGTAGACTCAGGACAAATTTTCAATTCCCCTACAATTTGACTGAATTACTTTCCTATGGTAGCTAGTACATTGATGACCTTATTAAATATCTAATACATACAAACTTATAAAATAATATTTAAAAAAGATAACCATAGCCACTTAGTGTTATTGATTTTTCTTTAATGATCCAACAAAAAGATACTCTCTTTTTGTTGGGTTAATGGAACAGAAAATACAGAACAGTCGACACAGAAACACAATAATTTTTATTTTTTTTTATTTATTTTTTTTTTTTTATTTATTTTTTTTTTTTATTTTTTTTTTTTTTTTATGGCGCATCTACATCTAGGTCATTAGCGCCGACATCCAGGGTGTAGCGAGGAATTTTACCAGCGAGGCGTGGGATGATAAAATTCCTGCCGGAGGTTGGGAATCGAACCCACCATCTCCCGCTTATGAATCCAAGGCGCAAGCCATTAGACCACGGGAGACCCCTCACAATAATTATTAGACGGAGACATCTTATCATATACCTAACTAAAACGAACTTTATTCCTACAGGATTCATGAAAAAGCCCTAGTTTTATCACCAAATGGTGGAAAAACTAAACTAAAATAAAAGGCTTCAAAGGTAGTTATCTTATGACCTTCTGTAACAAAAATATTATACAATAACCTTCAGAAATTTTTTTTTAGTTCGTGAGATGTATATATTTGTATGGATGTTTACGGGAGACACATATGTCCCATACCGTTCAGCAGTTGGAATCCGTACGGAACACATGTGTCCTTTACCAAGCCTACGACGTACTACTGAAATTTCGTGCCGAAGCCAACCGTGTTGATAACAAGAAAATTTTAGTATAGGTAGATAACTTATTTATCAATTTCGTCGATAACCGGACGGAATGAGGTACCACAAATCCGAACCCTTACTATATCCACTTTGACAAGATTGTTTCACGTGAGCTACATTTATAAAGGCAGTCTGGTCTAATTAAAAAAACCTATTGATATCCAGCTCGTCACTGAAAGCTAAAGAATTAGAAATAAAAGAAAAATGCGGGACCAACTTGTTTAGGCGTGGTCAGGTGAATGGCGAAAAAAGAACCTCAGGATAGAATTCAACCGACTCTTTCAGACGTTTTTCATGTTCATTTTTTAAATTTTGTTTTTATTTTTAAAAAATCCTGAATTTGTTAGCATAAAATCCTATATATATATATATATTGAAATATTATACGCTATTAATTTATTAGCTATAATTTCTGTGCAAATAACTAAAGTATTTACTTTCCAATATACCGAATAAACCGTGAGGTCTTTTTTTATGTATTTAATATCGGACGATTAGCATATTTATCTCTAATATTCTCCTTAATAGCCGGCTTATAAATATATATTATTTTTTACATTATCCGTAGACGAACTACTGTCTATGTAATCACGCACGTGTACAGTATTACACTTTGTATGGATAAACATAATCTGTAGAAATAGTAAAATATGAATACAGATATTTCTATACAATGTTAAGCTAGTAATGCATATAGGTTATTGTAATATTTATAAATAACATTGCTTATTACATTTTAATATTTTTTGTAGAAGAATATATTTAATTTAAGTCCTCATCGATCCTTGGCTATATGGTGGCTAACGCCCAGGAACACTTACATTCTAGCGTGTTTTTACATACGTTTTATTCCTATTGTAAATAACTAATGTAATTAGTATTAGGGCTCATAGCTTCAGATGTGAAGCCCTTAAAATCAATAAGTAATAATAATATTCCAATTTTCCCCATCGTTCGTTTAGCAATTTCCTCCGAAGGAAAGTAGTTATTGAGGTTGCACTCATGACGGAATTTTTGAAAAATTCCTTCAAATATTTAACGATCCTACCTAGTAGACACCGAAAATGACCCCCGTTAAAATTTATATATATGGATGGATGGATGGATGGATTGGGTGTTTAAGGGCAGAAAACATCTAGGTCCTCACCGCCCTGAAGTGTAATGTTAGAGAGTCGTGTATATGTCGTGAAAGGGTTAGTAATTTGTGTTTAGGACAGTGCATGACAATGAACTGTTTTTTTTTATATTTATATATATATATGCATATATATATATATATATATATATATATATATATATATATATATATATATATATTATTTGTGTGTGTCTGTTAACACGACAGCGGCCAGAGGTTTTGTTTTTTCGTCACAAAACTTGGTATATAGCATTCAATTAGCAAACGATTGAACCAGTTTGTTAACCACCAAAGTCGGTCCACCGGAAGGGGGGGTTTACCCCGAACCCAAAACACTAATTTGACCATGTCAGCCGTAATATTTGTTATATTTCAACGAAACTTGGTATTCTTAGTGGTAATATAGAGAGAAAAGTGAGATATAAAAAAGAACTAAATGGATTCATTAGGAGGGGGGGGGGGTTACTCCGGACCCACAATACCAATTCGCCACTACCAGCCGTGATTTTTGGTATATTTCGACGAAACTCGGTATTCGTAGTGGTAATCTACAGGTAAATATGTGTTGTAAAAATAAATTAAATCGGTTCATTAGAAGGGGGGATTTACTCCAGGCCCAAATTCCTAATATACTCATACCGGTCGAAATTTCTGCTGCATTGTAACGAAACGCGGTATACGTCGTGGGTAACTCATGAGAAAGAAGTGTTGTAAAAATGAGCTGAATCGGTCAATCGGAAAGCGGGGGTTTACTTTGTAACATATTTCAATAGAAAAGCCCGCCAGCCGTAGGTTCACAAAGCCGCCGCAAGGAGCTCTTTCTACCATTAGAGTGACTGTATCCTGTTCCTGCGTTAGATCAAAATACGATAATATGAGGTTTTTTGTATTTATTACGTAGTGTAGTAGGTACCATGTGTAAACATAACTCTGGAAGCAAATTAATAATTGATCAGTTACTCATTACAAATTTAAAAGAGAACTATTCATGTTTTTATTTTATTTATGTAGGATATTTTGAGCACATTGTTCTGGAAAGCAGTCTACACTACCCAAATTCTGAGGAAAGTGCTTAGTTATGCAGCTCCTGTGTAACGGACTTTTTTATTTTTATTTTATTTTTGTGTTAACGCTTTATAGCGATGTACCCCTTACATTTATATATATATATATATATATATATATATATATATATATATATATATAAATTACATTATTTTCTACATGTTAACATTGTGTATATATCATTACATTATATTATATTACATAATTTTCTATACTTACATCATGTATATATATTACTACATTATATTACGTTATTGTCTATATATGTACATTCTCTATAACTAAGGCCTAATACAATTATTATTACAATTATACAATAAATACTATAGACATATACATATGTTAATTAGTACATATATATAATCCTAGGAATTTCAAATTTATGTATAAATCTAATTATACAGCCAGCTGGTTTAATTCAAGGTTAGTTGTGCATCATCAAAGCAATGCCGGTTCAAAAAATTAAGCTGGCTTTAGAAATAGTGCAATCAGTTGGGGGGGGGGGGGGGAAATCTTCTTTTGGAAGAGCGTCCGTCGTTCAAATTTGTGTATTCATGTGTGTGTGTACATCTTAGAGTGGGCCGAAAAAAACTCATTTTTTTGTTTCGAAGTTGTAATAGTTCGGAAATGTTGCGAATTATATAGAGAAATAAAATGAAATAAAAATGATCAAAATCGGTTCACATCTTCCGTCAACGCGCATAGGTTTGAAATTTGACAAAATATGAAAAATAAACTTGTAGGTGTTCATGTTTTATGTCTGTTAATAAAATATGTTATTCTAACCCTTCCTTAACTCCAAGCGTAACAAAAATTTCAACATATTAGTTTTAATGAAAGTAGAACATGCAGAAAATGTTTCAACTGAATCCCATGATTCTAAGTACCCAAACCTAAAACGGTATTCAAAACCTATTTTCCAATTTTCTCGAAAACGGTTAAAGCTATCGCCTTGAAAATGGTTTCATTCGTTTTCCTAGCCCAAGAAGCCTATAAAACGAGTACTTACAAGCTTATGAACTCAAAAACGTAAGCGCTCCGATTTTTTTTTTGTCCGAATTCCATTCCAAAACCCCGTTCCCGTGGACGAATTCTGCTGGGTAACGACTTGACCTTTCAAATTAGACGAAAGACTTTTGAGCTACATTTCATCAAAATCGGACCATTTTTGAGCCGGCAGGAGCGCGAACAGACAATATATATATATATATATATATATATATATATATATATATATATATATATATATATATATACACAAACGTTAACTATCGTCATTTGCGTAAGCCATGGATTTAGGATCATGGACTTTTGCAGTCGGCAACTTTTAGCGCGGTTCCTTCCTACCTCCATAGGGAGAACCCGCTTATATATATATATATATATATATATATATATATATATATATATATATACAAATTTGATCCACCTATATTTTCGTGATCTATGGGGTCTGAAACGAGAAAGTTTCTAGTCGGCACTTCCGGATTGCGTCGTAAGATCAACCTCATAAGCGGGTTCTCCCTATGGAGAACCCGCTATATAAAAAGGAACCGCGCTAAAAGTTGCCGAAATCAAAAGTCCAAGACGCAAATGATGATGGTTCACGTTTGTATATATATATATATATATATATATATATATATATATATATATATATATATATATATATATATTTATTTATTTATATTTATATTTGTCTAGTATATCTATATGTTGTAGTTTTCACCCCACGATATATTTTGGTAAATAAAATATAATCTAGTCAATACTTCTTGAGCTTACCTCTCATTTATGAGTGAGTTTACATTTCGTATTTTTTTATTGTTTTATAACTTTTTCTGTTTGTTATTTTTCTATCAAACTTTTTATTCTCACGCTCAGAGAATCCTGTATTTAATAATTATGAACGTAATTTGATAATATTTATAACGATTCCACACCAAGATGTAACCATTATCCTTGAAGAGTCATAATTACATCACCTATAACCCATAATAATTTCATACTAATTTTATGTTATTATATGACACGCCCTTCTAGCCCAGACTGCTTGGAGCTCGCTCTACCAACACCTGATTCAGCAAAAAAATAATTATAGCAGATAAAACGTTTTATATCTCAGCAGACACCTGGGTTTAGGATCCGTTTAGTTTTCCAAGAATTCCATTGGATTTCTAAAGGCCATTTCAATTTATCCACCTCACCCACATAAATAATTTAATAATTATGTAATAGCTTGTAAAATTAATTCTGTTTAAATAAATTATTCAAACACCTACAACTTCATAAATCATTATTAATTTCTGGCTAAACGAAATTAAATTGATATTAAATTTGCCATTAAGCTAAATTTATTCCATGTTTAAAGAAATTGTTTTACACCAAATTTGGAGATCTTTCAATCTTTGGATGAGTTTGAATTTTTAGGAAAGTATGATTTTACTTCTATACTTCTTTAAATGAACTCTGATGATTACTTTAAACAGTGTAATCAACGTAGAAGGCGTAGGTTGAATTAATCTTGTCATTCTGTACCGGAAGTATATCAGGTAATGTATTATAAATACATTGATATAAATTCTTCTTTATGGGAAATGATAGTAAAAAAAAAAAAATAAAAATAAAAAATAAAAAATATAGAGGTATCTGATTCATGTCCATACGTCACACTAGGGAGATAGTGTGGTTAGTACTATGCTCAGACCGCCTGATTTTCCCCTTGCTCCTTCGACTGCTAGGGTCATTAGCACCAAGGTATCCATTATTAAATTATTTAAAGGCTGGGTTGGCCTAGGGACGGCCAGGGAGGTCGAATTCAACCCATGAACTAAGAGACTAGAAGAAAAAATCTTTAGTACCTCCCCGGGATTTGAACTCAGGTCCTCCAACTTATTAGTGCATTGCTCCACCACCGAGCTAACCACGCCCCCGGATATGATAGTAAATAACTAAATATATTCTTCACCATTTTAGTGTATTTAAACAAAACTCGTTTATGTTCCGGAATATACTCAATCCCTAATTTATAAATTCCTAATATACTCTTTTTGTTTTTAGCGCGGTTACTCCCCATCTCCATAAGGAGAACCCGCTTATGAGGTTGACCTCATGACGCAATCCGGAAGTGCCGACTACAAACTTTCACGTTTCAGACCCTATAGATTACGAAAATATAGGTGGCTAAAATTTGTATATGTATATATATATATATATATATATATATATATATATATTTATATATATATATATTTATATATATATATATATATATATATATATATATATATATATATATGCTTGTCTGTTCGCTCTCTAGCAAGCTCAAAAATGGTCCGATTTTCACGAAATTTGGTACAAAAATCTGTCGTCTAATTTGAAAGATCAAGTTCGTTAACCAGCAGAATCCGCCCACTAGAAGATAGTGTTTGGGGCGAAATTCGTGCAAAAAAAATCGTAAAGCTTACGTTTTTGAGTTTATATGCTTGCAGGTACTTGTATCATAGGTTTCTTGGGATAGGAAAACGAATGAAACCATTTTCAAGGCGATAGCTTTAACCGTTTCTGAGATAATTGGAATAAATGTTTTTGTAAGTCATTACTTTTTTGTGAGTACTTAGAATCGCGGGATTCAATTGAAATATTTTCTACATCCTGGAAATTAGTCCCAACTAAGATGTTTAAATTTTGGTTACACTTGGATATAAGGAAGTATGCGAAAAAAATTATTTTATTAATAGATATGAAAAGTTTTCGGATCTCCATACATTTTTCGTAAATATCTCGATAACGGTTGGCAAATCGTAATAAGTGGAAAGTGAACATTCGAATGCTTACTAAATTCTCTACAAAAAAGGTTCTGAAGCTATATTCGATGGGGCAACGTCAATGAGAGATATAAGCGGTTAAAACTTAAAAAGTGTTTGTTTTGTTGTTTTAAAATTGTTTTTCTCTTTCTTTATCTCACTTTTTAATTAGTTGTTTCTACTTTTAAATTGCATTTATCAGTAAAATTAGTATTGTAATAAAATAAGCTAAGAAACGGTCTAAGGTATTCATAATAAGTATGGAGTGGCTGTGGTAATCAAGATGGCAGTGGCTAATCATGATGACGTAGGTTGTTTTGAATTCTCCATCTATATAACCTTCCTCATAGCATCAAACTGAAGTTACCGTTATTTCTTATTTTATAGAAAGATTTAACCCACGACAGAATGGAATTTAATTCGCCATGAAGCACATATTTACAGTTGACTATAACAATAAAACGAATTTGCTAGTAAAACAAGACTTAAATACTTAAAATGACAAGGAATTTTTGGTTGTTTAGAATAGAGCCTATAGAGTACATAATTGTATTAATTTATACAGATTAAGAATTATCCGCTTCTGTGTAAGTTGACTACTGTCAGTTTCCTGTGATTTGTGATGCTAATCTATTCCATTTCTTCGCGATGTAACCGCGATATGATGACGCAGTTCCTGCGAGTCCAGAATTCTTATTATGTTCATTGATGAATTATTAATTTTTAAAAAATTTTGTTCTTTATATACAAGCTCCGAAACTAGGTATATACAGTTTTGATGGCTGATAAAGAGATGTTTACCAATGTCTTTCAGAGTCATAACTGAAAAACACCGATTTTGAGTTGTGCCACTTTAGACATACTACTGCGATATTTGTAAAATCACAAAAATAGTCCGATTTAGAATTAGAAGATGTTTGAAATAATTAAATAATTTTTGAACCTAATGGCGTCTATGGTATTTTTTTTTAGATGACAATTTTTTTTCTTTTTTAATATTTGCGTAAGGTGGTTTTAATAGTCTGGTTTTGTCGGTAGTTGGTGGAAATTTATAATTTGCGAATAAAATCCTTTATTTCATCAAAAATATTATTCAAATCTCAGGTAGATATTTTTTATAATAATTTGGTATCTTAAAATGTTCAGATATTCAAGTTGTAGCAATTTTCTTCATGTGAAATATATCAATTCCCAGTTTTTTAAGCTGGAAACCTTGATTCGTGAAAATGTTGTACTACTGTTGTAGCGATCTTGTAAAATTAATTGCCTACTTGATTTAATTACTGATGCTCGTAATGTTCTTCCTTAATAATAAATTATTTATTAACAACATCTGTACACCAGTTGAAGGTCTCATCTGACTATACTTAACGTTTCCTTGTGTGGTCGTTTCTATTTTTGCTAATGTCGATCAGGCGAGATATTGAGAGACGGGAAGGGTATCATGTTCGGAGAATTCAGGGACACGTCATATTTTTTTTTTATTTTTAGTGAGCAATTCGAACTCTCGAAGCGGAAAAAATGAGTTTGGAATTGATCTAAAAAAGAAAGAGGAGTTATTAGGTGGTTTAGAACCAGGAACGAACGATAATTGCAGACAGACAAATCTTGGAATTTATTGTGGACGTTGGAGAAACTTTTGAGTTAGTATAACAAGGTATGATTTATTATTCATCGTGATTTATTATTAATAATTCTAATAAATGTATCTCATTCATATTCCATAATAATTCCAAAGCTATAAATATTAAAAGTTAAAAATAAATATATAATTCAAGTTTTATTTATTTTTCCGTTTCCTTTGATGTACATATTTAATAATTATTTTTATATGTATATATATATATATATATATATATATATATATATATATGTGTATATTATTATAATTATTTTATTTGCTATACAGGAGTTCTCCTTAGCAAAGGAGTTGGCTTACATATTTATTTAGTTAGTCCTATTTTTAGTAATTTTAACTTTTATAACTGCTTAACTGTTATAGTATATATTTGTACTATTTTACTAATATGAACAAACTATAATGAGCAAATTAGTTGCAAAATAACCATATCTGTATATGAGAAATAAATAATATAACTAATATTACATAGATAAAATCCTTCCGCTTATGATTAAAATAAATATAGTCATAATATTATAGCATAAATCAAATGTAAATAAACTGAAAAGTGAATTATTAAAAGAATAAAAAAAATATAAATAAATAAAAAAGCAAAGAATAAAAAATAAGATAAAAAATAATTAACTTTTATTCATTTAAAATAAATGATCGGCACTTTAGAACTTCCTTAATATATCTAGATATTCCTATGAGTTTATATTTATTATTGCTATTGAGTGCGTTGAGGAAATTAATTTCTGGATCATCATCAGTAAGGAAGGTAAGATCCAGGTACTGCCCAGGAATTTCTCACAATTAATCTACCATTTTCCATATATAAAACAATTTTCCAATTAAGAACCTGCAGTAACTACGCAATAAAATTCAACATATATATATATATATATATATATATATATATATATATATATATATATATATATGTGTGTGTGTACAGACACACACACACACGCACAAAAGTGAACCACCATTATTCTGGATCGTGGATTTTGCAGTCGGCAACTTCTGGGTTGTACGATAAGTCCAACATCGTAAGCGGGTTTTCCCGTATATAGATAGAGATAAAACGTGCTACAACAATAAAAAACCATAGAACATCCAAAAGAAATTGAATAAAGTAGTGCGATGTGGAAATTTGAGAATCTAATATGAATTGAATGATGGTGACCTTTTACCCTATTTCTTAGTTATTTTCTAAATAATTTGCGAAAATTCCCTCTTATTTGTGTAATTTAGTTTCGAGTAAGCCTATGTTTCTCGATGACAATTATTAAAGCCCAAGGTCAGACGCTGAAAGGTGTGGGTGTGGATCTAAGTATTAGCTGTTTTTCGCACGGGCTCTGTCACGTCTTAGCAATCCTGTATGCTTGGATCCCCGACGGCTATTCATCTAATATCGTGTATAGAAAAGCATTACTGTTAAGTGGATTTTTTTTTAAATGCTCAAACAACGGTGTTTATAATCCAAAATAAACCAAACGATATATCCGAAAAATGCCGCCCAAAGTCACTATACCAAGCGGACGTAGTCGCACGCACAGCTAGTCTACTATAAATTTCATTGAAAAGTTGTGCCTACTATTGAAAAAGTAATTCTTCGCGGATAGTATTACAGACTTACTGTCACTGGATTTGCTAGTCTCATTATTCCGCTCTGCTGGCCATGTCTGGTAGACACTTCACTCTGCGGTCACTGTCATTTCTTGTAGCAACTTCAGCTTTCCTCATTATAATGGTTTCGGTCCACGCATAATTAAAATATTATATGATTTCATAATTATTTGTCGTCTAGTTTCTGGCAAAGAGATCTATATTTACGTATGTAGGTGTATGGATACGTAGATAAGGTTTTTCTTGGGCGATCGACTGAAGAGTTATTTTGGGTTATTTCAGCGGTCTTTATATAAATATCTGTGAAACTGTCTATGCTCCTACGCTATTTTATTTATTCTCCTTTATATATATATATATATATATATATATATATATATATATATATATATATATATATATATTATATTTTAGGTTAGTAAGCTTTAGGATTGCCACCTATTCCTCATCGCTTGCATTTGGCCAGTTCGCCTTCTGGGACTATGGATATGACATAATGCAGTAAGGTGCTTCTAAATATTTTTACCGAAATGGCACAATAAATGCATTAGACGAATAAGATCAAATACACTTGTATGGATTATCATTTGTTTTTAGGAATGTGATTCTTTTTCCCAAATAACTCAAAACCTTTTTTTTTCCTTTTTTGTTAAAAAACAGTATATTGGAAAGAAATTATGAATACAAAAATAATTGATAATGAGAACACTAAGTGAGTAAAGGATTAATACTAACTTCTAAATATTTTATGGCTTCCTAATGATATTTGCTAGTAAGCAAGTAGGGATTTCATTATCCAGTCATTAAATTATTACGATTTTATGACCGATTATCGACGGACTGTTTAATAGAAAATGAAAAATTGTTGACCAAAAGAAAAAAAAAATAATATATTTTTTAAATTCTATCTACTTTACTAGATTTAGAATTTTTCACGGGTTTATGTTTGTGAGTCATAGTGCCACCATTCTGTTTTCGAATAATTAATACTTATGTGTTGTTGGGTACTTTAACATCCCATATAAAACTTATGACATAAAGAATTGAAAAATATTAGTTTATTTGTAATCCTTAATTGGAGAAAATGACTTTGATTTTGACCACAAAATGTAGTATTACTCCATAATGACATTCTTTGTAATTATAAATTATGTGATTGACAGGCGTGCATATATAGTTTGAAGGAATTTCTCAAGGTGGAGATGAATTCTGATCTATATTGGGAGGTATGAGGAACTCCAGGGCGTGTCCAATGCCAGTTCTACCTCTTTGGTGACACTTCCATGCTAAGAAGGTTTCTCTGCGTGACCTTGGTCCTTTTAATGGAACAGCAAAATGGCTGAATTGTAAATTTGGTACTTTGGGACTTTTATTTCTGTCGGAATCATTGAACGTTATACTTAAAAAAAAGAAGAAAAAAAAAAGCAGAGCATAAAAGCTTATATGCTTTTTAGAGCTAATCTGTATTCATTCTGCGCCCCACAATCTCCCGAACTGGGAATTAGGAATGCAACAGGTGAATTTAAGTGCGCACTTTACGTTCTGCGCCCTGATCAAAGAGGTTGGTTTTTATTGACAACCGGATGAATTTGATTGATTTATGGAATTTTAATGAAACACAATTTAATAGGAATCATTTCCGAATGACGAATAAAAAGTCCGTCTCGCAGGACTGCATCATCTTAGCGCGGTTCCGTTCATATCCCTAGTCTAATTTGGAAAGATTAAAATAGAAGCAGTTATTGTTTTGGTTCCACCAGTATTTTTTTTTAAATTAATTATTTTAATGACGTGTCAACCCTTAAGGTCACTAACGCCATTCTTGTGAGTAGTTAAGTCTTGAAAGGTCATGATTTACAATCTTACCTGGAAGGGTCGGCTACAGTAGAAACAGACCCGCTAGTAACAAGGTCTTGGAATCTTGGAAATCTATATTTCTAACAATAAATTGTTTTTGTTATTTTACTTAACCAGTTTTATTGTCAAATACATTATCCAACTATAAGCAATTAAAAAATAACAAGAAATAAAACAGTCAAAAAGAACCATTGGAATAAACGAAATCAATTAATTTAAAGCTTTAAGCACTTTTTTCTCCGATTGACATCGCCTAATTAAAACTTTCTTCAGAACCTTTTAGCGCGGTTCCTCCCTCCCCCATAGGGAGGAACCCCGCTTATAAGGTTGATACAATGAAACAATCCGGAAGTGCCGACAAGAAAATTTCGCGTTTCAGAACCCCTAGAGACCGAAAATAACGGTGGTTCAAATTTGTATATATATATATATATATATATATATATATATATATATGTATATATTTATATATATATATATATTTATATATATATATATATATATACATATATATATATATATATATATATATATATATATATATATATATATATATTTGTCTGTTCGCTCATTTCTGGCTTCCCTGATGGTCCGATTTTGATGAAATTTGGTACAAAAATCTGTCGTCCAATTTGAAAGGTCAAGTTCGTTAACCAGCAAAATCCGCCCACTGGAAGATGGCGTTTGGGGCGAAATTCGCGCAAAGAAATCGTAACGCTTACGTTTTTTAGTTCATAAGCGTGTAAGTACTCGTTTTATAGGCTTCTTGGGATAGGAAAACGAATGAAACCATTTTCAAGGCGATAGCTTTAACCGTTTTCGAGAAATCTGAAAAAATAATTTTTGAATGCCGTTTTTGGTTTGGGTACTTAGAATCATGGGATTCAGTTGAAATATTTACTGCATCTTCTACTTTCATTAAAACTAATATGTTGACATTTTGGTTGCGTTTGGAGTTAAGGAAGGGTTAGAATAAAATATTTTATTAACAGACATAAAAAAGTTTAGGTAACTTTGTATACTTTCCCTAATATCTCTAAAGGTAAAGAATCTTGGGAAACGGAAGAATACCATTGGAAAGCTTACTAAATTCTCTACAAAAAAGGTTCTAATAAAAGTTTTGATTAGGCGATGTCAATCGGAGAAATAAGAGCTTAAAACTTTAAAGTAATTGATTTCGCTTATTCGAACTGTTCTTTTTGTCTTTGATTTTGATACTTAAAATTATGGGATTCAGTTGAAACATTTTCTGCATGTTTGAATTTCATCAACACTAATATGTTAAAATTTCGGTTACGTTTGGAGCTAAGGAAGGATTAGAATAAAATATTTTATTAACAGGCATGAAATGTTTTGGGAACTTCGTATACATTCCCTGATATCTCGAAGACGGTTAGGAATATTGGTAAACGGAGAGTTACCATGCGACAGCTTACTAACTGTTCTACAAAAAAGATTCTGAAACAATTTTTGATTAGGCTATGTCAATCGGAGAAATAAGTGCTTAAACTTTGAAGTAATTGATTTCGTTTATTCGAACGGTTCTTCTTGTTTGTTTTTATTCCTTGTTGTTTTTTCATTGATTATAGTAGGATAATGTATTTGACAATAAAACAGATTAATTAAAATAAGAAAAGCAATTCATTGTTAAAAATATATCAGGCTGTACCGTATGAAATGTCAGTTTTGGATTTGTCGATTTCCTTCAAATGTCTTGAAACTGTCTAGGCTCCTGTTCCAAGTTCTTTGGCATATTCCCTAGTGTTTTTAATTGCTTATAGTAGTCAAATGTATTTGTCAATAAAACAGGATACGTATAATTAGAATCAATATTTTGTTTGTTAGAATTCGAAGATGCCGTATGAATATCTAGATTACAGTACTGGTGTTGATTTCGTTCTTTAGAATTATTCTTGGTATTCCCTATTTTCATCTGTTACCCATAGTTTTTTATTGTTAGTAGGTTTTTCTTATTGATTATTGAATATAAATCTATTTGGCTATAAAACAGGATACGTAAAATTAGTGACAATATTTCGGAGATTTCTGAGCGAAATACTTTTAAGATTTTCTACCACCACGAACGGCTTTTTTCCTCTATTTTTATCCACTAGATAGGCTTTATTTTGCATATTATTCTATATAAGTTTTATTCAGCAGGGGATTCTGATGAAATGTCGTGTTTTTGCTGTGGATTTTTAATACGATGTATCTAAGATTGGATAACATTAGCGAGTCTACATAGTTAAGAACCGACGACGGAGGATTACTTCTTGCTATGATTTAGTCTACATATGTATATTAAGTCCTAAATCCAAAAAATAAACTTCACAACGGTTAGATACTATGGGCGAATATGGCGGTTCAATGCCCGTAGAAGCAGAAGGTCCGCAGGAAATTTACCTGCTAAGAGTTAATCCTCAAGAGCTGTAAATATACCCCAGGTATCTGCCGACACAAATATAAAGCCTAGGCGGAGAGCACCCCAAAAACACAGATCCAAACATAGGTTATATACTAAATATTCATAAAGACTACTTAGTTGTAACCCGATTCATCAATTAGCAATCAATAGTTTTCAACAAAGGTTATATACTAAATATTGATAAAAAGTATTTAATTAGAAAAAAAAACAATATTCCACAAGACTGGTTTTTGGTCCATTTGTATCTACTCCATAGACTTAATTAGGTATATTATTCTATTGTATTTGGGCAACTAAACTTTGTTTTATTTTGTTAAATAAAGTTTTTTTTCTTGACTTGTTATTCGTCAAGACTTTTATTTGTCCTTGTGTATTAACTAGATAGGTTTTATTCGGCATATTATTCTATATAGGCTATATTAGGCAGGGTATTCTACTCAATCTTGTGTACTTCTTCTTGATCCTTCTGTACATGGGCGTATATAAAAACAATTTCGGGGGGGGGGCTGAGACTATTTCCAGGGTATGGAATACTAAATATTTAGAGCTTGGAATAGTTTTAGGCAACTAAAACGCTATTACACGTAAAATAAAATATGTTTTATGAACTAAGTGATCTTATTTAATTTAATTTTAAGGGTTTTACGAGAAGTTTTTATCATCAATTCAAAATTTCGGGAGGGGCTGCAGCCCCCTCAGCCCCCCCCCCTCATATACGCCCATGCTTCTGTATCCACTAGAAAGGCTTTATTAGGCATTTCTTGTATTGATTTATAGACCTTTGCTTTAGAATGAGAGCCAGATTCTGTAATTTCCGCTTCTGTGTAAAAGTTAGCTACTGTCGGTGTCCCTGACGCCTTAATATCACTTTTATTCGAGATGTTCGAGAGGATTTTGACAATTTTCACGAGATATATAAAAAAATAAGTTTATTTCTTTTCTAAGCTTATCAAATGGCACTAGGGACATGAACGGAACCGCGCTAACATGCTGCAGTTTCTGCGAGTCGGACTTTTTTTGTAGAGCATTTAGTAAGCTTCCGAATGGTAATCTTCCGCTTCACAAGATTGTCAACGGTTTTCGAGTTACTAACGAAATTATACAAAGTTATAAAAACTTTTTTTGTCTGTTAATAAAATATTTTATTCTAACCCTTCCTTTACTCTAAACGTAACAAAAATTTCAACATATTAGTGTTGATGAAACTCAAACATGCAGAAAATGTTTCAACTGTATCCCATAATTCTAAGTACCAAAATCAAAGACAAAGAACCCTCCCAAGGAAGGACGCTAGGCAGTTGAAAAGCTATATATCTTGGAAATCCATATCTCTAACATTAAATTGTTTTTCTTATTTTTCTTAACCTGTTTTATTTTCAAATACATTATCCAACAATAAGCAATTAAAAAATAACAAGGAATAAAAAACAGACAAAAAGAACAGTTCGAATAAGCGAAATCAATTACTTTAAAGATTTAAGCTCTTATTTCTCCGATTGACATCGCCCAATCAAAACTTTCATTAGAACCTTTTTTTTAGAGCATGTAATAAGCTTTCTAATGGTATTCTTCCAATTACCAAGATTCTCAACTTTTTTCGAGATATTAAGGAAAGTAAACAAAGTTACTAAAACTTTTTATGTCTGTTAATAAAATATTTTATTCTAACCCTTCCATAACTCCAAACGTAACCAAAATTTCAACATATTAGTTTTGATGAAAGTAGAACATGCAGAAAATGTTTCAACTGAATCCCATGATTCTAAGTACCCAAACGAAAAACGGTATTCAAAAAATATTTTTCCAATTTTCTCAAAAACGGTTAAAGCTATCGCCTTGAAAATGGTTTCATTCGTTTTCCTAGCCCAGGAATCATATAAAACGAGTCCTTACAAACTTATGAACTCAAAAACGTAAGCGTTACGATTTTTTTGCGCGAATTTCGCCCCAAACGCCATCTTCCAGTAGGCGGATTTTGCTGGTTAACGAACTTGACCTTTCAAATTAGACGAAAGATTTTTGTACTAAGTTTCATCAAAATCGAACCATTCTTCTAGGAGCTACAGAGCGAACAGACAAATATATATATATATATATATATATATATATATATATATATATACAAATTTGAACCACCGTTATTTTCGGTCTCTAGGGGTTCTGAAACGCGAAATTTTCTAGTCGGCACTTCCGGATTGTTTCATTGTATCAACCTTATAAGCGGGGTTCGTCCCTATGGGGGGGAAACTGTATATATTTACGTTTCCCAGGAAGGACCTTGGTGGTCCTTGCCAATGAAATGGCAAACAGTCTGAATCATGAATTGAGTTCATGTGGGCTCCATTTCTGTCAGTTTCGTTAAACGTTAGTCTCTTTAGAGGGGAAAAAATTGCTTTATCCTTTTTGGAACTGATCAGTATTCGGTCTCCCGATCTGGAATTAGGGAATGCAACAGGTGGATTTAAGGACGTGTTTAGTTATGCTGCTCCTCCGTGAAAGACTTTTTCTCTTAAATCTTACTTTTGTGCCCATCTTGTGTTGTCAAAAGCCAAGTCATTTGATCCAAGCTTTGGGTATCAAATATATCAATATTTTTCAATTATCAATATTGATGTCATAAGTATTATAAGCGATGTTAAAGGAACCAGACTCAATTGATGAAATATTAGCCGACGACCCCAAACAAATAGCGAGACATTTTGACTTTTTAGAAGCGGCAGAATTAATCAGCAAAATTTAATCAGTCCGAAGATAACTAGAACCAATATCACCACCGAAGTTGAATGATATGCTGCTTATTGAAGAGAAAGGCTCCTGACAAGATTCATTTAATAATAATTATTGGCATTATCAGACTCATGAAATATAATACTGCTTATTAATGGAATGTATATGTTCGCGAATAATCTTTGATGATTAGAACCATTACAGATTACTCGATTCTCAAAAAAATGGTGTTAATGACCGAAAAGGTTGACACGCTATAAGACAAACAAAAAAAAAAAAAAAGGAGCCAATTAAAAAAAAAGTTTCAATTCTTCGTAAACAAAATTGCGTCGCTGTGTCTGATGAACGAAAACACTCTTTTTTAGCGGGCGATAGTCACCAGCGGCAATTTTAATTATAGAACAAAAATTAAAATTATTTTGGAAGAAGAAGTTTAAGTCTAATAAATTACGTAAGATTTTTTAAAAAATGATGAAAAATTCTCAATTCATTTCCTACTAAAAAATCCATCGAAAATAGGTCATAATATCGGTAATAATTCAGTGAATAAAAACATCCCTACGTACTTAATAATTAAAAGCGCCAGCGGATCGCCAGATGTGAAAAACCTTGTTTTGGAAAAATCCACTTTAAAGTTTAATGTACCTAGTAAAAAGATTTTTTTCTCTTACTTTCTTGTAAAAAAGATAAAAAAAATGGTGTTTAAATTTGAAATGTATCGGGACTTTAGTTGAAAAATCGAATTTTTGGCACAATTAAGTAAACTTCTGTCGCATAAAGACTCTTGGATGTAATTTTTGGAAGAATGTAGCCCATAACAAAGAAAATTATAAAAAACAAGTTGGAAGGTAGTCTTACCCCTTAACGAATGCAGAAGAACTGCTTCTGAGCAGTAGAAATTTAACGTACCTATTTTAAAAAGGTATATCTATATAATAATCCATAATTTCTTTAATATGTTTAAAAAAAAACGGTTACAGGCACTGAGCAGCGGCACACTAGGGGAGATAGTGTGGTTAGTACTATATGCTCCGGCCGCTTGGCCGCCTGGCTTCGACTGCTAGCGTCATTAGCACCAAGGTACCCATTAATAAATTAATTAAAGGCTGGGTTGGCCTAGGGACGGTCAGGGAGGCCGAAATCAACCCTTGATCGAAGACACTTGAAGAAAAAATCTTTAGTGCTAGCTCGGGGATTTGAACTCAGGTCCTCCAACATATTAGTCCAGTGCTCTACCATTGAGCTAACCTCGCCCCCTTTAATATGTTTATTTGACTACGTATCTAGATGTCTAATGCTCACAGAAATACTTATCAGAAATAATCAGCCCTCATACAGCTTCTTGAGTTGTTTTCCGCCTTCTGTCGCTTCCCTAAATGGCGAAATTCTATCGATTCTTATCTCGAATTTATAATACTGGAATTATCGATAATATATCACATATAATCTCACTGATAAGACATTAACCAGCTGCTGATGGATATTTGCATATTTTTTTTAATCACAGATCCTGGTGAAATATATGATCTCTAGTCGAGAAGCAATGTTATTTTTTATTTATTTTTTTCGTTTTTTTTTTGTTTTTTTTTTAACGGCACATCAACTATTTGGCTATTAGCGCCGGGCTATCTAAAGGTTACCACCCTTTTATAATGCCAACATCGCGTGGTCGGTCACCCATTCAGGTACTGACCACGCCCGACATTGCTTAACTTCGGTGATCTACAGGAACCGGTCTATTCAACGTGGCTATGGCCGTTGGCGGCTATGTTATTTGTACTGATTTTATCTTCTGTAATTCTGCGGTCAACTATCGGCAGATAACTAAATTTGAATATTAATCCCTGGAAATTTAGCGTTAAAAAATGACATTCATTTTTTAAGCTAGCGTATTTTCTCATTCTTTTAGGGAAGAAAATCCGCTTATGATTATGACCCGATAACGAATTCCAGGAGTGCTGATCAGAAATGCTTTCTTACAAATACGTAGATTCTAAAAACTGACCATTGAAATCCCAATAATTATATATATATATATATATATTGTCGTTCTTATAATTGGGCAGGCGAAATGAAGGCTAGCCTCACAACACTCGGATGTGATGATAAAGGTATGGAAGATGTAGTCAATACAGTCCGGTTAAATTAGAAGAATCTTTCTCGAAAAATTTCAAAATTTCTTACTAAGCAAAGACATCCATAACATCTTAAAGTCCATATTTAGTAGTTACGGACTAATGTGTCTGTTCAATCTTTTCGAACCCCACTTGAACAGAAAAATTAAAATAAAGTCTCTTGGTAGTGCGCAAGAGTTGCCACCAGCCCGTGTGTGGGAAGGCCTAGCTTCCCCCGAGCCACGCCCCTTCTTGTTTATTTGTTTGCGGGCGGACTATAGCTGGATATCACCACAGAAAATTATTTTATAACTCCCGTAAATTCACTTTCATATAACCTGAGCCATAAGGGTTTATATGCAGTTAAAACGATATTACATCTTTTCCTCAACAACCCAATCCTCCAGTGTTTAAGATTAAAATATATCCCCCAGGTTTGAAAGGGAACTGAGCAAGACCAAATTATAACTTAGCTGTCTGAGTAAAATGAACAACTGGAAAATATGTTAAAATTTATAAAAAACGTCTGGAAAATAGCAATTCCGATCCTTGATCGATTTATAGCAACAAGATCCTACCGATGACATTTTATAAAGGGTTGTTACTTGAACTTTGCTTGCTGGGCAATCAAGTTTTTCGTTATCATTCCCAGATTTATTTGCAGTATATAAATTATTATTTTTATAACATTCCCAGATTTATTTGCAGTATATAAATTATTATTTTTATAACATTCCCAGATTTATTTGCAGTATATAAATTATTATTTTTATAACATTCCCAGATTTATTTGCAGTATATAAATTATTATTTTTATAACATTCCCAGATTTATTTGCAGTATATAAATTATTATTTTTATAACATTTGAGCATCAGCAGTATTGTGTTATTGGTAAAATTGTTTGATAATTTATGTCATTCCTTTCATACTTTTTTCATTTTTCTTGGAAGAAATATGTTTATTCCTGCCTATTTTTAATTTCATCTACTATATATTTGTCAAATACCACTCACTCATCTATCATCCCCCAGCCCAAACCGCTCGACAGAAAATTTTGAAATTTTGCATGGACACTCCCTATATAACGTAGGCACTCGCTAAGGAAGGATTTTTTGATATTCGAATTTTTAAGTATTTTTAGGGGAATTTAAAGTTTTAGTTGGTTAGAGCAGGCAAGCCTTGACAGCATGCGTATCGTCGTTGCTAGGACGATAAAGAACAGCTGTTACTTATTAATTATTTTTAATTGAGGTTAATTTCCACTATGATGGCAGTGCCTGAATTACTAGAAATAAAATGTGATTTTGCCCCTCATAGAGTTTACGCCCTGGTGATGACCCATCCGAGGTAATAATATCCCGTACCATTTGACACAAAAATTTGAAATTTTGCAGGGGCAATAAGTTTAGAGTGTAAACACTCGCAAGAAAGTTTTTTTTTTATATATTCAAATGTTTTAGTACTTTTAGGGGGGTTTGAATTATTAAGAAGTTCCTCATCGGCTCAAAAATTGTTCGATTTTGATAACATTTGGTACAAAAATCCTTCTTCTTATTTAAAAGGTCAAGTTCATTAACCAGTTGAATCCGTTTACTGGAACATGGTTTTTGGAGCAAAATTTGTGAGAAAGATTCCTTAACGTAGGAAAACGAATGTAACCATTTTAAAAGCGAGTTCTGTAGCCATTTACCAGAAAAATTGATAGAAATACTTTTCAAAACTAATTTTCTGTTTGGGTATTCAGAAACGAAGTATATGGAAAAAAATTGTATGAATGGTGATACAAAGTTTTCAGATCTCTGTATATTTTCTAAAATATCTCGAAAACGGTTGGGAACTCGTAGTAAGTAGAAGGCGGCTATTCGAAAGATTACTAAATTCTCTAGAATAAGATTCTGTTGTAATGTTCGGTGGGGCGATGTCAATCGAAGAGATAAGTGCTTAAAACTTAAAATTTGTTAGTTTTATGCTTTTCAGCGTGTATTTGTCTCTGTTTACCTAACTTTTTAAGCGGTTGTTGCATATTTTTTTTTCTTTTTTAACTTTCCAACGGAAACAAGCTCGGTTACCTCCACATGGTGTTATCTGGGTAACTTTAAAGTCCGTGCAATAATAAGCTGTACAAAATTATGTAGTAGCGTTAATTTTGATCATATCTTATTTAACTCAATATAAAAAATTCTTATCGGCCGTGGTGAAGCACGGGTATTCAGCTAGTAATTAATATAGAAACATATATTTTTTTCGTATGACTATGATTTGTTTCTTATTATATTCGATAAGGGGAATGGAACAGCTGATGGTATTGATGCCGCAGTCTCCCAGCTAGAATTGATGCCGCAGTCTCCCAGCTGATGGTATTGATGCCGCAGTCTCCCAGCTAGAATTGATGCCGCAGTCTCCCAGCTGATGGTATTGATGCCGCAGTCTCCCAGCTAGAATTGATGCCGCAGTCTCCCAGCTGATGGTATTGATGCCGCAGTCTCCCAGCTGATGGTATTGATGCCGCAGTCTCCCAGCTAGAATTGATGCCGCAGTCTCCCAGCTGATGGTATTGATGCCGCAGTCTCCCAGCTAGAATTGATGCCGCAGTCTCCCACCTGATGGTATTGATGCCGCAGTCTCCCACCTGATGGTATTGATGCCGCAGTCTCCCAGCTAGAATTGATGCCGCAGTCTCCCACCTGATGGTATTGATGCCGCAGTCTCCCAGCTGATGGTATTGATGCCGCAGTCTCCCAGCTAGAATTGATGCCGCAGTCTCCCACCTGATGGTATTGATGCCGCAGTCTCCCACCTGATGGTATTGATGCCGCAGTCTCCCAGCTGATGGTATTGATGCCGCAGTCTCCCAGCTAGAATTGATGCCGCAGTCTCCCACCTGATGGTATTGATGCCGCAGTCTCCCAGCTAGAATTGATGCCGCAGTCTCCCACCTGATGGTATTGATGCCGCAGTCTCCCAGCTAGAATTGATGCCGCAGTCTCCCACCTGATGGTATTGTTGCCGCAGTCCCCCAGCTAGAATTGATGCCGCAGTCTCCCACCTGATGGTATTGATGCCGCAGTCTCCCACCTGATGGTATTGATGCCGCAGTCTCCCAGCTGATGGTATTGATGCCGCAGTCTCCCAGCTAGAATTGATGCCGCAGTCTCCCACCTGATGGTATTGATGCCGCAGTCTCCCAGCTAGAATTGATGCCGCAGTCTCCCAGCTGATGGTATTGATGCCGCAGTCTCCCAGCTAGAATTGATGCCGCAGTCTCCCAGCTAGAATTGATGCCGCAGTCTCCCAGCTGATGGTATTGATGCCGCAGTCTCCCACCTGATGGTATTGATGCCGCAGTCTCCCACCTGATGGTATTGATGCCGCAGTCTCCCAGCTAGAATTGATGCCGCAGTCTCCCACCTGATGGTATTGATGCCGCAGTCTCCCAGCTGATGGTATTGATGCCGCAGTCTCCCAGCTAGAATTGATGCCGCAGTCTCCCACCTGATGGTATTGATGCCGCAGTCTCCCACCTGATGGTATTGATGCCGCAGTCTCCCAGCTGATGGTATTGATGCCGCAGTCTCCCAGCTAGAATTGATGCCGCAGTCTCCCACCTGATGGTATTGATGCCGCAGTCTCCCAGCTAGAATTGATGCCGCAGTCTCCCACCTGATGGTATTGATGCCGCAGTCTCCCAGCTAGAATTGATGCCGCAGTCTCCCACCTGATGGTATTGTTGCCGCAGTCTCCCAGCTAGAATTGATGCCGCAGTCTCCCACCTGATGGTATTGATGCCGCAGTCTCCCAGCTGATGGTATTGATGCCGCAGTCTCCCAGCTAGAATTGATGCCGCAGTCTCCCACCTGATGGTATTGATGCCGCAGTCTCCCAGCTAGAATTGATGCCGCAGTCTCCCACCTGATGGTATTGATGCCGCAGTCTCCCACCTGATGGTATTGATGCCGCAGTCTCCCAGCTGATGGTATTGATGCCGCAGTCTCCCAGCTAGAATTGATGCCGCAGTCTCCCACCTGATGGTATTGATGCCGCAGTCTCCCAGCTAGAATTGATGCCGCAGTCTCCCACCTGATGGTATTGATGCCGCAGTCTCCCAGCTAGAATTGATGCCGCAGTCTCCCACCTGATGGTATTGATGCCGCAGTCTCCCAGCTAGAATTCGAATCACGATTCCTAGGCATATTAAGCTTTATATTTAATTGTTATAAGTTTTTTCAATTTCTCTGACTTTGCGAATTACAATTACTGTTTTTTTTGTTTTTTTTTTTAATTTTCCTTTTTATGGCGCATCTGCATCTAGGGAATTAATCATAGCCTATTTATAGGATACCACCCGTTCTAGATGTTCACGGTGCAGCTGGAAATTCATTCATGGATGAAAGAAGAGACAACCATTTGCAGGCGGGACTCGAACCTGCATTTCCAGCATGAGAATCCGTTTGTTAGCCGCTGGCCCATTGGGAGAGCCCCGAATTACTTTTATCCGTCAAGCAATGATAGTTTTTTTTTGTTTTTTTTTTTCCACGGCGCATCGACAAATCTGGATCATTAGCGCCGACATGCAGGGTGCAGCCAGGAATTTTCTCAGCGAGACCTGAGATGAGAAAATTCATGCAGCCGCACACTGGGCAAAATGACTGTTTTACGGCGACAAAAGTCGAAGATGTGATGTCGTCGTAGAAAGTCAATTTACGTGTCAAAACGTGCTCAAGTCTTCTATTCATTGGAAAAAGAACAATTTTTTTTATCTATTTTAACCCAAACCTGTTTAAAACAATATGGAATGCAACCATTGCTAGTCTCTTCCACTTCCTCGGTTTAGTCTTGTTCCAACTATGGTCCTTTTAAGTTGTGTTTTAAAAATTGTGTGCAAATTTTAAAAATTCTTTTCACAATGGATTTATTACCTAGTGGTATGTTCTTTATAAATATATAATTTATATCTAATAACAGAAAGGCATATCGAAGAAAAAAAAATATTAATGAAATTATTACTAGATTGTTCATATTTTGTTGATTACTCAAGTTTGAGTAAGGTTTTAAAAAAAGTTCCACAAAGTTCCACTTCCAAATATTTTTTTTCGATAAGCCTTAAGCTTCTACTTTACTGTCTTGAGACTTTCAGCTCCCCCTTCTTCCCCCTTTTAATGCAAATTTAAATTTAGTTTAGGCAGTCAGATAGAAGATGAAGAATCCGCGGCGCACATTGGGCGAAAATCACATTTTAGGTGGACAAAATTCAAAAAAAAAATTTACAAATCACTTACTAAATACTGTCTAGTATTAGTAGGATTAAGGTAAAATGTAAATATTTACTTTCTTGGATCATCAACAGGCGCCGGAAGGGAATATTAATCGGACTCTAAGAAAGGGAACATTTTTTCCAGTGTTTATTGCAGTTTTGTTCTTGTAATTACTTTTCTATTTTTTGAACAGAAACTATACGTGTTTATTTAAATTTCATGTTACCGATGTATATGTAATTAGCCAATGTAAGTGTAGTTTACCACATGATCCACTTCAAGAACTGTAATCAGAAAATGAGGCTGACGATACTGACTCGTCAAAAGAAAATGCTGAAGGATGTAGCAGTATAGAATCAGATGGTGATTGATGGATAATTCGTTTTTGGTGCATAATATAATTGTATATATTTGTTATTATTAAAAAAAAAAATAACAAGTCAGTACAATTACTTTTTTCTTCAAGTTGTTAGTCTATTTTTGTTATTTATTTTCGAATTATAGCGTATGTATTATTTTTTATGAATATATTTATTATTTTTATGTAAATAATAGATGTAAAAAGGTACTACTTAAATGTTCCATAGATTTACAAAATGTTTTCCCAATTTTTATCTATTATGTCAAAGAATTTGTGTGTCTAAAACATTTGTTTGTTGGATATACTAAAAACTATGGGTCAACGATTTTTTCAAATATTTTTCCCTATCTAAGTGACCTCAAAAATATTGAAAATAACAAAAAAATAATTTTGTCGCCCTAAAAGTGGATTTTTTCCCCAGTGTGCGCCGGTGGGGATCGAACCCACCATCTCCCGCTTATGAATCTAAGGCGCTAGCCACTAGACCACGGGAGACCCCCAGCTATGATAGTTACACTTAATTGTATTTCCGAAATTTTAAATTACAGAATTTTACAGGCAATTGCGATCATCTTGTGTCCCATTCAGAAACACACATGTTCACATATAAAAATATTTTAAACTCCTGCAGCATTGCAATCTGTATAAATACTAAGAGAAGAGACGCCCTTACAACAGGACATAAGATGACCATGTAACCCAGGAAACCTGGGCGTGGCCAAGGTTGGCGTCTCATCCTGTAGAACCTGCCCGCTAATTGTTTATAGACCGATACACCTTAGAAAAAACATCCCCAGCAAAAACTTGCTTCTTTAAAGACCCAACTGCCTTGTCTTGTCATTAAAATCGCCATTAATTTGACGTTTGCCTGAAAAATGTTACATCTTTATACCAATCAATATGCAAGAAAAAATGAACACGTTCGTATATTATATTTTACACTTGACACGGTAACATGACGGAAAATATTATTAATAGCTTTTCTCGCTAAGAAATAATTAGTTATGTCTTAATATTTGAAACAACGACTCCCAGGAACTTACTTTGAATAATACTGATTACTTTAGTGATGAAAGCGCAAAGTTCATGTAAAACATTTGAAACTTATAAAATTGTTAAATTGTTATTGTGTATTACACAATTATTAAATTGTTAATACAATAACATATATTGCAAGATGAACGCTTGTGTACATTATTCACAGCATGCATTTTTAAGGAATATACCATGTTCATGCTGCTGGAAACAGACGTTTGTTTGGACTGCAGAGAGTACTCAAGTATGAAAGGCTGTCCAGAAACGCAAAGGTACTTGTATATGAGGAGTATTCTAAGACCCACAGTTACTTACGGCAGCGAGGCATGGACCCAAGCTTCAGAGTCTATGCGTATGCTGAGAGTTTGGGAGCGAAAGGTTCTGTGGCGGATTTATGGGCCTGTGTAGATCGGTGAGCTGTGGAGGATCAGGAGGAACCAAGAGCTGCGTGATCTTTATGGAGAGCCGGACGAACATAGTGGCACACATAAAGACTGGGCGGCTCGGATGGCTTGGCCATGTTGAAAGGATGGGACCTACACGACTCCCCCGGAAACTCCTGTACGGCAAGCCTGGAGGAGACGAGGGAAGCCCAGTCTTCGCTGGATGGATGATGTTAATAAAGATCTGAATGACCTGGGGATTAGTCGTTGGAGGAGATTTGCTCCAGACCTGGGAGAATGGAAGAAGCTGCTAGCAGAGGGCCTTCATAGCGGTTACCAGTAAGTAAGTATACCAGGTGAAGAGGAAGGCATTTTTGAAGATGGAGAGATGAAATAACACAGGTAAAGATCAGGTCAGTACAGAGACTGATGGACAAATATTGGGTTATAAAATAAGTTTGTAGCGTTTTTCAATTTAATTCTCACTGTGTTTATAAAATAATGTTTACTTGGTAGTAAATGTTTACATATTCTAAAAGAGGTTTTTAGTACTCTTCACCTCATTCCAGCAGTAGGATGTGCGGGGACATTGCGGACTATAGCGCAGTGCGGGGGTGGTTACGTTAGGAATTGCGCAAGATATCCTAGACCGCTAAAGGTTACTTCACCCCTAGACACTATATAGCCAGCGGACACCTTCGCCACTCACACCGCTGCCATGTCACCTTCTAGCTCCATAGTCACCTCTGTGAGTAGTTTCCAACTTTCTTAATCCACTTCCAAGTCCAAAATAAAATAGTCTGTTTGCACCTGTAGTGTCTATTATATCATGTTATTCTAAAAGTGATCAAGCGACAATATAGTCTGGGAAACCGCCCTTAATGTTGTCGCCTTCCTGAGATTCACTAATTACTGTTTCGAATTTCTTTCAATCTAACTAAACAATATGTCCTAACTATTTTCAGTGTTGTTCTATTTAAAATAACCTTCCTCAATTATAGCTAAATGAAACCAAACTAGAACATGGTCTCTTTCTGATTGACAAGATCCAAACATTTGTATATTTTTGTATTTATAAAAGAGCGTATATATTAGTAATTTTTTTAAATTTTATAGCAAAGGATCAACCTTTGCTACTATCTTTCAAGGTCCATATTAACATAAAGAAATATTAAAAAAACAGATTGAAGTTTTTAAAAGGTATTTAATGATGAAAAACACGAGACAGAAAATTAATTTTGGCCTTCAAAGTAATATATAAGAGGCTAATTTTTTTACTACTTGCAATAATAACCAATAATGAAATAAAAAGATTAATAATATTTCCGAAAAATAATAAGTTTGATAATTACGTTTGGGTCCTGCGGTGTTACATGAGAATGTGTATATACAGGGTGTCCCACATTGAGATGTCATAATTTTAAGGGTTTTGACTTAGAAATTAGAAAAACTAGACTTAAATAATTTTTGTTTTTAAAACAACAAGGTACCATTTTATAGCTTAACCGCTAAGTCTACAAATAGCTGATTGAGAAAATATTGAAGGAGTTAGGAAAACCCTAATAACAATAGTTCACATCTATATGGCTCTTAGTGTAGCTCCTAATTTACATGACAACATTTCAATAAAGGGTGTTTCCGGAAAATACATAGACCAGAAATCCGGAAAACACTGCTTTTCATAAGAAAACCCGAGAGTTTTGAAAATAGACAAAAGTTTGAATAGCTCTGCAACATGTTGAGATAGGACGCTCATTTCTGCGTCCCTGAACTACAAATGAGGTGCAGAATAAACCCTTAAAATTATTATTATATATATATGTGTGTGTGTGTGTGTGTCTGTTAACACGATAGCGGCCAGAGTTTTTGTTTTTTTCGTCACAAAACTTGGTATATAGCATTCAATTAGCAAACGATTGAACGAGTTCGTTAACCACCAAAGTCGGTCCACCGGAAGGGGGGGTTTACCGTGATTTTTTCAGCCGTGATTTTTGGTATATTTAGACGAAACTCGGTATTCGTAGTGGTAATCCACAGGTAAATATGTGTTGTAAAAATAAACTAAATCGGTTCATTAGGAGGGGGGGGGGGGTTTACTCCGGACCCACAATACCAATTCGCCACTACCAGCCGTGATTTTTGGTATATTTCGACGAAACTTGGTATTCGTAGTGGTAATCTACAGGTAAATATGTGTTGTAAAAATAAACTAAATCGGTTCATTAGAAGGGGGGGGGGGTTTACTCCGGACCCAAATTCCTAATATACTCATACCGGTCGTAATTTCTGCTGTATTGTAACGAAACGCGGTATACGCCGTGGGTAACTCATTAGAAAGAAGTGTTGTAAAAATAAGCTGAATCGGTCAATCGGAAAGCGGGGGTTTAATTTGTTATATATTTCAATAGAAAAGCCCGCCAGACGTAGGTTCACAAAGCCGCCGCAAGGAGCGCTTTCTACCACTAGAGTGACTGTATCCTGTTCCTGCGTTAGATCAAAATACGATAATATAAGGTTTTTTGTATTTATTACGTAGTGCAATAGGTACCATGTGTAAACATAACTCTGGAAGCAAATTAATAATTGATCAGTTACTCATTACAAATTTAAAAGAGAACTATTCATGTTTTTATTTTATTTATGTAGGATATTTTAAGCACATTGTTCTGGAAAGCAGTCTACACTACCCAAATTCTGAGGAAAGCGCTTAGTTACGCAGCTCCTGTGTGACGGACTTTTTTTTTTGGGTTGTTTGGCGAGAGTGATAATCGCATCTTGGTTTGTAGAGTTTTGTGCCTGTTCTTGGTCAATTTTTTCTATCTATTGTGTTGTCTGTTCCTGAGTTTCTTAGATTCCGTGACGTTTATAAAATATTGAAAGTATTCGAGGTAGGATCAGTGGATCAGATTATAAAATATAACATATATTTTTAATTAATATATTTTCAAGAAAGGAGCTCCAAACTAAATGCACATTCATGGTTTTCTCTGTGATATACTTGGCGACGAGAAGGAATTGAGCTAGAGCTTAGAGTTTCTTGAGAACTACGGAGCTGTTTAATAAAATATAAGCTTAATTAACAAGAACAAAATTAAACAAACAAAACAAATATTAAAATAAGAAACATTTTAATTAACTTTATTTTTTATTTAGTTTTATTTACCTTTTAGGTATATTTTATTTACAACAATTTATTTTATTTTTCCTGAGTAAATTATAAAACAAAACAGACGATTGTGCGTACAGTGCAACGAAACACTTACAATAAAAACTATACGGAAAAACTGCAGAAAAGGTTTCAAAATTCATTTGATTGAACTTCCAACGGACGGTAGCCATCAAATTGAAACAATATTTAGACATCTTATTAACATTAAAATGTGCCTTAACATTTAATTTGCATAGCTGTTATATATTTCAATTTCCTTCCGATACTTATAATATATTTTATTTCGTTAGTTTTTTTTTAACCTCCACTACTTATAGTTTCTGTTTTTGTCAACTATGATATAATTTGTTAAGTTCCTATTTTCTTTTTGATTTTCTTTGATTACTTTTTTTCAGCTAATATTTTATACGAAATAATATTAAGAAAATAGTCAGAGTTGCTTTCTACTTAAAAAATATAATAAAGACACATTTTTAAGTTGACAGAAAATTTACTTGAAATGAATATGTAATTGTACCTTTTAGCACTTTCCTCCGAAGGAAAGTAGCTATTGAGGTTGGAATCATGACAGAATTTTTGAAAGATTTCTTCAAATCTTTATCAATCCTACCTAGTAGACACCGGAAATGACCCCCGTTAAAATATATATATATATATATATGTGTGTGTGTGTGTGTGTGTCTGTTAACACGATAGCGGCCAGAGTTTTTGTTTTTTCGTCACGAAACTTGGTATATAGCATTCAATTAGCAAACATGTTGAATGAGTTCGTTAACCACCAAAATCGGTCCACCGGAAGGGGGGGTTTACCCCGAACCCAAAACACTAATTTGACTATGTCAGCCGTAATATTTGTTATATTTCAACGAAACTTGGTATTCGTAGTGGTAATACAGAGAGAAAAGTGAGATATAAAAATGAACTAAATCGGTTCATTAGAAGGGGGGGTTTATTCCGGACCCACAATACCAATTCGCCACTACCAGACGTGATTTTTGGAATATTTCGACGTAACTCGGTATTCGTAGTGGTAATCCACAGGTAAATATGTGTTGTAAAAATAAACTAAATCGGTTCATTAGGAGGGGGGGGGGTTTACTCCGGACCCACCATACCAATTCGCCAGTACCAGCCTTGATTTTTGGTATATTTCGACGAAACTCGGTATTCGCAGTGGTAATCTACAGGTAAATATGTGTTGTAAAAATAAACTAAATCGGTTCATTAGAAGGGGGGGTTTACTCCGGACCCAAATTCCTAATATACTCATACCGGTCGTAATTTCTGCTGTATTGTAACGAAACGCGGTATACGTCGTGGGTAACTCATGAGAAAGAAGTGTTGTAAAAATATATTTCAATATAAAAGCCCGCCAGACGTAGGTTCACAAAGCCGCCGCAAGGAGCGCTTTCTACCACTAGAGTGACTGTATACTGTTCCTGCGTTAGATCAAAATACGATAATAAGAGGTTTTTTGTATTTATTACGTAGTGTAATAGGTACCATGTGTAAACATAACTCTGGAAGCAAATTAATAATTGATCAGTTACTCATTAAAAATTTAAAAGAGAACTATTCATGTTTTTATTTTATTTATGTAGGATATTTTAAGCAAATTGTTCTGGAAAGCAGTCTACACTACCCAAATTCTGAGGAAAGTGCTTAGTTATGCAGCTCCTCCGTGACGGACTTTTTTCAGTCGTCAGAAGAAATATTTCTTTGGTCACTTATAGAAATATTGTGTTATTTATAAAACAATAATTGCAAGAAAATATTCATCGTCATACAATAGCCTCATAGAATATGCTCTTTGAAAACCAGCAATATTTTACCTCCACAATGTCTTGCTGTTAGAATGTCAGGAGAATTAATTGTTCCGCATTGTAGGTCAATGGTTGTATATTATCCGTAGGTTTATTTAAATGATATATTTACTATGCGCTGTTATCAACAGCTGTTCAAGTAACCATTCAATTAATTTCTACACGTTTATCATTTCTTGACAAATCTACAACAGAACAAGTACAATTAAATGGTTTCTGTGATAAAATCAATGCAAGTCAGGAAACGGTTTTATTTATTCATATATTTGTGTGGCCACTACTATAGTGTTTAATCACATAAAACTAAGATATAAATAGCATTTCCAAGTCTATTTGAACCTTTTCCAAGTCAACTGAAACCTTTTCCAAATCAAATGCCACCCTTTCCAAATCAAATGTCACCCTTTCCAAATCAAATGTCACCCTTTCCAATTCAAATGTAACCCTTTCCAATTCCAATTTAACCCTTTCCAAAACAAATATAACGATTTACAACTCAATTGTCGCCCTTTTTATTTCAATTGTAACCATTCCCATTTCAATTGTCACCCTTGAACTTTTTTGCAAATTGACCGTAATGGGGAATGGGCGAATTGAGGGCGAATATTGAAAATATTTTAATTAAAAAAAAAATAAAAAAAATAAAAATAAAAAAAATCGATCTCGCTAGTGACCTAAATGTCACCGTATATACCCTTTAGGAAAACTGAAGTTGAGCATCCTCAAAACCGATTTCTTTCAAATGTTGTACAATAACGTATTTTGATGCACTAAACACGAATCCGTTTAAAAAAAAGTTCACTTTCAACTAGGAAAGAAGTTATTAAGCACTAACGTTTTCCTAGTTGAAAGCGAACTTTTTTTTTAACGGATTCGTGTTTTGTGCATCAAATTACGTTATTGTACAAAATTTGAAATAAATCGGTTTTGAGGACGCTCAACTTCAGTTTTACCTAAAGGGTATATACGGTGACATTAGGTCACTAGCGAGATCGATTTTTTTTTTTTTTTTTGTTTTTTTTTATTAAAATATTTTCATGATTTATCCCGTTGTGTTTTGAGGCCCTCAATTCGCCCATTACGGTCAATTTGCAATGGTGACAATTGAAATGGAAACGGTTACAATTGAAATAAAAAGGGTGACAATTGTGTTGTAAAGCGTTACATTTGTTTTGGAAAGGGTTTCAACTCATTTGGAAAGGGTTACATTTGTTTTGGAAAGGGTTTCAACTCATTTGGAAAGGGTTACATTTGTTTTGGAAAGGGTTTCAACTCATTTGGAAAGGGTTACATTTGTTTTGGAAAGGGTTTCAACTCATTTGGAAAGGGTTACATTTGAATTGGAAAGGGTGGCATTTGATTTGGAAATGGTTACAGTTGACTTGGAAAGGGTTCAAATAGACTTGGAAATGCTATATAAAACATTGTTAATTCTTTCTAATAAAGATAAACTATAAAGAGGCATTTTCCAGAACTCTGAGGACATTTCCAAATAATTTAATCAGAGAGTAAGTTTTTAGTTTTATGAGGCGGCCTGGTCAATGTGTATAGGTTTTCTACATGATATGTTCTTAAAAGATTGTTAATTCAGTAATAATAATATATTCTTAATAATGCACTACAAGGTTTTCCCCACTTAGCCCTCACCTACATTGGAGCCGTATTACTCCCGATCCGTTCCAAACCGATTTCGTTTGAACGACAACGTCCGGCGTGAGTGCCAACATGGACCCGACCCGATCCGATCAAATCGTCAGTAATGACCTCAGTAGTAAAGTAAAAATGAATGATTTATTTAAGAAATACCACCTAATAAGCATAGAAACCTTCTATTAGGTTGAATTTTGGAGGTATGAAGGAGGAGTTGAGAGGCCAATCAATCTTCTGGAAGTATATCGGCCCCGAAAAAATAAATCTTAGTGGAACAGTTAATTTTCACTGTTACACTACGATAAGAGAAGCATTAGTATTCATATTTTAAAATTATTTATGAGAAAGATACCTAGAAGGTTATAAGCATGGGGAGATTATAAACATTGGAAGGTTATAAACATCTTTCCACGTAATTTAATAAACAAGGGAAACAAAAAACAATGGATTGACAAAGTTGTTCTACATTTTATTAGCTTTCATTTAAAAAAAAATGCATTTAAATCGGTTAAGATGTCGAGAATGTACACCTTTTTGAAACACAATACGTCTTTTGGTGCCATTTAGCCACGTCGGTCCGAAGTCGGTCTAGAAACAAACAAGTTTGAACGGCCGAGAATCGGTGACCATTGGATCGGATAGGGTCGGAACCTCCATTGAGATGAATGTGTTTGTTTTTCTTCCGACAGTCGGTGGCTATCGGATCGGATCGGCTCGGGTCCATTGTAGGTGCCCCCTTATGGCTCTAGATCAACTTAGAAATTGAGGCAAACATAATATTAGTGATATTTGTTGCATATTTCAGTTAACAAACCTTCTCCATATTTTCAAAGATTTTTTTTTCAGCAGTACCCTTTTTATTTATTTATACATTAGTGAGACCACGACAAGGGCAGTTCATCATAGTACCCTTTTAGCGCGGTTCCTCCCTCCCCCATAGGGAGGAACCCCGCTTATAGGGTTGATACAATGAAACAATCCGAAAGTGCTGACTAGAAAGTTTCGCGTTTCAGAACCCCTAGAGACCGATAATAACGGTGGTTAAAATTTGTATATATATATATATGTATATATATATATATATATATATATATATATATATATATATATATATATATATATATTTGTCTGTTCGCTCATTTCTGGCTTCCCTGATGGTCCGATTTTGATGAAATTTGGTACAAAAATCCGTCGTAAAATTTGAAAGGTCAAGTTCGTTAACCAGCAGAATCCGCAGAAATTCGCGCAAAAAAAATCGTAACGCTTACGTTTTTGAGTTCATAAGCTTGTTTTATAGGCTTCTTGGGTTAGGAAAACGAATGGAACCATTTTCAATGCGATAGCTTTAACCGTTTTTTGAGAAAACTGAAAAAAAAATTTTTGAATGCCGTTTTTGGTTTGGGTACTTAGAGTCATGGGATTCAGTTGAAACATTTACTGCATGTTCTACATTCATTAAAACTAATATGTTGGAATTTTGGTTGCGTTTGGAGTTAAGGAAGGGTTAGAATAAAATATTTTATTAACAGACATAAAAAAGTTTTGGTAACTTTGTATACTTTCCTTAATATCTCGAAAAAGGTTGAGAATTTTGTGAAACGGAAGGATACCATTAGAAAGCTTACTAAATGCTCTACAAAAAAGGTTCTAATGAAAGTTTTGATTAGGCGATGTCAATCAGAGAAATAAGTGCTTAAAACTTTAAAGTAATTGGTTTCGCTTATTCGAACTGTTCTTTTAGCACTTTCCTCCGAAGGAAAGTAGCTATTGAGGTTGGACTCATGACGGAATTTTTGAAAAATTTCTTCAAATCTTTATCGATCCTACCTAGTAGACACCGAAAATGACCCCCGTTAAAATTTATATATATCTATATATATATATATATATATATATATATATATATATATATATATATATATGCATATATATATATATATGTGTCTGTTAACACGATAGCGGCCAGAGTTTTTGTTTTTTCGTCACGAAACTTGGTATATAGCATTCAATTAGCAAACGATTGAACGAGTTCGTTAACCACCAAAGTCGGTCCACCGGAAGGGGGGGTTTACCCCGAACCCAAAACACTAATTTGACTATGTCAGCCGTAATATTTGTTATATTTCAACGAAACTTGGTATTCGTAGTGGTAATATAGAGAGAAAAGTGAGATATAAAAATGAACTAAATCGGTTCATTAGAAGGGGGGGTTTACTCCGGACCCACAATACCAATTCGCCACTACCAGCCGTGATTTTTGGTATATTTCGATGAAACTCGGTATTCGTAGTGGTAATCCACAGGTAAATAACTGTTGTAAAAATGAACTAAATCGGTTCATTAGAAGGGGGGGTTTACTCCGGACCCACAATACCAATTCGCCACTACCAGCCGTGATTTTTGGTATATTTCGATGAAACTCGGTATTCGTAGTGGTAATCCACAGGTAAATAACTGTTGTAAAAATAAACTAAATCGGTTCATTAGGAGGGGGGGTTTACTCCGGACCCACAATACCAATTCGCCACTACCAGCCGTGATTTTTGGTATATTTCGACGAAACTCGGTATTCGTAGTGGTAATCTACAGGTAAATATGTGTTGTAAAAATAAACTAAATCGGTTCATTAGAAGGGGGGGTTTACTCTTGACCCAAATTCTTAATATACTCATACCGGTCGTAATTTCTGCTGTATTGTAACGAAACGCGGTATACGTCGTGGGTAACTCATGAGAAAGAAGTGTTGTAAAAATGAGCTGAATCGGTAATCGGAAAGCGGGGGTTTAATTTGTAATATATTTCAATAGAAAAGCCCGTCAGACGTAGGTTCACAAAGCCGCCGCAAGGAGCGCTTTCTACCACTAGAGTGACTGTATCCTGTTCCTGCGTTAGATCAAAATACGATAATATGAGGTTTTTTGTATTTATTACGTAGTGTAATAGGTACCATGTGTAAACATAACTTTGGAAGCAAATTATTAATTGATCAGTTACTCATTACAAATTTAAAAGAGAACTATTCATGTTTTTATTTTATTTATGTAGGATATTTTAAGCAAATTGTTCTGGAAAGCAATCTACACTACCCAAATTCTGAGGAAAGTGCTTAGTTATGCAGCTCCTGCGTGACGGACTTTTTGTCTTTGATTTTGATACTTAAAATTATGGGATTCAGTTGAAACATTTTCTGCATGTTTGAATTTCATCAACACTAATATGTTAAAATTTTGGTTACGTTTGGAGCTAAGGAAGGATTAGAATAAAATATTTTATTAACAGACATGAAATGTTTTGGGAACTTCGTATACATTCCCTAATATCTCGAAGACGGTTAGGAATATTGTTAAACGGAGGGTTACCATGCGAAAGCTTACTAGATGTTCTACAAAAAAGATTCTGAAACAATTTTTGATTAGGCTATGTCAATCGGAGAAATAAGTGCTTAAACTTTGAAGTAATGTCAGCTTTGGATTTGTCGATTTCCTTCAAATGTCTTGAAACTGTCGAGGCTCCTACTCCGAGTTCTTTGGCATATTCCCTAGTGTTTTTAATTGCTTTTAGTAGTCAAATGTATTTGTCAATAAAACAGGATACGTATAATTAGAATCAATACTTTGTTTGTTAGAATTCGAAGATGCCGTATGAATATCTAGATTACAGTACTGGTGTTGATTTCGTTCTTTAGAATTATTCTTGGTATTCCCTATTTTCATCTGTTACCCATAGTTTTTTATTGTTAGTAGGTTTTTCTTATTGATTATAGAATATAAATCTATTTGGCTATAAAACAGGATACGTAAAATTAGTGACAATATTTCGGAGATTTCTGAGCGAAATACTTTTAAGATTTTCTACCACCACGAACGGCTTTTTTTCCTCTATTTTTATCCACTAGATAGGCTTTATTTTGCATATTATTCTATATAAGTTTTATTCAACAGGGGATTCTGATGAAATGTCGTGTTTTTGCTGTGGATTTTAAATACGATGTATCTAAGATTGGATAACATTAGCGAGTCTACATAGTTAAGAACCGACGACGGAGGATTACTTCTTGCTATGATTTAGTCTACATATGTATATTAAGTCCTAAATCCAAAAAATAAACTTCACAACGGTTAGATACTATGAGCGTATATGGCGGTTCAATGCCCGTAGAACACAAGGGGGCCGCAGGAAATTTACCTGCTAAGAGTTAATCCTCAAGAGCTGTAAATATACCCCAGGTATCTGCCGACACAAATACAAAGCCTAGGCGGAGAGCACCCCAAAAACACAGATCCAAAAATAGGTTATATACTAAATATTCATAAAGACTACTTAGTTGTAAACCGATTCATCAATTAGCAATCAATAATTTTCAACAAAGGTTATATACTAAATATTGATAAAAAGTATTTAATTAGAAAAAAATCAATATTCCACAAGACTTGTTTTTTGTCCATTTGTGTCTACTCCATAGACTTAATTAGGTATATTATTCTATTGTAGTTGGGCAACTAAACTTTGTTTTATTTTGTTAAATAAAGTTTTTTTTTTGACTTGTTATTCGTCAAGACTTTTATTTGTCCTTGTGTATTTACTAGATAGGTTTTATTCGGCATATTATTCTATATAGGCCATATTAGGCAGGGTATTCTACTCAATCTTGTGTACTTCTTCTTGATCCTTCTGTACATGGGCGTATATAAAAACAATTTCGGGGGGGGGGGGGGCTGAGACCATTTCCAGGGTATGGAATACTAAATATTTAGAGCTTGGAATAGTTTTAGGCAACTAAAACGCTATTACACGTAAAATAAAATATTTTTTATGAACTAAGTGATCTTATTTAATTTATTTTTAAGGGTTTTACGAGAAGTTTTTATCATCAATTCAAAATTTCGGGAGGGGCTGCAGCCCCCTCAGCCCCCCCCCCGCCCATGCTTCTGTATCCACTAGAAAGGCTTTATTAGGCATATTTTGTATTGATTTATAGAGCTTTGCTTTAGAATGAGAGCCAGATTCTGTAATTTCCGCTTCTGTGTAAAAGTTAGCTACTGTCGGTGTCCCTGACGCCTTAATATCACTTTTATTCGAGATGTTCGAGAGGATTTTGACAATTTTCACGAGATATATAAAAAAAATAAGTTTATTTCTTTTCTAAGCTTATCAAATGGCACTAGGGACATGAACGGAACCGCGCTAAGATGCTGCAGTTCCTGCGAGTCGGACTTTTTGTATCTAATATAACTGTATTACTATGGCTCTACTAAATAGATGTAATACACATAACTAGTTGCGAAACTGTGCCACCTTAATAAATTTCCATATTATGTTTTTCCATGGTATGATTTTCAGAATGAAAATACATACATACATATATATATATATATATATATATATATATATATATATATATATATATATATAAATGCATACATATTTGTTGCGTTCACATTTCCTACATACACATATTACGATTTAGTCTATTTCCTCTTTCCCTAATAAAATCAAATGGTATGTCTTAGTTAACACGAATATCGAACATGTGAAAACATTTTCAACTCTCTTAGTCTTTCTTTGTACACCAAAAACTCAAATGCTTGTTTTTGACCACCGATGTTCCCTCAAATTTTTATAGGCGATAATTAGTAAGGGTTAATATCATTAATTAAGTAACGGCTCGACAGGAGCTGGAAGCTGCCCTTGGCCCTCTCAGCTGCCTGCATCCACTCATCTCGGTGAGTAGCAAGTCTGCTGGACACTCCAACCATCCTAAGGTCTTCAGCCACCGAGTCCTTCCATCTTCCTCGTGCTCTGGCTCCATCTGGGGTTCCGTAGTATAATATGTTGAATTTAATAATCTTGTAGTTATGTATGAAGCAGTAACTAAGAAGACTGTCATCTGTTTTATTATGTTTTCTTTAGATCAGCTGTTTCATTCATTGCTAAAATCGCGTTTTCAGCTTCAGCTTTCTTCACAAATGATACAAAATCGTATCCTTTAGACTTCAATGTTTGTGGGTCTCTAACAATTCGGCAATTTGAAATTTCTCCGAATGGAGCAAAAGCATCTCTTAGAGTTTCTATCTCTGGACTTAAATCACCAACAAAAATATGATGATGATTGCTTGTGGCAAGTTTTGGTTGATTTCCAGGAGATGTAGCCCAATTGACTTTCATTTCTTTCTCCAGAAAAACTCGTTTATTCATAGCAGCAAGTGCAGTAGCTGCTGACTGATGATTTGCAAAATATACAAATGTATATGGGTCATTTCCAGGGTCTCTGATAACCTTACAACCATTAACTGGTCCAATTTGGGAAAATAATATGCACAACAGCTCTTCAGAAACGGAGTGATCAAGATTCCCAACATATAATGTGGTTGTCCATCCTTATAACATGGCCCAACCATTTAAGGCGCTGAATTCGCACAAAATGGGAGACGTGTTAATATCAATTGGCTGAAAGAAGATTTGAATGGATTTTGATTTACAACACGACAACTAAGGTATTTATTATTATCAAAATTAGCATTAAAATAATTGTTATTGGCGAAATCAATAATTCATGAAGCCCTAATTGCGTACTCCAATGTCCTTCGAAATATTTAAAACAGAACAATTATCAAAACGGGGAACATTTATTTCGTATTAATAAATCATACAAATCAGCTGGAATGTATGATTTAAAATAACACAAACAAAAAAAAAAAAAAAAAAAAAAAAAAAAAAAAAAAACGCTAATTCCTAGCCGCAGAAGATATTTAATGTATTCACGACACGTACAAATATGATATACAATCTGCAACACCAGTTTCATAGATTAATCGCCCAAGATATGATCGGCTGAGGAAGTTTCGCCTTATATGGCTAAGGCTGAAGGTCACAAATAAGTCAAGAAGCTTTATGACCGTTGATTATTTATGACTAGATTTTCATCGCTTTATCAATGCGTTCCTTGTTAGACGCACTATATAATTAAATGATATGAGCATTACAATTCTTCATAATTATTCAAATAATCTAAAAAAAGTCCGACTCGCAGGAACTGCGTCATCTTAGCGCGGTTACGTTCATCTCGAATAAATGGAATAGATTAGCATCACAAATCACAGGAAACTAACAGTAGCCAACTTACAAGGAAGCGGATAATTCTTAATTTTAGTACATAATTGTATAAGTCAATACAATTATGTACTGAAAACGTACTCACTCTGTATAAGTCAATACAATTATGTACTAAAAACGTACTCACTCTGTATAAGTCAATACAATTATGTACTAAAAACGTACTCACTCTGTATAAGTCAATACAATTATGTACTAAAAACGTACTCAGTCTGAATAAGTCAATACAATTATGTACTAAAAACGTACTCACTCTGTATAAGTCAATACAATTATGTACTAAAAACGTACTAACTCTGTATAAGTCAATACAATTATGTACTAAAAAAGTACTTACTCTGTATAAGTCAATACAATTATGTACTAAAAACGTACTTACTCTTCGACTACTGATGAGAAGGCTCTATTCTAAACAACCAAAAATTCGTTGTCATTTGAAGTATCTTGTTTTACTAGCAAATTCGTTTTACTGTTATAATCAACTGTAAATATGAGCTTCATGGCGAATAACATTCCATTCTGTCGTGGGTTAAATCTTTCTATAAAATAAGAAATGACGATAACTTCAGTTGGAGGCTATGAGGAAGGTTATATGTACAGATAGGAGAACAAACTACGTCATCATGCTTAGCTACTGCCATCTTGATTACCACAGCCACTCCAAATTTATTACCAATACCTTTCACCGTTTCTTAGCTTATTTTACTACAATACTAGTTTTACTGATAAATGCAATTTAAAACAAGAAATAACCAATTAAAAAGTGAGATAAACAAAGAGAAAAACCCTTTCAAAACAAACACTTTTTACGTTTTAAGCCCTTACATCTCTGATTGACGTTGCCCTATCGAATATTGCTTCATAACCTTTTTTGTAGAAAATTTAGTAAGCATTCGAATGGTCACCTTCCACTTACCATGATTTCCCAACCGTTATCGAGATATTTACGAAAAATGTATGAAGATCCGAAAACTTTTCATGTCTATTAAGAAAATGTTTTTTTTCGGATACTTTCTTAACTCCAAATATAACCAACATTTAAACATATTAGTTGGAATTAATTTCCAAGATGTATAAAATATTTCAATTGAATCCCGCGAATCTAAGTACCCACAAAAAAATAATGACTTACAAAAACATTGATTCGCTTTTCTCAGAAATGGTTACAGATATCGCCTTAAAAATGGTTTCATTCGTTTTCTTATGTTAAGAAACCTATAAAACAAGTACCTGCAAGCATATAAACTCAAAAACGGGAGCGTTACGATTTTTTTTGCGCGAATTTCGCCCTAAACACTATCTTCTAGTTGGCGGATATTCAGGTACACATGAATATATATATATATATATATATATATATATATATATATATATATATATACATATATAAATATATATATATTCAGGTGTACCTGAATGAACTATATAGGCATATAAATATCTCCTAACTGTCAAAACATAAAATTTGAAAATTATTTTTTCCATACTTCAGGAAGAATAAACATATAAAAAAAACACTTATACACATTAATTTTTAATGAAAAAAATTCAGGTTATTAATGGTTAAAATAATAGATTTTCATAAACATAATTACAAATTTCATTTTCTACCATCATTATACTTTTGAAATGACTCTTGCTTATATGATGATACACTCTTAATGTTAAAGACGAATATTACCATAGCGTCGAGTCAAACTTGACTTGAGATTATTAATAAAATCATATCTTATGTCCAGTATAAAAATATAAGAGTTATAAATTCAAGTCAGAAGGAAAATGAGAGTCAGAAGGAGTGCTAATGCTGACGGTGTCATCTGGTTACTGAAGTAGGAAGGGTCGTCGCACAGTGGTGCCAAACGGCAGATTTTGGGAGAAAACCTGTAGTTACTTGAATATTTCTGATTTTGGTATCGTTTTAAAGGTATTTTGTAGTGCTGCGTCGAATAAGACCATTGCCAATTCAATAGAATAATTATTTTGGAAGATAACCGGGTTTTATATTACGAAGCCCGTGAAAAACAGCAAGTATTCAATTTAATAAAAGTCCGACTCGCAGGAACTGCAACATCTTAGCGCGGTTCCGTTTATGTCCCTAGTGCCATTTGATAAGCTTAGAAAAGAAATAAACTTATTTTTTTTATATATCTCGTGAAAATTGTCAAAATCCTCTCGAACATCTCGAATAAAAGTGATATTAAGGCGTCAGGGACACCGACAGTAGCTAACTTTTACACAGAAGCGGAAATTACAGAATCTGGCTCTCATTCTAAAGCAAAGCTCTATAAATCAATACAAAATATGCCTAATAAAGCCTTTCTAGTGGATACAGAAGCATGGGCGGGGGGGGGGGCTGAGGGGGCTGCAGCCCCTCCCGAAATTTTGAATTGATGATAAAAACTTCTCGTAAAACCCTTAAAAATAAATTAAATAAGATCACTTAGTTCATAAAAAATATTTTATTTTACGTGTAATAGCGTTTTAGTTGCCTAAAACTATTCCAAGCTCTAAATATTTAGTATTCCATACCCTGGAAATGGTCTCAGCCCCCCCCCGAAATGGTTTTTATATACGCCCATGTACAGAAGGATCAAGAAGAAGTACACAAGATTGAGTAGAATACCCTGCCTAATATAGCCTATATAGAATAATATGTCGAATAAAACCTATCTAGTTAATACACAAGGACAAATAAAAGTCTTGACGAATAACAAGTCAAGAAAAAAAACTTTATTTAACAAAATAAAACAAAGTTTAGTTGCCAAACTACAATAGAATAATATACCTAATTAAGTCTATGGAGTAGATACAAATGGACCAAAAACAAGTCTTGTGGAACATTGTTTTTTTTCTAATTAAATACTTTTTATCAATATTTAGTATATAACATTTGTTGAAAACTATTGATTGCTAATTGATGAATCGGTTTACAACTAAGTAGTGTTTATGAATATTTAGTATATAACCTATGTTTGGATCTGTGTTTTTGGGGTGCTCTCCGCCTAGGCTTTGTATTTGTGTCGGCAGATACCTGGGGTATATTTACAGCTCTTGAGGATTAACTCTTAGCAGGTAAATTTCCTGCGGACCTTCTGCTTCTACGAGGGCATTGAACCGCCATATTCTTTCATAGTATCTAACCGTTGTGAAGTTTATTTTTTGGATTTAGGACTTAATATACATATGTAGACTAAATCATAGCAAGAAGTGATCCTCCGTCGTCGGTTCTTAACTATGTAGACTCGCTAATGTTATCCAATCTTAGATACATCGTATTTAAAATCCACAGCAAAAACACGACATTTCATCAGAATCCCCTGCTGAATAAAACTTATATAGAATAATATGCAAAATAAAGCCTATCTAGTGGATAAAAATAGAGGAAAAATGCCGATTGTGGTGGTAGAAAATCTTAAAAGTATTTCGCTCAGAAATCTCCTAAATATTGTCACTAATTATACGTATCCTGTTTTATAGCCAAATAGATTTATATTCTATAATCAATAAGAAAAACCTACTAAGAATAAAAAACTATGGGTAACAGATGAAAATAGGGAATACCAAGAATAATTCTAAAGAACGAAATCAACACCAGTACTGTAATCTAGATATTCATACGGCATCTTCGAATTCTAACAAACAAAATATTGATTCTAATTATACGTATCCTGTTTTATTGACAAATACATTTGACTACTATAAGCAATTAAAAACACTAGGGAATATGCCAAAGAACTCGGAGTAGGAGCCTCGACAGTTTCAAGACATTTGAAGGAAATCGACAAATCCAAAGCTGACATTACTTCAAAGTTTAAGCACTTATTTCTCCGATTGACAAAGCCTAATCAAAAATTGTTTCAGAATATTTTTTGTAGAACATCTAGTAAGCTTTCGCATGGTAACCCTCCGTTTACCAATATTCCTAACCGTCTTCGAGATATTAGGGAATGTATACGAAGTTCCCAAAACATTTTATGTCTGTTAATAAAATATTTTATTCTAATCCTTCCTTAGCTCCAAACGTAACCAAAATTTTAACATATTAGTGTTGATGAAATTCAAACATGCAGAAAATGTTTCAACTGAATCCCATAATTTTAAGTATCAAAATCAAAGACAAAAAGAACAGTTTGAATAAGCGAAATCAATTACTTTAAAGTTTTAAGCACTTATTTCTTCAATTGACATCGCCTAATCAAAACTTTCATTGGAACCTTTTTTGTAGAGCATTTAGTAAGCTTTCTAATAGTATTCTTCCGTTTACCAAGATTCTCAACCTTTTTCGAGATATTAAGGAAAGTATACAAAGTTACCAAAACTTTTTTATGTCTGTTAATAAAATATTTTATTCTAACCCTTCCTTAACTCCAAACGCAACCAAAATTTCAACATATTAGTTTTAATGAAAGTAGAACATGCAGTAAATGTTTCAACTGAATCCCATGACTCTAAGTACCCAAACCAAAAACGGCATTCAAAATTTTTTTTTTCAGTTTTCTCGAAAACGGTTAAAGCTATCGCATTGAAAATGGTTCCATTCGTTTTCCTAGCCCAAGAAGCCTATAAAACGGGTACTTACAAGCTTATGAACTCAAAAACGTAAGCGTTACGATTTTTTTGGCGCGAATTTCGCCCCAAACGCCATCTTCCTAGTGGGCGGATTCTGCTGGTTAACGAACTTGACCTTTCAAATTGTACGACGGATTTTTGTACCGAATTTCATCAAAATCGGACCATCAGGGAAGCCAGAAATGAGCGAACAGACAAATATATATATATATATATATATATATATATATAAATAAATATATACATATATATATATATATATATATATATATATATATATATATATACAAATTTTAACCACCGTTTTTTTCGGTCTCTAGGGGTTCTGAAACGCGAAATTTTCTAGTCGGCACTTCCGGATTGTTTCATTGTATCAACCCTATAAGCGGGGTTCCTCCCTATGGGGGAGGGAGGAACCGCGCTAAAAAAGTTATATTTTACTCAACTGGTAGAGATATGTATCCTTCCAAATGTATTTTTGATTGCTGAGTTGAATAAATTAACAAACAATGTAATACATTTAATTGGTCTCGAAGTATTTCTCTTTATTAAAATTTTCACTCATAACGAATACATTTTGAGGGTCTTTTGTATAATAAGCATACACTTTTCAAGAACTAGTAATAGTTACTCATTTTATTATTATTTGGAATATATGATTCACCTCTAACCTAATTCTGTATTTAAACGCATTCATTTATCAGATTTACATGAAAAACACTAACAATGAATTTGCTTAAGTTAAGCCAGTTAATATCTAATGTGAAAGTTTCAGTCCGGTTTACTGTTGGAAGTCATACCATGGTCTGAGGAAGGTTCCAGGAATGCGATATAAGCACTATCCAGTAAATCATAGAGAAAATTTTGTAGATCCCATTACTAGAGCCCACACACAGAGAATTGAGTCTTTGTGGGCTAGTTAGAAGCGAAGGAACAAGATTGAATGCGGAACAAGTAGGGCATTATTGGATTCATATTTGTGTGGAGAAGAAGATATGAGAAGGAAGACCTATTTCATAAAATATTGCATTCAATGTTTGAATATTGGCCACCTTCAGCATGATTTATTTTGTTCAGTATTTAATAAAGTTATTTTCTTTTTAATAAACAAGCATTTATCTTGTTTTGTAAACATAACCTAGAGTTTAGTAAAGTAACAGTAGAGTAACTGTTACTAGTTCTTGAAAAGTGTATGCTTATTATACAAAAGACCTTATTTTGAAATATTTACACGAGATATTAGGTAGATCTCACTGTTAATGTTCAGTTACTTATAATCACAAACTATTCAACAACTATCTCCAGAAAATAGTAATGGTAAACTCATTTTTCGTGAAATAATCGCATCGCTTCATTCACATACGGCCAGTACGGCAATGAAATTTATATGAAAGCAACTTCAAAAGATTTACTTTTAGGGAAAACTATGCGGAGAGGATTGCTAAGTACCGCTTTTTTTCTACACCAAATAAACTACGGATAATTGAGTTCCATTACAGATATGTTCACAACATAAATGCACCAAGTTCATGGTACATTTTGCCAAAAAAGAAAATTCGTTTAAAAGCTACATATACTCATGAGACATTCTGGGTAATATCATTTTTTTAGGAATAAAATAAGTGGTATAAAATATTGTTTTACTTTTAACTAAACACTGTGAGATTTTTACTAAGTGAGAAAACGGTCAACAAAAAGGTTTTTTATGATCATACCTATTAATAAAATGGAAAAGCAATATTAGAGCAGTATTCTACAACTAATTAGGTATAAAAAAATGTGAGTTCAAACGCGATTGAACACCTTCGGTTTGGAGGTTTTTCCCCTTTCGGCGCTACTGTGCGTCGGGGTGGGGATAATCCCCGTACGGGGATAGCAGTTGGTGGAATTCCCTAGTAAAGCTAGTGGGGTGGGCTTGAAGGGATATTCGTACTATTAGGACACTTACTATATCTACGAGAACTGATTGGAACTTGTTGACACCAGCAGCAAACCTGTAACAGAATTTTTCATTTGCATCCCCCATACGGGGATCATACACGCTAAACCTTAGTAGGGCCTTATAAGATCGTAAAATCACTTGAGTTATTGTAACTCTATGCCGGTTATCTAAAAGATAGTATATTAGACGTTTTGGAGTTCATTGCTTTGATTTGAAGCCGGATATCCAATTGGGTTAAGGCTCCTTCAATTGGGTTAAGGCTCCTACAATTGGGTTAAGGCTCCTACAATTGGGTTAAGGCTCCTACAATTGGGTTAAGGCTCCTAAAATTGGGTTAAGGCTCCTACAATTGGGTTCAGGCTCCTACAATTGGGTTAAGGCTCCTACAATGAGAACAGAGGTACTTGGTTCAAATCCGCAATATGGACCGCGCAAACGGGGTTTCGATGCGTTAAGTAGTTCTCTGTAAAAATACGTTTTCATTTGCATTATTCCTTATCTGAAATTCCCAAAAAAGACACTTGAATTTATTTAAAAAGTATTATTGTTAAGGGACAGGTAAGTCAGCATAGGAGAATGTGTTCAGCACTCAACAAAACGATTCCCATTAGTGTAAACTAAAAAAGAAAATACATAAAAATTGGAGCTTTAGGCATAAATGTTGCCAAAATTAAACATCACAAATAATGAATGTTTTTTTTTGCAATAAATAAAATTTTGAATGCTGAGCACATTTCCCCTTCCTTAACAAAAATACTATTTAAATAAATTCAAGCGCCTTTTTTTGGAATTTCAGATGAGGAATACATGCAAATGAAAACGTATTTTTACAGAGAGCTACTTGACGCATCGAAACCCCGTTTGCACGGTTCTTCCTTGTTTTGTTAGTAAAATTTATAAATATAATACAAAACATGGGTAAAGAGGAAACCCTTCCCTTCAGAGGCCTTTTTGAGCCCTTAGAAGTGTTATTTTCTAAGTTCTGAGGGTACCATTTTATAGATCTCGACGAAAACTACAATTTTGCCCCTATGAAAAATGTTGATATTTCAAGCCCTTTAGTAGTTTTTTATGAAATAATGATTTTTAAATTGTTACTGACATTGTATACGACCTTGTGTAATAAACAGTGAAGTTCACATTCCATGTTAAATGCTATGGAAACACTTATTTATGTATTAAATGGTCTCTAGCCGCATTATTGAAGGGGCTTTACGATAGCCATTTGCAAGGGGAATGGCAACATTAGAGGCGACAGCCGTGCCATATTTATGAGATGGTATCCCAGCAGGAGGCTGTATCCTGCTTGAGCAGTCATGAACAGATACCAGATACTTCCATAGGCGTGGATACAAGGCTGACTTCATGTCCTGGTTGCGTCTCGGGTTGACATCTTAAAGGACATGCAGTTGGTTTAGGAAGTCGTTAGATAGTTTAGAATCGGCCTCTTAAGGAGTAAAAATTCAATTAGGTATTAATTACGGGCATATACTAAAAGCACACTTCATAATGGAAATGCCTCATCTTACCGCTTTTACGGTACCTACTTTTGTCAGATAGAAGCTCAGAACATAATCTATTAATGTTTTGCCATAATCATTCGTGTAAAATGCAAAGACATCTATAAGACTTCGGGTACAATACGCGCGGTGAGCGACAGAGCGACCGAGCGTTTAACTAAAGAGGGGCACAGGCTACGATACAAAGTGGCTGGGAGGTGTTTTCTTTTACCATCATCGCATAATCTAAATATTAATTACATAAATTAACGTTTTAAATGTTTAGTTAATAACGCGTTTCCCAGCTCTTCCCATGGTTTCTTGGTTATGATTTAATGTTTAAAATCACTGTTCCATACTTTGTCCTTTCGAAACATTCACTATCATCCAATTTACTCTTTTATTAGTATTCATATTTTTAAATTATTTATAAGAAAGGTAGCTAGAAGGTTATAAGCATTGGGAGGTTATAAACATTGGATTTCTACGTAATTTAATAAAGAAGAGAAACAAAAACCATAAATGTGAATTGACAAAGTTGTTCTAAATTTAATTACCTTTCCAAAAAAAAATAATAATAAAAAAAAAATGCATTGAAATCGGTTAAGACTGGCGGCTCTAGCCTTTTTGGTAGCATGCAAAATATAATGTCTGGGGTGAGTGACGAAAAAATTGTAATTTCTGAGCCAAGCGATAAGCGACAGGCTGGAACCTGCAAGCGGCGTCGCCCTGTCGCTCATGCCTATTGTAGCCTGTCCTCCCTCATTTCTACTGCACTCCAGCTTAACATTAATGTGAGCGACGTTGCACTAAAGCTTTTCGCTTATCGCTCTTCGCTCTTCCCTCATATCGTAGAACAGCGAAATAAAAACAGGAAACTCACAATATCCTAAGTGTAAATGAGTTTATTTAAGCAACGGTTTCTCCGAACGAAATTGCTTTATCAAAATTAATATAAGAATCCATTATGTAGGAAATTTAATAAGCTTTCCAATAGATACTTTATTTACTATGATTTCCCAAGGAAAATATATTTTTCCTTTTTCTTTTTCCTCAACAGCAGTTATTGATATAGTCTTAAAAGAGTTTTCGTTAGATTCCAAAAGTCCAATTACTTACAAAACGTGTATCTTTAAACCTAAAAGTAAACGAGTCCAATACATGTACAGTAGGTTTTAACACTGAGCTGAAACTACCCCAAATGTAACAACATTTTTTTTATCACAGGACAATGAGGACTCTGGAGGAATTCATCCGAAAAAACGTGTTTCGTTGGACTAATCGCGCTGGTCAACAAACACGACCTTTGGTTTAAAAGAATGTATTTTTGAAACAAATGTTTTGGAACTCAAAAAGACCATTTGATGCTAAAATCGAAATATAATTATGCATACGAAAAACTGTATTGGTAAATGATTGAGCCTACGTAAGGAACTAATGCTTAGAATGTGGGAGGTAGGAAATCTCCAAAAGGAATGTAATTTAAAGAAAAGGAGATTGATGTGGAATGTTTATTGGACCAATCCAGGAGGTGTTTGGTGTGATTGCAAAGCGTGCCTTAATTACATTTAAGTGGTAGCATAATTAGAGGTATAACTTTTCCCAATTACTTTGTGGGATGGTATTTACTTCTTTAGCAACTTCGAGATTGATAGTCATGCACATAAAAATTAGTTTTAGCGTGCTTTCTCTCTCCCCCCCCCCCCATATATATATATATATATATATATATATATATATATATATATATATATATATATATATATATATATAGGGGAGAGCGAGGTGTCGTCAGTGTATTCTGCAAGGAGACCAGTCGACTAAACTGGAAAAAACCGTTACGAAAAAGTGTACGCTGGCGTTTGCGCATGCGCAAAGGCGCTCGCGCAAGCGCAGTGACGTTCGCGCATGAGCAGTGGCGTTCGCGCATGAGCAGTGGCGTTCGAGTATGCGCAGTGGTGTTTCAAATGTGAGAACAACAACTCTTCATTTATTTTGTTTAAATCATAACCGCGTTGATTTGTGTTATTAGCATGAATATGCTTTAGCGGTGACTAAACTGGAAAAAAAACGTTTCCGCTGGTGTTCGCGCATGCGCAGTGGTATTGGCGCATTCGAAGTGGCTATTTACGAAAAATAAGACTGTATGTGTCCAAAAAAAATGTACGCTGGCGTTCGCGCATGCGCAGTAGCGTGGCCATGTACGAAAAATAAGACTGTATATGTCACAAAAAAGTGTTCGCTGGCGTTCGCGCATGTGCAGTGGCCATGTACGAAAAGGATGACTGTATTTTATAGACTACATTACATAGGTTTGTCGGGTGAACCTAAGCGTTACAAAAATGTGTCACAAGAAGGTGTCCGCTGGAGTTCGCGCATGCGCAGTGGCAATATACGAAAAAGAAGACTATATGTTATACAGTACATTACATAGGTTCGTCGGGTGGACTTAAAGCATATTTATGTTCTTGAATTTTAGCAACTAGGCTCTAAACGATTTTTTTTTTTTTTTTTATTGAAATTTTATGAAAAACTTACTATAATCATTTAAGTATTTATTTAATCAAGAATAATTTTCAATTACTTCTTTTAAAAAAATCATGAAAATAAACATAATATTAATTTTATTTATTTGATGTTTTTCCCTCTCTAATTCCAATTACATTATGAAATTGTGATATAATCTGAGTTCTGAGTATACCGTTAGAAATCTAATTAAATTTAACGACTTTTGTGAGATTCAGCAGTCTGCGGGATTTTTTTTGGAACAGGAGTGATTTAAATGTGGTCTATAACCAGAAACGATTATCAATTTTTACTTTTTAAATTGATATTGCGGTTTGAATGCAATTTTTGTGAACATTGGGTGTACATTAGCCGTAAAGCAAATTTAATTCAAAAATTTAATGAGTTTTGGGGGAGAAAATGTGTACAAGCAGAGAAAATTTGAGTTGTACTACAAAAACACGTTTTTTTTTTTTTTGTTTTTTTTCCCTAATGAACCTTTAGAATGGCATATATCTGGAATGGAGTGAGATAGAAATGTGTGATTTGTAGTGTAGAACTAAGGTTTTGGTCCAGCTTAACCCTCTGGAGTATTGTCATTAACATGCAATACAACCTGTATGTATATATATATATATATATATATACATACATATATATATAATATCGTTCGATACATGAGTCGCTAACAGAAGAAATAAGGAAACATGTAACTGAAATACAAAACATTAACATAAACATATATTTTAAGTGTAGAAGAGGACACTCTAGAAACGAATTAGCTGAACGAATTAGCTGATAAAGGGGAACGAATTAGCTGATAAAGTGGCTAAAGCTGCCGCAAAAAGTCCCCAGTTACCAGTTTGTTACGATATGATATCGAAAAAAACACTTAAAATTTATGTTACAAACTAAGACTATACAAACTTGGGAAAACCGCTGGACAAATACTAACAAAGGGACACACTTAAAACTATTCATGCCACAAATTCAAACATATTTAACAAAAAAAAAAAAAAAAAACAAACTATGACTGATTGTTACACAACACAACTTGTGACAGGACATGGTTCAATAAATTCATACTTACACCGTTTCAAAATCACAAACAGATACACTTGTCCATGCGATTTACTTACTGAACAAACTTACCAACACTTAGTATACGACTGCCGACTACTAATACAGGAACGGACAAAATTACAAAAGACAATTATGAAACAAAACGGAGTCTGGCCTTCACCAGAAGTAACTCTGTTTATGTGCCATAATAAAGCATTAAGAGAATTTGCTGAGCAGCTTTACATGGCAATGGGAAGATTGAATCCCTATTACATATAAAATGTGGTATTACTAAAATTGGATATTTCTACTTTTATCATCATCAGTTGATTATTCATTTATTCTTTATTATCCACGTTTTTGTTTTACTTCATTTTATATTCTGTTCTTCTGTTAATTTTTCTCAATTTGTTGTATTTTGTATAGTTTTCATTTGTAAACTTTTAAATTTTAACTAAAACTAATAATATGTTTAAAAAAAACAAAATATGTTAATATACAAATGCAAGTGGTATGCTGTTTATTGCATGAGACTTGCAGACAAAAATAAACTCCCTTCTTGCAGGGTTACTGTACGGAGGAAACAAATAATATATATATATATATATATATATATATATATATATATATATATATATATAGATATAGATATAGATATAGATATAGATATAGATAGCCTTTTAGGCCAATGTTGGTGCCTTCAATTCTCGAATACTAAATAATCCGAACCCGCAAGACTCAATTTTTATCCAATCCGATATGACTACCATTTAAAGATGTGATCTTATTAAAGATAATAATGCATTCGAATGCAGGAAAAATATGTTATTATGGAAATATTGTGTTTACAAACGCTAATAGTAATTTTCACGCCAGGTCCTTATTCGGTAAATGACATTGCAGCGAAACGAGATCACTTTTTTTTTCACGAGGCTACTGAATTAAAAATAGATTCCTGGAAAGGAATTTTAACGCCGGTTAGACTGCATAGAGAAAAAAAATAAAAAAATCGATGTGCCATTTGTATTCGATGGTTAGAATTCCCCCGACAGGCGCGCACCAATCACTTTCCGCTACTTTTTCACTTCTATTTTTCAACTTGTTTCTCTCTAATTAAAATTCAATGAGTTCTAATGATACCTCTGGGAGAGAAAAAAAACAAAAAAACTCACCTCTCATTTAGTATCAAGGTACGCCTGAAGTGTAAGTGATATTACACGTGTAGAAGTAAATGAAAAATAACGATGTGACAAATATCAGTTATTTCCAGTAGCAGTTTTGTGAAGGTATTGCAGAAGCCATAATTATTTTACCGTTGCATTTGTTTATTTATTATACTTAAAAGTCCCCATGCTTTTAGAAATAACATTATCCAGTAGAATTAATATAATAAAAAATAGTAGAATGACATAAATTATAGTAATAAAAGTTAATAAAGTAGTAATTTAATACAAAAGGAATGTGAACATGATTACACCGTTTTAATGAGACAAATTTAAATTTGATTTGAAAATTTTACTGTTCAATATTTCTAGTTCAAGAAAACAGCCGTTGTTCAAATTTGTCTGTTCCCTCTCAAGCTACCCCAAATTTTGTCCGATTTTGTTAACCAGCAGAATCAACCGACCGGAACAAAATATGTTTGACGACATTCACGGGAAATAAATAATAGTGTTCCATATACAGTTGGTTCTCTAGCGTCGGGAAACGAAAATTAAATATTATTTAACGCAATATCTGTAAATGTTGTCAAGAAAAGTTGATATAGCAATTTTTTCAAACTAATTTTCGATTCGGATGCTAAGAAATGATGGAATCAGTTGAAAATTTCTCTAGTTTGAAACTAGATGGATTGACTTTCATCCAAACTAACATATTTAAATTTTGGTTACGTTTGGAGTTATGAAAGTATTATAGTCCGAGAGCCAGAAACGCACTTTTCATGAAGTGTTTTATGCGTCCTGAAATTTTGCTATAATATACCTCTTAGGTAGTTAAGAAGGTAAATGTGTGTTTCCTGGACATACCTTGGAACACCAGGTACTGCGCATAGGGGAAAGGTGCAAAACAATATTGCCCGAAAATAGAGTTTTATTCAGAAGCCAACTATCTTTAATGTAAAATTAAGACAATATTACAATGAATAATAAATATGGCAGACAGTTTTAAGGGGTATAACACGTAAAAAAAAAAAATTAATTGTTTTTATTCTAATATAAAATGTGAGTTTTATTTTCGCTGCCATTAAAACCGGAACAGCTGTACAAGATCATGTGAGCAAGAACCAATGAGAGCACAGAAAACAACCAACACTGCGCAGTCGTGGCATACACTCTTACGGTTACGCGCAGTGTATTCCAGTCTATCATAAGCAACATTTATTTTCATTTTTTCTGATAATTAAACCCCACAAAAGTGTCTGCCCTTTTGCAATTATTTTCAAATATGTTTATTGAAGACGCTGTTTAAATCGCAGCGTGAATAAAGCACTTCATTAATTATTAAAAATAAAAACTAGGTACTTGGTTTTTTATTATTATTATCATTTTAACCCCCTTAATAGTGCCTGCTTTATTTATTATAAATTTTAAAATTGCCTTAATTTGCCATTCATTTCCTTAATAATAGTTGGCTTCTGAATAAAACTCTACTTTTAGGCAATATTGTTTTGCACCTTTCCCCTATGCGCAGTACCTGGTGTTCCAAGGTATGTCCAGGAAACACATATATACCTTCTTGTCTACCTAAGAGAATAAAACACTTCGTACATTATATCAAAATTTCAGGGTGCATAAAACACTTCATGAAAAGTGCGTTGCTGGCTCTCGGTCTATTAGAAAATAGGTACATTTTTAACAAACATAAGCATTTTAAGGATTTTCGTGATAAGTAGACGTTAACTATTAAAAGATTTACTAAATTGTCCACAAAAACCGTCCTAGATTAATTTTCCATGCGATGATCTCAAAGGGAGAAATATGTGCTTAAAACATGGAATGTGCTGTTTTTTTTTCTGTGAACCGTTCTTTAGTTTGTTCGTTACAGTATGTTATTATTGTTTTTGTAATTGATTAGTAAAATGAATTTATAATTAAAAGAAAAAAATGAGAAACAATTTTTGGTTGTTTGTAATAAAGCTCTCCAAGCTGAATACCTGTGGATTTTTTTCAATATTTCACCAGTCAGTGCTTCCATTTTTTTTTTTCAAAATATTAATTGTATCTATTCCGAGCTTAGAATAAGAACGTTTTGGAATCGCGCTAAGATGACGCAGTTCCTGCCATTCGGACTTTTATTATTATTAATTTATTCTTTTTTTATTTATTTCCTTTAATTAAAGATTATTCGTATCCTTCTTATATCAAGACATTTTAACTATTACTTACTCCTCGTAGTCATCTCTATACAGAATTGCTCATTTTGTGTAACCCCGTTAATTATTTAAATAATTATCATAAATTTCCTGTATATTATCAGATGAGAGGTAAGTATCTTACATTTCTTACTGGTAATGATCAAGAAATGAATGTCCTCAACGCAGAAGAACACTTATTAAAAAATTTAAAGTGAGGCTGCCCAAATTAATAGGGTTGCTAAACCACACAGCTCTAGCTTTATCAGTCTTCCGATAAATGTTTATATGAATCTATTCGGTTTGTTTTTTAAGGCTAGATGTCCTGTTTTAATTCCAACATTCAGTTGCTTCTGGTGATTTGGAGGTTGTAATGATGATCGCTTTGTACACTTGATTATGACTTTTCCTTCATTATTTTTGTTTTAGCGCGGTTCCTCCCTCCCCCATAGGGAGGAACCCCGCTTATAGGGTTGATACAATGAAACAATCCGGAAGTGCCGACTAAAAAATTTCGCGTTTCAGAACCCCTAGAGACCGAAAATAACGGTGGTTCAAATTTGTATATATATATCCGGCGATGTCAATCGGAGAAAAAAGTGCTTAAACCTTTAAAGTAATTGATTTCGCTTATTCGAACTGTTCTTTTTGTCTTTGATTTTGGTACTTAGAATTATGGGATTCAGTTGAAACATTTTCTGCATGTTTGAATTTCATCAACACTAATATGTTGAAATTTTGGTTATTTTTGGAGTAAAGAAAGGGTTAGAATAAAATATTTTATTAACAGACAAGAAAAGTTTTGGTAACTTTGTATACTTTCGTTAGTATCTGGAAAACCGTTGACAATCTTGGGAAGCAGAAGGTTACCATTCGAAATCTTACTAAATGCTCTACAAAAAAGGTTCTAAAGAAAGTTTTAATTAGGCGATGTCAATCGGAGAAATAAGTGCTTAAAACTTTAAAGTAATTGATTTCGTTTATTCGAGCGGTTCTTTTTGACTGTTTTATTCCTTGTTATTTTTAAATTGCTTATAGTCGGATAATGTATTCGACAATAAAACAGATTAAGTAAAATAAGAAGATCTATTTATTGTTAAAAATGTAGCGTAGAGAGAGATCCCAAGGCTAACTGTTTCTATTCTATGCCTTCATAAACACTAGAGATAAGAACGGAACCGCGCTAAGATGACGCAGTTCCTGCGAATCGGACTTTTTTAACCATAAATATGATGGTTGATGATCCCAAGGGAGTCTACCAATATTTGTTCGGCTAAGAGGGGAAGGCTATTTACATCTAGGCCGAGTTCCTGTAAGAAAGCGCTTGTCTCCTTTGGTATGGTTCCTCGAGCTCCGAACCATAAGCCTTTAACGGTGTATTTCCTTTTGCCGAATTGTGCTTCAAACTTTTCAGAAAAGAACGTTAGGCATTTATCGTAAATTGATCTCTTTTCACGATCGATTGCATTAGCTTGCTCGCTGTCGTTTGTTTCGAACCTCACAGTGGGGTCAATAATATAAGCGAGTTGGTTCTTTTTTTGAATACGACAATATCGGCAAACCTTGATGATCCTTCATCGTCGATACAATACACCTCTTCAAAGCAGCGGTAGTTCTTTTAAATATCAATAATAAACTACAGGAATAACTATCTATATTAAGGAAATGTTCAGATGCCGGCCATTTATTTTAATTGAATAGTTGTATTATTATTATTCCTTAGGTTTCAGTTGTTTATTTTTTTTTTTTTTTTTTTTTTATTTTTTTTTTTTTTATTTTTTTTTTTTACGGCGCATCTACTTCTAGGTCATTAGCGCCGACATCCAGGGCGCAGCGAGGAATTTTCCCAGCGAGCCTTGAGATGAGAAAATTCCTGCCGGAGGTGGGAATCGAACCCACCATCTCCCGCTTATGAATCCAGCGCGCTAGCCACTAGACTACGGGAGACCCCGTTTCAGTTGTTTTAATAATTTAAAATTCACGTAATCTTATACGATCCTGTTCCGTATATTGAAAAGGAATATATTTACATTGTTCATTAATTCAGTTCGCGATCACGAAAAACAATTCCGAAAATGAAAAGAAATTAATGAACAAAAATTATTAGCTGACGATTTATAGTATTTGAAAAGTTCAAAAAAAATAAAATAATTTCGTTTAGAGCCTTCTGCTCAATTCAGGAACATACATATGCTTTAGGTCCACCCAACAACCTATGTAATGTACTGTATAACATACAGTCTTCTTATTCGTACATGGCAACCGCGCATGCGCAGACACCAGCCGGAAACGTTTTTGTCATTTTTTTTTTCAGTTTAGTCATCGCTATAGCATATTTATGCGAAAAACATTAATCCAAACTATAATATCAGAACCTTTACCTGTTTCAGATTGTCCTTCTGGCGGTCGGTCTCTGCAATGCTGCACCCCAAGCCCAGAAACTCTACCCAGCCGGCATAGATCCCAGGCTGTGCCCTAGCTATCCGCAATGCGACAATGCAATCCTAGCTGAATATGCCAAGAATCCACTACCTCTACAGAAGAAACTGTAAGTTTATATAGTTTGTTGTCATATATCCTTAAAATAGCCAATGTATCAAGAAATACTGAATATATTTCATAAAATTAAATTACATGTGAGCAATTCATAAAAATTCACAGAAGAAGCACCGAAAGTCCGTGAAATTTGTGCGGAAGAGAGACAATAAATATAGTTAAATTTTCTGGTGAAGATTTATTGAGGTTCAATAACCACACAGCCACACAAAAAAATATCCGGGGTCAGGAAAAAAAAACTCTGTACATTTTGGTTAAGCCTAATTTAGGATATTTTACTGTAATATTTTTTATTCAAGTCGTTAACCAAAATAAACCACTATTTCTTGTGTACTGCCTTTCAGAGCTCAAAAATACAATTTTTTTGAGGCCACAACGTAGTCGATTGGTAAAATTGTTACAGTCCTTTAATATAAGACATCTGAAAATTTTGCGTTTTTGCTTATATTTTAGTATTGATTATGTTTTTGGATGCAAACAATTTTTGATTTCTTATAAAAAAAAAATTGTTTTTTTTTTGTGTAGCTGTGTTATTAAAGGATAATTTAATTATTAATGATAATATTTAGTAAATCTTAATTTGATAAAACCTTTATTTTTAGTTCTTTCCAAAGAGGTATCAGTAATCAGGATGCCCCACAATGAAGAACATGCGTTGTAAAAAAAAATCAAAATCAGTCCATTAAAAGTTGGGGTCTACTCCTTAAAAAAATATATAAAATTAATAATAGTCAGCTGTTCATTAGCAAAGACCAAAACTATTCAAGTTTATTTTGAAGTTATGTAAGTTACCTTTCTGGGGAATGTGCTTAGTAATGCAGTTCCAGCGTGACGGAATTTCTCTAATTTCGGTTTCTATTATGGAAGTAAAAATTTTTATAATTAATTGATTCATTAGATTAGGTTTTACACAAAATAAATAAATCAGTTGAGAAAATGGGAAATGGGGATCCTGTAAAAGATTTAAACTTATATAATAAAACTTCGTCTGACTATTGATTAGTGATTAATTACAAATTTCAAGTACTAATATAATTGATCATATATAATTTCCCAGCTGATCGGTGGACAGATAATTAACATCTTGATTACTAGAAGGTGATTACTCCCCCGGGGATAGACATTAGTCATGGCGGCTGTTGAAAGGATATTTACTAATATTAATCACTACTAATCAGGAAATTACTCACTCTCTCTTGATTATGTTTTAATGTTCCTTATATTAGCCTTATTTTACTTATTGGGGCTTAATTGGAACTTAATTTTATTCTGGAGATGGAGATAGTTAGCCGTTGTAAAGTTACGAAGACAAGGTATGATTGGGATTCGGCTAAGAGAAAAAAACGTCAGACCTTCAGGAAGAAATCTGTATTGGACGTTTCGGCTGCACATTGACAGCCTTCTTCAGCTAAAAAATACATCCAACTTATAAGTAAAAAAATATATACACAACTTATAAAAAACAGGCAGAACTGAGCGTAATATATACAACATGACAATAAATTTTGAACCAATCTTATTTTTAAACAATGAAAGTACGGTAGTTGGAAAGTAAACAGCATGTAGAAAGTATTAAGTAAACTTTACAAAAACTAATCAGTACAAAAAAACTAACATTTTTTAATATTGTGAGAAAGCACTTCATTCATCTTCACCGACTTACCGCCTCCTCCTCCCCTCCCCCAGTCATAACTATAAAACCCCCTGTGTACTTGCTATCCCTCATACATCCAACCATGGTTACCTAAGTGTCCTCGAGGCCTTCCTCCCTCCCCCCTAGGCATTCTCTAGTGGTACGTACCTTTATATTGATTATTATAAATTGTGTTCACTTATAGAATAGATTGTTTTTTCTCACAATATAAAAAAAATGTTAGTTTTTTGTACTGGTTAGTTTTTGTACAGTTTACTCACTACTTTCTACATGCTGTTTACTTTCCGACTACCGTATTTTCATTCTTTAAAAATAAGATTGGTTCAAAATTTATTGTCATGTTGTATATATTACGCTCAGTTCTGCCTGTTTTTTACTTATAAGTTGTATATATGTTTTAGCTGAAGAAGGCTGCCAATGTGCAGCCGAAACGTCCAATACAGATTTCTTCCTGACGGTCTGACGATTTTTTCTCCTAGCCGAATCCCAACCATACCTTGTCTTCGTTTCTTAATTTTATTCTGTTCATAATTTACTGATTTATATACATGATTGGTGGTTAATATACCTAAAAGAATATTCAAATATAGAACTATGCATTTTTGTTGTTATATTTCCTTGAAATAAGTACTTGAAAAGTTATTTTCCCTTTTTGTATGTATTTTATTTTTTAACAATTTGATTAATTCACTTATCCTTACTGGAAGCTATTTACTGCAACAATAACTTTAATTATTCTGTATTAATGATAACATTACAATGTTATTAGAATTAAATCATTTATAACTGACCTTCCGAACAATATATCCATGTTAGCTGAATATTTGAATTCTTACAAGTAATCTTTCATATGAAGTATTAATGGTCCTAAGAAACAAATTGGAAAAAAAGCTTAAAGTGAACCCCGTTTTCAAATAACATAAGTAATTTTATGTAGAATTTTTACTATCAATTATTAGAATATTAATGTAAAACTGTTATCAACTAACGAAAATGTAAAAAAAACATGGATAATTTTTCCCGTTCATGGTCCTCGGCCTCCTTTATTTATTTATTTTTTAACTTTTCAAAGCCATTAAACAAGTATAAATGCTTTTTCAACGAAAAGAAATGCTTATAACCAAATTGAAACGTTGTAAAGTGTATATGTTACCGGCAAAGTATATAATCAGGCAATGTATAGAATGCCTAGGCATTCTATAGAACGCCTAGTTCCAGCAGACAATGTATGAAATAAAGCGTAGTTCATACTTTCCCTAGGCATTATAAAGAATGCCTACTGTGCTTTAGGCAAAGTATGAAAGAGAGAATATATAGCTTCTAGGAGTGAATAACTGTCAAGAGTACAGAGTGTAAATGAGTAAAAGAGCAAAGAAAATGGAATTCTAAGTGTGACAATACTCAGCCCTGCTCCAACGAGTAGCTGTAAATATGTAGATAACAATCTCACTTAATATATTGTTTTAAATAAATTGTTTGCTGTACGAAAAGAGCTTGTTTTTAACCAATTTTTGAAGTTACTCAAATTACCTAGGTTAAAGTGTATAGAGTAAACTCAAAACCTTTTTAATTTTATACAATGCCAAATAAGCAACAGCCATTCTATAGAATACCTAAGGATTTTATACAATACCTAAGCAATCTGTGTAATATGTTGTAAAAACTAATACTTTCTACACTTTCCCTAAACTACTTGGGCATTCTATATAATGCCTGGATTCTATACATTGCCGGTAACATAAATATGCTGTTTATGTATATATGTAGAAATATTATATCGTAGGGTGACCAATTAGGATAATACATTTTAGCTGTTTTGAAAAAAAAAAAAAAAATGTTTTTTGTAGGTTTTTGGAGAATGCGAAGACTTGATTAAATTTTATTTTAGTACTATTTCTATGTTTTATTTTATTACAAGTATTTGTCTTCTTTGGAATAAAAATGTTCATTATTGCGTTCAGCAATGAGATTTACATGTAGATAAATCTCAATTTTCTTATATAAATTATCAAAATATATTTGTTACATATATAGCCGACAAATTACATCATATAAGATTTATTTTTCAAGTAATTGTAAATCTTGTCTATATATTGTCTCCCATCGGATAGTAAGTCAGTCATGTTGTCCGGTAAGTTATATATTTTTCTCAGTAGAAATTCAGTACATATGTATTTTGTAGTAAAGGACATATTTTACATTTCGGTCTGTCCTGTCATGAGATGTAAGTACATAAGCCGTGTATGGCCTATACGTACTCGACTTAAGACAACTTATTCTCTTTTTGAGATAAATGTCTAGAGAAAAATGTAATTTTTTTTTAATAATATTTAATAATTACCGTGACAAATCATTAAATAATACTTCAGAGCATTAAACCGTATAAGGCCAAGCAATAGCCCGGCGGTAATGGCCAAGATGTAGATGCGCCGTAAAAAAAAAAAAAAAAAAAAAAAAAAAAAAGGCCAAGCAAAAACCAGTAATATATTTTATGAGTTTCAAAAATGTATGTTTGAAATTTTTTTTCACCTCTTATGTGAATATGAAGCAACGTTCATGTGATCATATGAAGCAACGTATTTAAAAATAAGCTGGATGAATATAATATGCAAACGTCCATCCACTATACCTGATAGCGGCTTACCATAATATAAACAAGGATATGTTTACACTAGCGGAATATATAATTATAAATTATGCAAGAATGTCTCGAGACAGTCCAAGGTCGGAAAGCGGATGCATCAAAAAGAAAAAAGAAATGTACTACGTTTATTCTGAGAATAAAGATATCAAATTCAGATATATTTTAGCATAAAAAAAAAAAAATTGGCATTAATGAGAATTAGAATATTAAATACGGAAGCGTTGATCGTCGGGGTTTCGGTCAGTGTTCTTATTCAATAAAACACATTTTATTTGCTAAACTGTATATTTATTGCCACCAACGTTTCGGCTTGCTATACAAGCCATCTTCAGGGCTGTAAAAACATATATGGTATAATAATGGTAAGGACAAAAAAAAAAAAAAAAGGCTAGAAACATTAACATAAATATGAGTACCTATATGCTTGAAAATATTAATATAAATATATATATATATATATATATATATATATATATATATTTATATATATATATATATTTATATATATATATATATATATATAGTATAATAATAGCAATATAAATAAATATACATGTATATGGTATCCAAGAGAATACAGTACAAGTGTCATAGTAACATACCTATTGAGAAGATTGAGAACTGTCCCGTTTCAAGAAGAGAACATTTCTGAAGACTGGAAGGATGGGGCAGGGCTAGACAGGAGAGGATGGGGGGGAGGGGGTGGAGAGAAGTTGAGCTGGGAGTAAGGACGGAGGGTAAAGACCGCGGTAAAGATAAAGGACTTGTCGATGGATATTGCAGGTACAGGGAAGGATTGGGCCAGGGCTAGACAGGAGAGGATGGGGGTGAGGGGTTGGGGAGAAGTCGACCTGGGAGTAAGGACAGAGGGACGGCGGTAAAGATAAAGGACTTGCCGATGGGTATTGCAGGTACAGGGAAGGATCAGACGGTGTGTGGGAATAGGGCAACGAACCGGGTGGGATTACCTAACGGGAGGTTTTGAGGATATGGAAAATGTTGGAATAGGTTGAGGAGATGACTTCTTTATCAATTTTGTCATTGACGGGATTGTTTTCTAGATGGATATATATGGATTCCGAAAGGAATCCTACTTCCGAACGGTCGACCATATCTTCTCGAATATTAAATACGAGTATTTCTAAACGTTAATAGCTTCAATTTCATATTTTATACATTCTATTTGAGTATATATATATATATATATATATATATATATATATATATATATATATATATATATATATATATATATTTGTCTGAGTGCTCTCAAACAGGCTCCAAAATGGTTCGATTTAAATGAAATTTGATACTTGATTGATCTGCAATTCTGCTCCTACCAGAATCCGCCTACCGGAACATTGTTTCATTACCGAAATTTGCGCAAAATAAATCATTGCGCTTACGGCTTCCCCCTTGAAGATTTGTAGGCTTCAAGGGGGACTTAATATACGTTTTATATTCTGGGGAAACGAATGAAACCACCACCAAGGCGATATGTGTATCCGTTTTCGAGAAAAATGGATAAAAATAGTTTTTCTACTAGCGACAAAATCGCAAATACGGCTTTTTGATTTTAGACTTCCAGGAATACGTTTTATATTTTCAATAACACAGGAAAACGTATGAAATCATTTTCAAGTGCGATATCTGTAACCGTTTTGGGGAAAAATTGATAAAACTAATTTTCGGAATCTTTGGATTCAGTTGAAATATTTTTACGTTTTGAATTCATCCGAACTAAGATATTTTATTTTTGTTTACATTCGGAGTTAAGGAAGTATTCAGGGGGGAAAAAATTATTAACGGACATGAGCAGTTGTAGAATTTTCGGATATTTATTTAAATATCACTAAAACGGTTGAGAAATCACGTTAAATAAACTATAACTATTCGGAAACTTGATGGCTGTCCTACAAACAAGTTTCTAAAGTTATTTTTGATCATACGGTCACATTGGGTGAAAAAGAAACCGAATGTTCTTTTTGTCTGTTTACCTTAGTATTTTATTGCTTGTTATTTTTTTTTAATTGCTTGTACTAGGAAAATGTATTTGTCTGTAAAATGGGATACGTCAAATGACAAACAATTTTTTGTTGCTAGAAGTAGAGCTTTCTGAGCGGAATTCGAAAATATCATGTGAATATTTCTTACTACAGTACTGGGTTTTTTTCATTCTCTAGCACGTTTTAGCACTTTCCTCCGAAGGAAAGTAGCTATTGAGGTTGGACTCATGGCGGAATTTTTGAAAAATTTCTTCAAATCTTTATCGATCCTACCTAGTAGACACCGAAAATGACCCCCGTTAAAATTTATATATATCTATATATATATGTCTGTTAACACGATAGCGGCCAGAGTTTTTGTTTTTTCGTCACGAAACTTGGTATATAGCATTCAATTAGCAAACGATTGAACGAGTTCGTTAACCACCAAAGTCGGTCCACCGGAAGGGGGGGTTTACCCCGAACCCAAAACACTTATTTGACTATGTCAGCCGTAATATTTGTTATATTTCAACGAAACTTGGTATTCTTAGTGGTAATATAGAGAGAAAAGTGAGATATAAAAATGAACTAAATCGGTTCATTAGAAGGGGGGGTTTACTCCGGACCCACAATACCAATTCGCCACTACCAGCCGTGATTTTTGGTATCTTTCGACGAAACTCGGTATTCGTAGTGGTAATCTACAGGTAAATATGTGTTGTAAAAATAAACTAAATCGGTTCATCAGAAGGGGGGGTTTACTCCGGACCCAAATTCCTAATATACTCATACCGGTCGTAATTTCTGCTGTATTGTAACGAAACGCGGTATACGTCGTGGGTAACTCATGAGAAAGAAGTGTTGTAAAAATGAGCTGAATCGGTCAATCGGAAAGCGGGGGTTTAATTTGTAATATATTTGAATAGAAAAGCCGGCAGTCGTAGGTTCACAAAGCCGCCGCAAGGAGTGCTTTCTACCACTAGAGTGACTGTATCCTGTTCCTGCGTTAGATCAAAATACGATAATATGAGGATTTTTGTATTTATTACGTAGTGTAGTAGGTACCATGTGTAAACATAACTCTGGATGCAAATTAATAATTGATCAGGTACTCATTACAAAATGAGAACTATTCACGTTTTTATTTTATTTATGTAGGATATTTTAAGCAAATTGTTCTGGAAAGCAGTCTACACTACCCAAATTCTGAGGAAAGTGCTTAGTTATGCAGCTCCTGCGTGACGGACTTTTTTCTTCTCTATTTATCTAGCTTATTTATTGGTTATTTGTAACTTGGTGTCAACTTTATATATTTTTCTTTTTTTCACTTCTGTAGCACTTTGTTCGAAATATGGGCATTCTTAATAAACGGCAGAGCTATTATTTCTTCATTCTCTGCTTCAAAAAATGGATACTTTTTAAAATAAAATTATTTTTTATGTTTTTTTTCAGAGATAACGGTGAACTGGACCACTTCTTCTTCAGCGCCCCTGGCTATCCTGTCGGACTTTCGCCCATCCAATGCCCCAACTACCCTTTCTGCAGCTGAGCTCTCTGAATCAAATCGGCAATCAAACCAATTACCGACTACATCATGGAGTTATGAACTCATTATCTCAAGACCAAAGTGGAAACTACTTGTTACAATGAAATAAATTCTTATAACATGTGATTAATAATTAATTTGTGACCATTGGAAGCAATGGTTTTGTGAAATGTGGCACCAAATATATTGTGATATTCTGTTTAGAATAAAGTTTTTCTATATTTAGTTTTTGTTGATATACCTAGTGCTTTATACAAAAAGCTACTCTCAGGAAAACCTGTCAACCCTAGAGGTTGAGAACATCGTCAGATTGGACAACTACAGACAATTTAGCGCAAATGGCAGACATGTTAAAGCCTTTATGAAGGTAAGAACATGATATTTATAGTCACTTAAGGTGTTTTTTTTTTTTTTTTTAATAATTGATTTTATTTATTAATTTAATGAAATTACATTCTGTAAAATAATAATACATTTTGTAATGTGCTCACATAAACATAAAAAAAATCACGAGCGTATGCCACAGCTGCCCCCTTGCCTCCTCGGGTAAGCGAGATGACTAGAGAGAGCCATACCCCACTCCTCAACTTGCAGCAGTAGGAAGTACTGGAGCTGGAAAAGGGACGAGCGAACTGCAGACACTCTAGGGACAGCCGTACCCCACTCCTCAACCAGCAGCAGTAGGAAGTACTGGAGCTGGACAAGGGACGAGAGAACTGCAGACACTCTATGGACAGCCGTACCCCACTCCTCAACCTGCAGCAGTAGGAAGTACTGGAGCTGGAAAAGGGACGAGAGAACTGCAGACACTCTAGGGACAGCCGTACCCCATTCCTCAACCAGCAGCAGTAGAAAGTACTGGAGCTGGAAAAGGGACGAGAGAACTGCAGACACTCAAGGGACAGCCGTACCCCACTCCTCAACCAGCAGCAGTAGGAAGTACTGGAGCTGGAAAAGGGACGAGAGAACTGCAGACACTCTAGGGACAGCCGTACCCCATTCCTCAACCAGCAGCAGTAGGAAGTACTGGAGCTGGAAAAGGGACGAGAGAACTGCAGACACTCTAGGGACAGCCGTACCCCATTCCTCAACCTCTCTCCATATGAAGGAAACTCGCTTATGAGGTTGACCTCTTGACGCAATCCGGAAGTGCCGACTAGAAAATTTCACGTTTCAGAACCTATAGATCTCGAATATAACGGTGGTTCAAACTTGTATATCCAGGGTGTCCCACATTGAGATGCCATAATTAATTAAAATCACAATTAAAATGGCAGTAAATACAACAGAACAATCTTAAGCAAACATTAAAATTTTGATTTTTTCCCCTTTATATTAATTTCATAGTTTATTATTATTAACATAGTAAAGCTTTTATTTATTTTTTATTCTTATAATATTATTATTTTTTCAGTTAAAGTTATTTTGTCTACCATTTTTTAAATACTTTATTGGAGATTTTTTTTGACTTTTTGACTTATTACGTGAGACAATCACTTCGCAGTAGTGGAATTATTTATATAAATAAATAATTATTTTTGAATTTTAACTACTAAATATCTGTTTATTTTTATACCTGAGGTATTCTACATATTATAATTAACTGCGGTTAGACTCACCAAACCTAAAGAAAGAATATATTCAATATTGTCACAATTAGTGTCTTGAAATTACAAATAAATACACTTTAAATATAACACTATATGTATACAGGGTGTCCCACATTGAGATGTCATAATTTTAAGGGTTTATTCTGCACCTCATTTTTAGTTCAGGGACGTAGAAATGAGCGTCCTATCTCAACATGTAGCAGAGCTATACAAACTTTTGTCTATTTTCAAAACTATTGGGTTTTCTTATGAAAAGCTGTCTTTTCCGGATTTCTGGTCTATATATCGTAAATGACGACCACATTTTTAGAATCTAAATTAAATTTCCAATAAGAAACACCAGTTATTGAAATGTTGTCATGTAAATTAGGAGCTACACTAAGAGCCATATAGATGTGAACTATTGTTATTAGGGTTTTCTTAACTCATTCAATATTTTCTTAATCAGCTATTTGTAGACTTAGCGGTTTGCCTCCGCCTCAAAAGTTGCATTATTTAATAAGCTTTAAAATGGTACCTTGTTGTTTTAAAAACAAAAATTATTTAAGTCTAGTTTTTACTGATTTCTAAGTCAAAACCAATACATTTGCTTTTGTGCGAAGAAGCCATTACCAACACATCATTTAATTTCACGCAAATATGGTGATGTCCAATCCTTCCAACATTAGGTACACACACTTTTGCTCTGATTAAGGATTAGGGGACAGCTTGGAAAGAGTGAAAGATGACAGAAGAACATTTTGGAAATAATCACAATTATTGTTAACATACTAAATACAGATGTTATATTTTTATGCTTTCAGGGTCTAGTTTTATGAAAATTCTATTTTTAAGAGTGGTATAATAGTTTTTTCATTTAAATCTATTTTTTCGTTTTATATTTGCAGGAGAGAGTTTTTTCAATACAACTTCTAATGATTGTAATGATAACCCAGTTACTTATAAGCAGATATTGTAGTGTCTAATTTTATTAAATAGAATAGAATTAAAAATAGAAATTTAATAAAACAAGGCCCTCAAAGTATAAAAATATAAGATCTGTATTTATTGTGTTAAAATAATAACAATAATTGTGATTATTTTAAAAATGTTCTTCTGTCATCTTTCACTCTTTCCAAGGTGTCTCCTAATCCCTAATCAGCCCAAAAAGTGCGTGTACCAAATTTTGGAAGGATGGGACATCACCATATTCGCGTGAAATAAAATAATGTGTTCGTAATGGCTTCTTCACACTACAGCAAATGTATTGGTTTTGACTTAGAAATCAGAAAAAATAGACTTAAATAATTTTTATTTTTAAAACAACAGGGTACTATTTTAAAGCTTATTAAATAATGCAACTTTTGAGGCGGAGGCAAACCGCTAAGTCTACAAATAGCTGATTAAGAAAATATTGAATGAGTTAAGAAAACCCTAATAACAAAAGTTCACATCTATATGGCTCTTAGTGTAGCTCCTAATTTACAAGACAACATTTCAATAACGGGTGTTTCTTATTGGAAATTTAATTTAGATTCTAAAAATGTGGTCGTCATTTACGATATATAGACCAGAAATCCGGAAAAAAACAGCTTTTCATAAGAAAACCCAATAATTTTGAAAATAGACAAAAGTTTGTATAGCTCTGCTACATGTTGAGATAGGACGCTCATTTCTGCGTCCCTGAACTACAAATGAGGTGCAGAATAAACCCTTAAAGTTATGACACCTCAATGCGGGACACCCTGTATATATTGGTATGTTTACTCTCTCGCAGGCTGAAAAATGGCCCGATTTTTATGATATTTGCTAAGAAATCTTTCTTCAAATTTCAACCAGATGAATCCGTCCACCGTACCATGATGTTCGTGGGAATAAAATCATAATTCTTACGTTTTGGAGTAATAATGCTCGCAGGTACTCTTATTATGAGTTGTCTATCGTAGGGTAACGAATGAAACTACTTTCAAGGTGATATTTGTGACAGTTTTGAGAAAAGTGGTTAAAAATATTTTTTTTAAACTAATTTTTGGTTCGTTTCGTTGAACGGTTTGATTCGTTGATGAACAGAACGGCGCAAAGATGACACAGTTCCTACGAGTCAGACTGTATTATCTTTCCTCCCTTTTAAATGATAAATGTGCGATATTTTGTAAGGCTCACTGAATAAATATGAAATCCGTATCTATCGCTAACAGATAGCGCAGAAAGCGCATCAGACTTCGTTGCATCAAGAACGTTCTGTTCATTTTCTAACGACCTATTCCAACATATCATAAATACAGTTACAATATTTATTTATTTATTAAGACTTTTATAACTCAGATAATTCGCTCGATAATTAAAAATCTGTTCTTATTATTAAACAATTATTACATATTCTTATTGACATTTCATATTAATTTGCAATAAAAGTATATTAAAAATTAATATAACAGTCATAAGTATGTAAGCTACTATATATATTAAAACATTACTACATAGTTACATTACATATGTATAAGCATGTGCACAACCCATACATATTCATTATTTTATATACACTACGTGTAACACACATATAAACATGCACATCCAGACGTATACATACACTCACGCACATAAATATAGGCACATATATCTTCCACGATTAAGTGAAAATGAAATTTTATAATAAAATAAATTTGAATTAACAAATAAATATAATGAAAGTTATGTTTTCTCCAGATATCAGAAGTAACTTTAGAGTCTAAAATTAAATCTTGTTGTATAGCTGTGTGTGTTTTAGATGTTGAAAAATAGTGTTTAACAATTGGCTACCCTCTTTCAAAAGTTCAGTCATGTCGTGAGGTATTTGTAAGTAATCACGTCTTGTACATTCTGTCAATATGTGTTTAACTGTTAGAGTTAAGTTCCACTGTCTGAAAGTAGGTTTTTCAGTATTAGTTTTTTTGTTTTTATTTTTTTTTACGGCGGATCTACTTCTAGGTCATTAGCGCCGACATCCAGGGTGCAGCGAGGAATTTTCCCAGCGAGCCTTGAGATGAGAAAATTCCTGCCGGAGGTGGGAATCGAACCCACCATCTCCCGCTTATGAATCCAGCGCGCTAGCCACTAGACTACGGGAGACCCCTTCAGTATCAGTCTTTAAAAATAGATAATCCATTATTTGAATTAGAGCGTTGAATATCTCTCGCTGGCCGGATTGGACAGACCTCATGTCCAATCCGGCCTATCCAATCTGACCGGATTGGCCAGATTGGAGAGGCCTCATGTAGACTAACCTATGAGTGAGGAGGAATTGCTACAAAATATCATATCAAGAGTATATTTCATTATTTTTATAATATTTTCTTTGGTATTTTAATATATTCTTCATTAGTATTGTGAATCGCATTTCTAGCATTCCGATCCTGCAATTCATTCGTTATGGATCTTGCAATCATTGCCAAGAACGCAATCCTTGGTTCAACTCCCCTCCACTCAGCACTTATTGATTCTTATATTTTTTTTTTCTAATCAATTTTAATCTAATACATTATATTATTTCTATAAATTAATCTAATAGTAGGATATTTTTCATTAATATTTATACTTGGTAGCTCCGCCTGTGCTCATTATATTTTATTGCCGCATATATTTATTATTACTGCTGAGTTGTGATACTCATTTTTACAACTCAATTTGATTGATCTTATTGCGTAATCAATGAAAAGTTCGTTATATGGATGGTTCAGAGCACAGCAAGACCAAGTCCATTTTTGGCATTTTATGTTGTAATAGAATTGAAGAGTATTACTGAAATTAATCTTTTCAGTGCTACAGGAGGCTATGTCCTAACTTCATTATTTTGCCACTTGTAGCAGTTGCTACACATCTGGAAGGCATTCTTATTTGTTTTCAGAGCACAAGTAAGCCAAGTCCATGTTATAACTATTTTATGAACAAGGCTATACATAAATATTGTCAGTGTTTAAGTTCAAATCTTTTTAAGACTTATACTGGTCAATAGGATTTATACAACGTCTCTGTAATTAAAACGCATAATACTCATTTTATGAAAACTGTATAACATAGACTTGGTATTGTTGTGCTCCTAGCCCTCCATATGTACTGTCAGTTTTCTGTTGTGGCGCCTAAGATCTTGGTTCGCTTCGGGATTTCATTATTCGTTCTTACGAATGTTTACAATTCTCACGAATGATTTAGAAAATAAATTAACTGTTTCTACTCTAAGCTTTCAAAATGACATTAGGGATAAGAACAGAAATAGTCTAAGATGAATTATATTCTACGACGAAAAAAAAAAAATGGCATTGTTTAGGAATTTACTGAGATAATAAAGGAACGAAAAAGTCTGGCTTGCGTTTCCGTTCATATCCCTGGTTCCATTAGTAAAGGAATAGAAGCATTAATTTTGATCTTGCGTAAAAAATATTAATTAAATTTAGTCGCCACAACGGAATATTGACAGTATCCTAAGCGGAAATTACTACCTCCTCTTTCTCAACATTAAAAAACACTATTACGAATACGTTTCTCATTTTCTTACCTTTACTAAAATACTCGTTATACAGTGAAATGGACATCAAAAATTAAAAAGAGAGATGCACAGTGACAAAAACCGAGGTTTTAAGAACTCATTTCTTCGAATGATTTCAGGCAAATAAAAATCCCTTCAGAATATTTTTTGTATAAACTTTAGTAAGCATTCGAATGGTTACTTTCTACTTACCAGGATTCCCCAACCGATTTTCGAGATATTAAGGAAAATTCACAAGGATCCCAGAACTTTTCATGTCTGTAAATAATTTTTTTTTCTAACAGTTTCGCAACTCCAAACGTAATCAGACTTCTAACATCTTAGTTTGGCTAAATTTCACAATTGTAGAAAATATGTCAGCTGAAATACCCCAAAATCAAACCAAACTGAAGTACTCAACCCGGAAATATCGCCTTAAAAATGGATGCATTCGTTATCCTGCATAAGTGAAAAGATTATTTTAAAATAAGGTTCACCCAAAAGAACGAGTTCCTTTCGGTCGAATCCACCGATTAACAAATTTGAACTTTAAAATTAGACAAAGTATTTTTGTACCAATTTTCATCAAAATTGGACCATTTTTCAGCCTGTGTATTGTATATATATATACAAATTTGAACCGCTATTGTTTTTGTGATCCATGGGTTCTGGAACATGAAAGTTTCTAGTCGTCACCTGAGAATTGCTTCATGAGGTCAACCTCATAAGCAGGTTACCTTGTTATGGAGGGAGGGAGGAACCGCGCTTTAAAACGTTACAACGTAATAACATGAATGGAAACATTGTTAAATCCCTGAAATTTATAGGTTTCCTTTAAATAGGAAAAATAAACGCAACGAATGACCAACATCTGTTCTACTAATAGCGTTTTAAACGTATTTGCTCTTAGTAAGTATTTTTCTTCTTTGACAAGAATTGATTTGTTATTGAAATGGCCTGCAGTAGCAAGGCATTGCTGAACAACATTGGCCTCTGACCTTATTCATGTTTAGATATGTTTACAGCAAACAAAACATTACCAGCTTTTCTACTGCATTATATTACTTAGCTAATGAATTTACTGAAAGTATAACGACTAGGAAGTAACAAGGTTTTTTTGTCCAATACTTTGTTTTTCAATGAATGTTGTAGCAGTAACAGATGAATGTTTTCCATTAAATTTAATTGATATAAGTCCGAGTCTTGATAATTGTATATATTTGTAATTACTAATTAGACGTGATTGATATCTAGATCTTGTAACTGCTCCCTCCCTCCCTATCTCAAAGTCTTGACCTATCTATATACACTCCTCGTCAAAAGTATTGCAACACCTATGAAACTCCAGTTAAACACTTTCGTTTAAGCAGGATCTTACTAAACATAATACTACAGGTTGGTGGGAATCTAGGGAGGATAATAAGCTGTATTAAAAGTAGGATTAGGCATGATGATAAGAGGTATTCTGGATTAATTGGTTGTAAAGGATTACTCCATTGTCCCAGGGCCTCAGTTAGTGATACAGAACTACCAGGGACAGACTTCTTTTTTTTTTCAACTTGTGAACATGAACAATCGCAGAGCCTTAGAAAATTCAGTGCGAATTGTCACTCTTTCGCAGGAAGGGCTTTCACTTCGCCAAATTTCGCGAAGACTTGGGATACACTATTCGACGGTGTCCAGGTGCCTGAAAAGGTACCGAGAAACTGGTCGTCATTCAAGAAGACCTGTTGAAGGAAGGCCGAGAGTAAGCAGAAGACTGAGGGAAGCCTCCAGGAGACCAATGAAAGGCCCCCCACTCACCAGGGAACACCGAAGAGCAAGGCTAAGGTTTGCGCTTGATCACCGGGATTGGTTAGTTGATGATTGGAAGAAAGTGCTCTTCACGGATGAGACACGGGTGGCCCTGAATAGCCCAGATGGCCGCGAGAGAGTATGGAGAAGACCGGGAGAGCGCTACTATCAAGCCTGTATAACCCCAAGAGTCGCTTTTGGCGGAGGCTCAGTCATGAGGCATTTCCTGGGAGGCCCGCACGGATCTTGTGGCGGCGCCTGGCAGAGGCCTCACTGGTGCCAGGTATGTGGAAGAGATCCTGGAAGAACATGTAATGCCATACATGCCCTTCATAGGGCCTGGAGCTCTTTTAATGCAGGATAATGCCAGACCACACAAAGCAAGGTGTGTGACAGATTACCTCAACGCAGTTGAAATCCTGACATTGGAGTGGCCTGCGAGGAGCCCGGACCTTAATTGCATCGAACATCTGTAGGATGCCCTGAAAAGAAGAGTCCGAGGGAGAAATTCAAGAATTTCCACACTTGCGGAGCTGGAGGCAGCAGTTCTGGAGGAATGGGAGGCTATCCCTCAGGACTTCATCCAGGACCTCTTCAGAAGCATGCCACGTCGCATGGAGGCTATTATAAGGTCTCGTGGAGGGAATACGGCCTACTGATTTCAATAAATAAGGTTTTTGGAAATTTTGAATTTTCAAAATTTTCTTTAATTAAGTAATTTTTCATTTTATCTTTTATAAGTTGACATTATTTTTATTATTTTTTCTGAATAAATTTCTTTATTATAACTGTATCTAAATGTTCTGTATTGCCCTAAGCTTCCTAAGTCATAATTTTTCAGTAATCAGTACATTTGAAGGTATTGCAATACTTTTGACGAGGAGTGTATATAAAAATTACGTGCCTGTTTGTCTGTCTGTTTGTTCCTTATACATATCCACACCGTTTGACCGATTTTGACCAAACTTGGCACACAGGTAGGTCTTGATCCGAGGAGTCTCGTAGGGTAGGTCAAAAACGTCTACCAACTATCTGTCTGTATGTTTGTTCCTTTAACGAATCCTCACCGTTTAACCGATTTTGACCAATCTTGGTACACACAGGTCTTGATCCGTTCATAGCCGAAGAAATATTAGTGGACTCCCTTGGGATAATTAATCAACATATTTACGGTTAATACCAAACAAAACAAAAAAGAAACATAATGTAGCACCATTCGCCATGTAGCGCATTCAAGCGTTCGAAGATGTCATGACTACAACTTCCGAATCCTCGACGTAACCGACCATTTGCATTAAACCTGGAGATCTTCATATAAACTAGGGATGGGCGATAATCGATAGATACTATCGATAAATTTTTTACTTTTTTTTTTAGAATTGAAGTTCTCATCATCTGAAGGGCATTGGTATTAAATACTAATACGTCTGGTGAATTAAATACTGAAAAGGAAACGTCTGGTGAATACAACCAACTACATAATGTAGCCAGAAAATACCTTTGTGTTCCAGGGTCGTCTGTAGCCACAGAACGTGTATTTTCAGTCGCTGGAAAAATCATTTCTGAGCAGCGGAACAGACTGAGCCAAAGAAAAGCGGGAAAGTTCTTTTTCCTTTCTAGTAATATTGGAAATGCTTTTTATGAATTCGTTTTTCGTTTTAAACCTTTGTGTAATCTTATAAATATACCTAATCCTGCAAGTAATAGACAAGTCAACTCAATAACATTAAATTCTTTATAGCACAGGTATGTAAGGAATAGGGAAGGCCACTATCGAATAACTATGGATAGTATCGATATATTTTAATCGATAGTACCGGCCTATCGATAGTGCTCAACTATCGACTATCGCCCATCCCTAATATAAACACTTATCTCGAGACTGATTGAATAGCTGTGTCGCTTAGCAACCCCGTTAATTTGGGCTGCCTCATTTTAATTAATTGTTACTACCTGATATTTTAAATTGAAAAAAAGTAAAAAAAGAAAAAACAAAAGTGAACAGAGATTATTCATTGCAGTGTTTGCGTTCCACGCGCAGACGGTTCGTCGGGACAAAAAATGTCTATGATAATTCAATTAGTGTTACAACTTTTTTTTTGTATTGAGTTTTTTTTTGTACAACGCTTTGTTTAAGCGATCAATCGGGATTTATCAAAAAAACTCGTTTTTTTTGCGTTTTTCTCGAGAACGAAAAAATCGCCAAAGGACCTTTTGACTTAGTTTGTCGATTCTTCATCGAATATATATACGAAGTCTGTCGGATTAAAACTGGGTCACCCTGTATCCACAAAGACAATAGCATGTGCGTGATTAACGCTTCCACAAAATGAAACTTGGAAAATCACGAGCACTAAATAGATGATCAACTAATTATTTCTCAATTATACAATATAACGGGTGATTAACGATGGGCATATATAAGGGGAGGGGGGCTGAGGGGGCTGCAGCCCCCCCGAAATTTTGAGTTGAACGGTAAAAATTTCATAAATTTTTTAAAAATAAATTAAATAAGATCATTTAGTCCATAAAAAAATATTCCATTTTGGGTGTAAAATCGTTTAAGTTGGCTAAAACTCTTCCAAGATCTAAATTGTTAGTATTCCATACACCGGAAATGGTCTCAGCCCCCCTCCCGAAATTTTCCTAGCCCCCTCCGAAATTATCTTCTATATACGCCCATGTAATTAACAAATGTTCACACCCGTCATTAACAAGATCCTATACAGCTGATATACCCAGACCTTGGACTTTGCTCCATAGGGTGCGGTTCGGCTTGGTTAAGAAGTATGGTTCCAAGTGGTGTCTAGGACGTGGTTTGATGTTTAATACAATCTTCAGCAAACAAGTTACACAACCATGATAATTTATTAAGGTTTTAGATTTATTCTGAACTTTAAGGTATTGTATCATTAGTCTGCACAAAGGCCTCGGGGAAGTTGTAATAACATTTCAGTTGTCTTATTATACTATTTACAATGTCCTTATTACCATTCTTATAATTTATACCTGCACACAATTACAAATGAAAATCTTGTAGGCTGTTATATAACAGAATTTAATTCCTGCCTGCGTATTGAGCATGGTTCATAGTGTTCTGAAGAAAGACCGACTCCCAGAACCTGCGTCATCATAGCGTGGTTCCTTAGAAGAGAATGATTTATGAAAAACATGCCGTCGTATAAAAGCCCGAAAAGGTGTAAAAAACTACGGAAGAGTTTGAAAACGTTCCCACTGGTTTAATATTATTGCAAAATAAAATGTTGATTACGTTCGTAAACTAAGAACTATACAAAATGAATTGATGATAAAAACTTCTCGTAAAACCCTTAAAAATAAATTAAATAAGATCACATAGTTCATAAAACATATTTTATTTTACGTGTAATAGCGTTTTAGTTGCCTAAAACTATTCCAAGCTCTAAATATTTAGTATTCCATACCCTGAAAATGGTCTCCCCCCCCCGAAATTGTTTTTATATACGCCCATGTACAGAAGGATCAAGAAGAAGTACACAAGATTGAGTAGAATACCCTGCCTAATATAGCCTATATAGAATAATATGCCAAATAAAACCTATCTAGTTAATACACAAGGACAAATAAAAGTCTTGACGAATAAAAAGTCAAGAAAAAAAACTTTATTTAACAAAATAAAACAAAGTTTAGTTGCCCAACTACAATAGAATAATATACCTAATTAAGTCTATGGAGTAGATACAAATGGACCAAAAACAAGTCTTGTGGAATATTGTTTTTTTTCTAATTAAATACTTTTTATCAATATTTAGTATATAACCTTTGTTGAAAACTATTGATTGCTAATTGATGAATCGGTTTACAACTAAGTAGTCTTTATGAATATTTAGTATATAACCTATGTTTGGATCTGTGTTTTTGGGGTGCTCTCCGCCTAGGCTTTATATTTGTGTCGGCAGATACCTGGGGTATATTTACAGCTCTTGAGGATTAACTCTTAGCAGGTAAATTTCCTGCGGACCTTCTGCTTCTACGGGCATTGAACCGCCATATTCGCCCATAGTATCTAACCGTTGTGAAGTTTATTTTTTGGATTTAGGACTTAATATACATATGTAGACTAAATCATAGCAAGAAGTAATCCTCCGTCGTCGGTTCTTAACTATGTAGACTCGCTAATGTTATCCAATCTTAGAAACATCGTATTTAAAATCCACAGCAAAAACACGACATTTCATCAGAAGCCCCTGCTGAATAAAACTTATATAGAATAATATGCAAAATAAAGCCTATCTAGTGGATAAAAATAGAGGAAAAAAGCCGTTCGTGGTGGTAGAAAATCTTAAAAGTATTTCGCTCAGAAATCTCCGAAATATTGTTACTAATTTTACGTATCCTGTTTTATAGCCAAATAGATTTATATTCTATAATCAATAAGAAAAACCTACTAACAATAAAAAACTATGGTAACAGATGAAAATAGGGAATACCAAGAATAATTCTAAAGAACGAAATCAACACCAGTACTGTAATCTAGATATTCATACGGCATCTTCGAATTCTAACAAACAAAATATTGATTCTAATTATACGTATCCTGTTTTATTGACAAATACATTTGACTACTATAAGCAATTAAAAACACTAGGGAATATGCCAAAGAACTCGGAATAGGAGCCTCGACAGTTTCAAGACATTTGAAGAAAATCGACAAATCCAAAACTGACATTTCATACGGTACAGCCTGATATATTTGTAACAATGAATTGCTTTTCTTATTTTAATTAATCTGTTTTATTGTCAAATACATTATCCTACTATAACCAATGAAAAAACAACAAGGAATAAAAACAAACAAGAAGAACCGTTCGAATAAACGAAATAAATTACTTCAAAGTTTAAGCACTTATTTCTCCGATTGACATAGCCTAATCAAAAATTGTTTCGGAATCGTTTTTGTAGAACATTTAGTAAGCTTTCGCATGGTAACCCTCCGTTTACCAATTTTCCTAACCGTCTTCGAGATATCAGGGAATGTATACGAAGTTCCCAAAACATTTCATGTCTGTTAATAAAATATTTTATTCTAATCCTTCCTTAGCTCCAAACGTAACCGAAATTTTAACATATTAGTGTTGATAAAATTCAAACATGCAGAAAATGTTTCAACTGAATCCCATAATTTTAAGTATCAAAATCAAAGACAAAAAGAACAGTTCGAATAAGCGAAATCAATTACTTTAACGTTTTAAGCACTTATTTCTCCGATTGACATCACCTAATCAAAACTTTCATTAGAACCTTCTTTGTAGAGCATTTAGTAAGCTTTCCAACGGTATTCTTCCGTTTCCCAAGATTCTTAACCTTTTTCGAGATATTAAGGAAAGTATACAAAGTTACCAAAACTTTTTTATGTCTGTTAATAAAATATTTTATTCTAACCCTTCCTTATCTCCAAACGCAACCAAAATTTCAACATATTAGTTTTAATGAAAGTAGAAGATGCAGTAAATGTTTCAACTGAATCCCATGATTCTAAGTACCCAAACCAAAAACGGCATTCAAAAATTATTTTTTCAGTTTTCTCGAAAACGGTTAAAGCTATCGCCTTGAAAATGGTTTCATTCGTTTTCCTAGCCCAAGAAGCCTATAAAACGAGTACTTACAAGCTTATGAACTCAAAAACGTAAGCGTTACGATTTTTTTTTGCGCGAATTTCGCCCCAAACGCCATCTTCCAGTGGGCGGATTTTGCTGGTTAACGAACTTGACCTTTCAAATTGGACGACAGATTTTTGTACCAAATTTCATCAAAATCGGATCATCAGGGAAGCCAGAAATGAGCGAACAGACAAATATATATATATATATATATATATATATATATATATATATATGTATATAAATAAATATATACATATATATATATATACAAAATTGAACCACCGTTATTTTCGGTCTCTAGGGGTTCTGAAACGCGAAATTTTCTTGTCGGCACTTCCGGATTGTTTCATTGTATCAACCTTATAAGCGGGGTTCCTCCCTATGGGGGAGGGAGGAACCGCGCTAAAAATAAATAAAAATATATCAATAGACAGGAGATGTTTTTAAATTAACGTTTGTTCTCTTCAATATATAGAAAACAGTTGGTAAATCGTGGTATGTGGAAAATGACCCTTTGATGGCCTAATTACTTCTCTATGTGTATATATATATATATATATATATATATATAACTTATACACAAGGGTTAACAAGGAAGAGTTAACAGATCTATAGAACTTCAAAAAAACTGTAAATAGAAGAGAGACAGCCTATTTTAGACATCCCTTGCTTGATATCATGTAAGATTTCCTCCAATTAATCATTGATGGGAAAATAGAAGGCAGACGTGGAATTGGAAGAAAGCAGCTTTCTTGGCTAAGAAATGTGAGCAAGTGGACGGGTGTCAGAATAGCAGGCGAATTAGAACACCTTATTCAGAATTGAGAAGAATGTTACAATCTTTGGGCCCCCCCCCGTGGTCTTTTTTATGCGGGAGATGGTGTGTTCGAGTCTCACCGGTGACAAGAATTTTCTCATCTCGTCGTTGAGGAAATTCCTCGCTGCACCAGGGATGTCGGCGCTAATGTCCCAGAAGTCGGTGCGCCGTAATATATATATGTATATATATATATATATATATATATATATATATATATATATACTAGCTGAATACCCGTGCTTTGTCGCGGCAGATAAGTAGTTTTTTTTTTTTTTTTTTTTTTTTTTTTTTTTTTTTTTTTTTTTTTTTTTTTTACGGCGCATCTACACCTAGGTCATTAGCGCCGACGTCCAGGGTGCAGCGAGGAATTTTACCAGCGAGCCGTGGGATGATAAAATTCCTGCCGGAGGTTGGGAATCGAACCCACCATCTCCCGCTTATGAATCCAAGGCGCTAGCCATTAGACCACGGGAGACCCCAAGTAGTTATTTTATTACGTTAAATAATGTATATTCAAAATTAAAACTGCTCTTTAATTTTGTGTAGTTTATTATTGCGCAGTTCCCGTCACACTATTTGTTATTCATCAATAGATAAGTAATCAAAGTATAATGTTTCTTGACACTGGGGCGCTCCCCCAGTACTGAGGTGATACCCCGTTATCTATAGGTTATCAGCAAAAGAAGTTTAACCCGAACCGGTAGAAATTCGTTGTCAATAACAAATGGACGCTAAAACCTAAAAATTTATTTTTCCAAGATGTCATATGGAAACAGACATTATATTTAATCAAGAAGTGCGAGCATTACCAAGAAGTGCTCTGACTGGGGATGCTGAAGGGTGAGGAGGCTGTGCAAGGTTTCGGGATATTACTACCTCGGATGGACCATCACCAGGTACAGCATAAACAAGATTAGGGACAAAATCACAGTTCATTTCTAGTAATTCAAGGTCTGCCATAGTTTAAATTATTTATTTATTTAAATTTTAACGTCCATTTATTATTAACTAAGAATTTTAGGACGGGTTATCTACAGGTTACCACCCTTTTCTAGCCAGGATAGGTGTGATGCCTTTTCTTTTTTCGAAAGAAAAGCCACCACCCCTAGTGGGAATCGAACCCACGACCTTTGGCACGGAGTGTTAAGAGCTCACGCCTTAACCCTCACGGCTACCGGGTCTCCTAGTTTAAATTAACCTCAATTAAAAATAATACTATGAAATAGATACAGTACGGTAACAGCTGTTCTTTTATCGTCCGAGCAACGCAAATATAAACCGAAATTTTTAAAATATTAACAACAAAGTACAGGGATTAAACCCACAGCCATTGTCGTTCTTATTGATATGCGAAAGAATTTAAAAGGAAATATCACATTGAAGGAATGTAGCTTAATAAGTATGATTCGATTAGGTGTAAATGTTACAGGAGCATTAGTATTTTTTTTTGCTGCAAATTTATGTCATTTTCTCAGGGTAATTGCTAGTCAGCTGAAATCGTTGCAATTTTTCTCCTCGCCAATTAATTCTTGAATGTCAATCAATTTTCCTGATTGTGGGGTTTCAAGCCTTTGCTCTGTCATTAAAGCACTTCAAATTCTGAATATTTTACGCTTTTAGGCTGGTTCACTAATATATTAATGGGTGACTTTAATACATTAAGGGGGTAAATCGGTATGTTCTTTCTTCAGGAAATGTTTTTTTCACGGATATAAGCATAGGTCACAGGTGAATATTTTTGTTAGTACATTAAAATTAGTTCAAATACTCAAGTCCGAGAGCCATAAACGCACTTTTCATGAAGTGTTTTATGCTTCTTGAAATTTTTCTATAATGTACCTCTTGGGTAGATAAGAAGGTAAATATGTGTTTCCTGGACATACCTTGGAACACCAGGTACTGCGCATAGGGGAAAGGTGCAAAAAAATATTTCCCAAAAATAGAGTTTTAATCAGAAGCCAACTATCTTTAATGTAAAATTAAGACAATTTTACAATGAATAATAAATATGGCAGACAGTTTTAAGGGGTATAACACGTAAAAAAAAATAATAATAAATTGTTTTTATTCTAATATAAAATGAGAGTTTTATTCGCGCTGCCATTTAAACCGGAACAGCTGTACAAGATCATGTGAGCAAGGACCAAGAGCACAGAAAACCACCAACACCGCAGTCGTGTCATACACTCTTACGCTTACGCGCAGTGTATTCCAGTCTATCATAAGCAACATTTATTTTCATGTTTCCTGATAATTATACCCCACAAAAGTGTCTGCCCTTTTGCAATTATTTTCAAATATGATTATTGAAGACGCTGTTTAAATCGCAGTGCGAATAAAGCACTTCATTAATTATTAAAAATAAAAACTAGATACTTAGTTTTTTTATTATTATTATCATTTTAACCCCCTTAAAAGTGCCTGTCTTAGTTATTATTAATTTGAAAATGGCCTTAATTTGCCATTTTTTTCATTCATAATAGTTGGCTTCTGAATAAAACTCTACTTTTAGGCAATATTGTTTTGCACCTTTCCCCTATGCGCAGTACCTTCTTATCTACCCAAGAGGTACATTATAGCAAAATTTCAGGGTGCATAAGACACTTCATGAAAAGTGCGTTGCTGGCTCTCGGTCTACTCCAAGTATATTGAAGGCTTGACAATCCAGACCGTGCATAAATACAGCTGAGAAGAACAAAAGTCCACGTCAAAATGCACCATCTTAGTGAGTGTGTATGTATGTCGTATCTTTGTTGTGATTTAGAAAGCTAAGAAAAAAAAAACAACTCACAGGAACTGATTATTTTATTGCTTTTCTTGGAAACAATGAAGTTTCACGCCTTCAAAACCGATTTCTTTCAAATTTTGTACAATAACGTATTTTGATGCACTAAAAACGAATACGTTAAAAAAAAAACCTTCGCATCTAACTAGGAAACAAGTTATTAAGCACTAAAGTTCACTGTTATGCGGGTTATGAGAGCTAATGTTAACAACTAAATTTGTGACAACTTTAAGGCATAAATGACGACTTTAAGGCATACATGCTATGCGTTTCCGCTCGCTACGCTCGCTCAAGAAGATAACAAAACCCCAGTCAAACCAACTCGCTAAAGTTAATAGAATTCTAATAGAATATAATATTAAGCACTAAAGTTCACTGTTAGGAAGGTTATAAAACTAGGCGTCAACGGCGTATTTGTAAACACGCGCATGCGCAGATATGCAACATTGGGAAACAGAGAACTCTCATTTGAAATGTTCAGAAACCATTTATTCAAAAATATTGTTAATTTTAAGGGCATCCTCACCCGTCGTCACCTGTCGCTTAAGGGCATACGTGCTATGCGTTTCCGCTCGCTCAAGAAAATAACAAAACCCCATTCAATCGAACTCGTTAAAATTAATATAATTCTATTAACTTTAGTGCTTTATAACTTCTTTCCTAGTTAAATGCGAAGGTTTTTTTTAACGTATTCGTTTTTAGTGCATCAAAATACATTATTGTACAAAATTTGAATGAAATCGGTTTTGAGGGCGTGAAACTTCATTTTTACCCTTTTCTTTGTGTCATTAGGAAAGCTGATAATAGAAAGAGTTTATATTAAAACAAATAATGACCAAAAACAGCACAACAAGTTTTCTTGTGTGGCCGAAAGGTCAATGAATATAATTCCAAATGAACATAATCATAAATTTATTGAAATTGGTTCTAAACATTTCCCAGCATCGGATATATATTTTAATGGTATCTATTTTAAAGTCGGTTTCCTTGACAATTATTACAAAATAATCATACCACAATATATTGGAAATAACAGGAGGTAACTTGGATAACAAATGAGATTTTATTAACCTACATTTTCTGGAGTTTATTACAATTCATGAAGGACATTTATTTCATAAGAAATAATAGAACATTTCCATAAAAGGAAGTGTACGTAAAAATCATGCATCAACATCTTTAAATTACTTGTTTTATCTAAATAAACTTAAAATATAATATTCATTATAATTAGCGTCATTTCTAGTATCATCTTACTTTAAATATTTATCATATTATCTGTTTGGGTTTTATCGCGGTTCCTCTCTCTCTCCATAGGGAGGGACACCTCTTGTAGGGCTGACCTCATGAAGCAATCCGGAAGTGTCGGCTAAAAAAGTGCCGATTTTGATGAAATTTGGTATATAAATCTTTCGTCTAATTTGAAAGGCCAAGATAGTTAACCAGCAGAATCCGCCCACAGGAAAATCGTTTTTGAAGCGAAATTCACACGAAAATATTCGTTGCGCTTACTTTATATGCTTGCAAGTACTCGTTTCATAGGCTTCTCGGCCTAGGAAAACGATTAAAACATTTTTAAGGCGATAGCTTTAACCGTTTTTGTGAAACGTGGCAAATAGTTGTTTAAATACGCTTTAGTGCGGTTCCTCCCTCCTTCCATATGTTTGTTCCTTATAAAAATACACACCACTCGACCGATTTTGACCAAACTTGGCACACAGGTAGATCTTGATACGGGAAGTCTCGTAGGCTGAGTCTAAAACGTCTACCAGCTGTATGTCTTTGTGTTTGTTCCTTTTACAAATAAACGGTAAGGATTTGTACCTTACCGGTTTTGACCGAACTGGTCACATACGGTGGTCCTGATACGGGGAGTGTCACTATGTTAAGATTGTCTAGGACTCGGTTCTTGTCTAGTTCGGAGGTCTCAGCTCTCGGATTCGAACTGTGAACCCGAACAATTACAGATTTGGGTTATTAAATTCTAATATTACTTATTTGGTCTAGTTATTTATAAAAATGTTTAAATATGTTATATGAAAAGTATTGCAAATTTATAAATTGAAAACATAGAGTAAATTAAGTCATGGGGTGGTGAGAATACCCCACCTCCCTACTTAAAGGTTAACATAAGATGGAAAAAAACTAAGTACATTCGATTGTTGATTTGTGCTAGAATTCCTGTGGTGTTTTGGTGTTAAGGTTTTCTTGAGCAATGTCTTGTTGGGATGAAGCCAAATGTACATTTTACCGACAATCGCATTCAGTGTCTTGTGATTCGCATGGATCACCTGTTCTATGGCCTACTTCGCTGAAGCGAAGTAGACCAACTACCTAGTTCAATGTAATAGAGTTGTTTTACTAGAGAAACTCTTTATCCAAGCGTTTTATGAGGATAGACCAACAACCCAGTTCAATGTAATAGTGTTGTTTTACTAGAGAAACTCTTTATCCAAGCGTTTTATGAGGATAGGCCAACGACGTAGTTCAATGTAATAGTGTTGTTTTACTAGAGAAACTCTTTATCCAAGCGTTTTATGAGGATAGACCAACAACCTAGTTCAATGTAATAGTGTTGTTTTACTAGAGAAACTCTTTATCCAAGCGTTTTATGAGGATAGGCCAACGAAATAGTTCAATGTAATAGTGTTGTTTTACTAGAGAAACTCTTTATCCAAGCGTTTTATGAGGATAGACCAAGAACCTAGTTCAATGTAATAGTGTTGTTTTACTAGAGAAACTCTTTATCCAAGCGTTTTATGAGGATAGACCAACAACCTAGTTCAATGTAATAGTGTTGTTTTACTAGAGAAACTCTTTATCCAAGCGTTTTATGAGGATAGACCAACAACCTAGTTCAATGTAATAGTGTTGTTTTACTAGAGAAACTCTTTATCCAAGCGTTTTATGAGGATAGACCAACAACCTAGTTCAATGTAATAGTGTTGTTTTACTAGAGAAACTCTTTATCCAAGCGTTTTATGAGGATAGACCAACAACCTAGTTCAATGTAATAGTGTTGATTTACTAGAGAAACTCTTTATCCAAGCGTTTTATAAGGATAGACCAACAACCTAGTTCAATGTAATAGTGTTGTTTTACTAGAGAAACTCTTTATCAAAGCGTTTTATGAGAAAACAGAATTTCTAAAAATTTACGTACAATTAACTTTTTTTGGAATTTAGAATTAAGTAAACATGAGTTTTACTATTTTCTTTTTAAAATTATTATTACATACAATCAGATTTGCGTTCCTATTTGAAGATAAGACCATGGGATTTATTCTTCATATTATTTCCCAGAGCACTGGTTTGAATGTTTTTACTTGAAATATTAATTTTCTTTAATAGAATATCCAATGTTTTCCAATAAACACGATGACGATTTTTATATGGCATGTTATTTATTTATATTCTTATTTTTTAATTATTTATGAAATGATCGTATTTTCTACTTTTTAATTTCTTTTATATACATTTATTTTCGTTTGTTAGACATGCACTTTCATATATATTTTTTTAATTACTTCGTAATGGCTAATTTTAGTTATTTTATTTTTTTTTTTTTGTTTTGGAAGGGCTTTTTCATTTGTTGTTACTTTCTTTTGTAAAAAAATGTGTATTTATTTTTTTTTTTTTTGTCAAAATGTATATCCACATATTACAAGTACTTTCGTATTATTAATATTTGGTTTTGATTACTTTCTTAATTTTTTTTTATTTTTATTTATTCTTATTTTTTTTTTGTTATTTCATGTCAATTTATTTTTTGATGTACTTTTAATTACTTTTCTATTGATATTGAATATGTTATCATACTTTGTAATGAATTAATATTCATTAAAAAAAATTCTTTAGTGTTATTATTGTGCATTTTCTTATTTTTGAATACTTTCTTATTGTTGAGAATGTATTTTATTATTCATTAATGACTTATGAACTTTCTTACTAATTAGTTACATTAATTTCTTTTCTTTTTTAGCGCGGTTCCTCCCATAGGGAGGAACCGCGCTTATAAGGTCGATACAATGAAACAATCCGGAAGTGCCGACTAGAAAATTTCGCGTTTCAGAACCCCTAGAGACCGAAAATAACGGTGGTTCAAATTTGTATATATATATATATATATATATATATATATATTTGTCTGTTCGCTCATTTCTGGCTTCCCTAATGGTCCGATTGTGATGAAATTTGGTACAAAAATCCGTCTTCCAATTTGAAAGGTTAAGTTCATTAACCAGCAGAATCCGCCCACTGGAAGATGGCGTTTGGGGCGAAATTCGCGCAAAAAAATCGTAACGCTTACGTTTTTGAGTTCATAAGGTTGTAAGTACTCGTTTTATGGGCTTCTTGGGCTAGGAAAACGAATGAAACCATTTCCAAGGCGATAGCTTTCACCGTTTTCGAGAAAATTGGAAAAATAGTTTTTGAATACCGTTTTGGGTTTGGGTACTTAGAATCATGGGATTCAGTTGAAACATTTTCTGCGTGTTCTACTTTCATTAAAACTAATATGTTGAAATTTTTGTTACGTTTGGAGTTAAGGAAGGGTTCATGATATGAGCTTAATTTATTAATTTACTATGATTTCATATATGGGTGGAAATTCTTAAAGTTTCCATATAAGGTTTAGGTACTCTGGTATGATTTTGTTTTTGGAGGTCCGGTGGCCCTGAGTGTTAAGGCGAGAGCACTCAACACTCCGTGCCAAGGGTCCTGGTCAGAAGACGGTGGTAAACTATAGATAAACCGTCCAAAAAGTCTTAGTTAATAATAATGGACGTTAAAATTTAGAAAAAAAAATTTTTTGTTTTTTTAATTTTTTTTGTTGTGTGAATGTTAAGTGAAATCTCATCAAAACAATTGTGTGGTGATTACATTTACTTTAATAATAATGGTTCAGCCAACATTGGCGATTATAATGCATTTAATATTTAAATTTTAACGTCCAATATTAACTAAGAATTTTAGGACCGGTTATCTAAAGGTTACTACCCTTTTCTAGCCAGGATAGAGCTGATGCCATTTCTTTTTTCTAAAGAAAAGCCACCACCCCGTAGTGGGAATCGGACCCTTGGCATGGATTGTTAAGTGCTCACGCCTTAACACGCACGGTCACCGGGCCTCCTTATAATGAATTTGAGTCTTCAGTAAAAATTATTAAGTAGAAATTGAATCTCCAATATTTGATGTTGTTCTTACTAAGACTCTTCCTTATGTGATATCAACTTTTATCAGAAAGGTATTTGGCCTTGTTTATTACTGCCTCTTAAGGAAAGTGCGCAGGTTTTCGATTGATGAATTCAGGAAAACGCTCGCTTCCTTCACACCTCCAGAGCATTCCTGAGAGCAGCATACTCTGCCGACCTAAATTACAGCCCTAGGCTGCTATAATTATCGGATATTATGTCAAATAGCAGATTTAGATTCCCAGAATACCTGTTATCCTTGAAGGAAGGGCGTACACCTGCAGCTCAGCTGGTCGTCTAGTCGTTAAATGTAGATAGCTTTAATATAAACTAGGGAATTCTAGAATCATAATTATTAACAGATAAGTGATGAATTTCCTTTATGGAATTCGCTATTTTATGGGGTACCGACTAGTGATGGGCAATTCTCGAAGATGAATTGATCCATAAAAAAGATCGACGAGTTCAGATCCATTCAAAAGATCGATTTTCTACTCTCAGAAAATCGATTTGTGATATGGATCGATCTTTGTTATGGATCGATCTTCCTTAAGGATCGATCATCGATATGGATCTATCTTCGATATGGATCGATCTTCGATATGGATCGATCTTTGTTATGGATCGATCTTCGATATGGATCGATCTCCTATATGGATCGATCTACGATATGGATCGATCTTCGATATGGATCGATCTTTGTTATGGATCAATCTACGATATGGATCGATCTACGATATGGATCGATCTACGATATGGATCGATCTTCGATATGGATCGATCTTTGTTATGGATCGATCTACGATATGGATCGATCTACGATATGGATTGATCTACGATACGGATCGATCTTCGATATGGATCGATCTACGATATGGATCGATCTACGATATGGATCTATCTACGATATGGATCTATCTACGATATGGATCGATCTACGATATGGATCGATCTTCGATATGGATCGATCTTATGTTGGAATTATTTTACGGGTCTCCCGTGGTCTAGTGGTTAGCACCTTGGATTCATAAGCGGGAGATGGTGGGTTCGATTCCACGTTCGGCAGGAATTTTCTCATCTCAGGGCTCGCTGGGAAAATTCCTCACTGCACCCTGGATGTCGGCTCTAATGACCTAGATGTAGATGCGCCGTAAAAAAAAAATTAAAAAAAATAAAATAATGTGTTTATGAATTATTATCTGTGTGCGTGCAGATATGTATAAGTATACTCGAATATTAATATTTTACATAAGAAAATATTTATTTTAATTACTAGAAGTAATTTCAAGTTATGGTATGTTTCCTAAAGCTAAATTTGTAGGGATTGGACTTGAAATAAGGCATTTATTGCTGTCTGTTAAACTGTTACATGGTTAATTTTTGTGAAGCACATTCATTTAGACAACGTGAACAGTATTATTTCCTCGTTTTCTGGCTTCTTTTCAGTTCCATATGCACAGAACTAGAGAAAAACATTTTAGGTATAACTACTAATTGTGAAAAAATTGTACGCGGTAGAAAAAAAAAAAAAAAAAAAAAGATTACAGTTTTGGAATCTGCACATGAAATTTAGTAAAGGAGAGTTATTTCGGAGGAAACCCCAGAATCATTCTTATCGGTGATATCATCGTTTTCTGGCCAGGATTTTTTTTTCTCGAAAGAAACGCCGAAAAAACTAGTGGGAGATCTTACTTCTTAACAATTAGGGCCAACTGCTCTTGTTATAACAAATAAATGTATTACAAAACTTTTATAAAAAAGGTTATACATATATAAATTTAACAATATATTGTTTTGTTATATTATAACAAATATTAAAGAACAAAACGTTTTTTTTTTTTTTTTTATTGTCTTGAGTCTCTTACTCTGGAATATGCTCAGTTTACGCATCTCCTGCGGGGTGGAATTTTTGGTATATTGACTTTTTAATTGTTTTAGTAATAATTTTAAAATTGGCATTGTATCTTGACAGTTTTTTGGTCAGTGGAATATTTATTATTTATTTCCCGAGGATCAGTGTTTAGCAGTCTCCCGTGGTCTAGTGGCTAGGGCCTTAGATTCATAAGCAGGAGATGGTTGGTTCGATTCCCACCGGCGGCATGAATTTCTCATCCCACGGCTCGTTGGGAAAATTCCTCGCTGCATCCTGGATGTCGGCGCTAATGGCCTAGTTGTCGAAACGCCGTAAAAAAAAAAGTATTAAAAATATGCGGTGATATCTGCACGTGAGTGATCCAAGGCCCTAAGCTAGCCGAAACGCAGAAGTGCAGGTGTTTATTTTTTGCACTTACACTCCCTATCTGCGCATACCATTAGCACGACATTGCTATGTGGGCTCGCCTCCACTCCTGTCCTCGTATCAAATAAATATTGTCGATTTGATAAGTATTTATCTGAAGAGTTTGCATTGGGCGGATGATTAACGTACAGGAAGCCCTTGTAAGGGATGCTGATATGAATCCCGATTTTGGCTCGTTGTGCTTTTCAAAGATGGAGTCAAAAACAAAGAAACAAAAATTATTTTCACCGTGGAAACTATAGAAACTTGCAAACAGCCGGGCATAAATATATGTAGAAACAGATGCCTCCCCAAAACAAAATATAAAATGGGTGGGCTAAACAAAGTAATATTATTATCTGTAATGTAAAAAAGAAGTCCAACAAAACATATCTGTGTGAACTGGACACATTTCTCAATGAGACAAACACTACAAAATGTATAAAGTACTTCATAATTCACATTTCCAATTACATATCATATATTATTATTAGAGCCCGGAAGTTAGGCATTTATTTTTGGGTGAAATAGGCAGGCAAAAAGGCACTTAAAATACTGAAAATAGGCAGTACTGTAATTAAAATAGGCATTTATTAGGAGTGAATGCAAAGAGGAACCTTACTCATTAATGATGAAAATATGTATTTTAAATACTCATTAATTTCTTTATTACCAACTAGCTGTTACCCGGCGTGCCATGCTATGCCTACTTTCTGCTTCCATAAAATCAAAAATAAATTAGGAACCCCGTTCATTTTTTCGAACCCGTGACCTCCGAACTGTGAGTCGTAAACGATTTTAACATAACCTATGGCTCTCCCCGAATCAAGACCTACATGTGTGCCACGTTCGGTCAAAAGGTGTGGATTTGTATTAGGAACAATCATACAGACAGACAGCTGGTAGATATTTTTGACTTAGCCTACGACACTTCTCGGATTAAGATCTACTTGTGTCCCAAGTTTGGTCAAAGTCGGTCAAACGGTGTGGATTTGTATAAGGAACAAACATACAGACAGACAGCTGGTAGACGTTTTAGACTTAGCCTACGAGACTTCCCGGATCAAGACCTACCAGTATTCCAAGTTTGGTCAAAATATGTGGATTTGTATAAGGAACAAACGGACAAACAGTCAAACACGTGATTTTTATATATATAAATAGATTTATCACAGAATTAGTGTACTTACTCTCAAGGGAATTACTTCCCTTGTTACAAGCAACAACAAGATGCTTTTTCAAAGCATCAACTGTTATAGACCTTCTCAGAAAAAATGTTTTTCATCATAGCAAAACTTCTTCTGCATTATCTTCGGATTTCGAAATCCGGAATACCAGGTAATTACGCATTGTCACAGCAAAAGGTGTGTAAGGAAGGAGACATACTTCTCTCGTCCTCTCTCTTTCCTCCTATTCATTATGCTTCTGCATTCCTTCTACTACGGAAGGTCCTGTTATTTACGGAGGTTAAATCCATGGGTTGGGAAAATAAGCTTTCGAATAGATATTTCTGACGGCAATTTTAATTTGAGCAACCTTTTTTGTCTTCGATGAACGGAAATTCAATACGTGCTTTTTGAAATGTTTAAATCGCAGAAAAAAATTGCATAACAAGCAAAAAAGGCAAAATAGGCAACGGAACCCAAAATAGGCAAAAAAGGCAAAATAAAAATTGTCACTACACTTCCTAAATGCACGAAAACATATTTATTTCTATCTGATTCTTCAATATATCCACTCAGATAAAAAAAGGCATTTTGCCTAACTTCCGGGCTCTAATTATTATTATTAGAATAACCAGAAATAAAATGGTCCAGATCGGTGACCCCACCAGAGGTTCCCAATTCACAAAGCTTTGTGAAGTACTTCCTCCAAGAACATTGACAGTTTATTATCGAGGAATGTGTGGTGAGACTAAGTTAAGTCGAGTAGTCAAAAAATGGAGACCTATTATTTCATTATTCCACACAAATTCAGAGACATATTCACTCCTATATTTTGGGATGGGGAAGGGAGATTAGAGGAAGTGGTGGTGGGGCTGGGAGAATGAATGGAGGGTGTAGAAGATAAAACTTATGCTTTTAATGATTTTTATACAGGCATTATGAAAGAATGCCTATTCACAATTGTGTTTTAGTTTGTGATTTACTCGGAAACGAAGCAAAAACGAGAAAAATCCCAAAGGACTTTTTTTCATCCTGCATCGATTCCTGAAGTTTTGCCGTTTATTTTGGAGACACCCTGCATAGTTTTGTGTGATCAATTATTTTCAAAACCAGCATGAGGGTCAATTTCAAGCCAAACGAAATCTCAATCATACAATGGAATGGAGTCTAAATCATTGTGCTTCTCAATCATAGGAATGTCAGTAAAACATTCAACGTATTTATGGTCATTCTTGTTTTCTGTTTTTTTTGTTGTATGATATAGAATATGTTTCTACGTGATGGGCGTAGTGTAGTAGTGACGGCTAGCGAGGTAAACATGTCTGCATTCCTGTACTATCAACTAATTACGCTTAGAAGATATTGCACTCATGTTTTCAATCTTCAACATTCCACGGATAAATGTCGTTCGGTTAGAGAAAATTTGTATTCATATTTTCATTTTTTTTTCAATTATTTTTGGTTGTTATTTTGTCGATTCCTTTGACGCATACAATCAAGTCAACAACATACAATAGTATCAAGTCAACAACATACAATAGTATCAAGTCAACAACATACAATAGTATCAAGTCAACAACATACAATAGTATCAAGTCAACAACATACAATAGTATCAAGTCAACAACATACAATAGTATCAAGTCAACAACATACAATAGTATCAAGTCAACAACATACAATAGTATCAAGTCAACAAAACATAAAAATAAAAATAAAAGTACACAAAAATTTTAATTGATACTTCAACGTTATGGGTTAAAAGTTCCGAAGCAGTTTGGTGACTGACCCCTTCGGAGAGGAAACTGGCCATGTAGATAAGTTCCGAAGCAGTTTGGTGACTGACCCCTTCGGAGACGAAACTGGCCATGTAGATAAGTTCCGAAGCAGTTCGGTGACTGACCCCTTCGGAGACGAAACTGGCCATGTAGATATTCCTTCCGAATGATTTGGTGACTAGCAAAGGCGTATTTTCATAGGCTTTGCGGGGTGTATCCGCGTGTTTCCGTCGGAGGGAGGTTTGATTGATAGGTGAGAAATGGGTTTAACTCTCTTGGGAGCTCAAATCGTTTCCTACTTCCAAGGACATAAACAATGCCTATAGGTTAAGTGAAAAATGTATTGACAATTACGTATAACATGAAAATTATAATAAGTATTTATTATAATTTTCGAATGAAAAGTGAGTTAAATAACTACAAAAACACGTTCAAAAGAACAAAACTAACACATTTGAAGTTTTAAGCACTTGTTTCTCCGATTGACATCACCCAATCGAAAATTTCTTTTGAACCTTTTTTGTGGAGAATTTAGTATGCTTTCGAATGGTTTCCTTTCACTTGCCACGGGTTAACAACCGATTACGAGATATTTACAGAAATATACAAAGATTCCAAAACTTTTTACGTCTATTAATAAAATATTTTTTTAAATACTTCTTTAATTCTAAATAAAACCAAAATTTAAACGTCTTAGTTTGGATGAATTTCAAACATTTCGAAAATGTTTCAATTATATCCGAGGATTCTATGTATACAGATATTGCCTTAAAAATGGTTTCATTATTTTTCCTAAGTGGAGAAACCTACAAAACGATTACCTCCAAGCATATGAGATCTAAAACGTAAGCGTTACAATTTTTAGCGCGAATTTTCGCGAAAAAAAAACTTGTTCTGGTGGACGGATTCTGCTGGTTATCGAACTTGATCTTTCAAATTAAACGAAAGATTTTTGTTCCAACTTTCATCAAAACCGAACAATTTAGATCCTGTGAGAGATCGAATAGGCAAATATATATATATATATATATATATATATATATATATATATATATATATATATATCCTATATTGTCACTACAGTTCAAGAATTTCCTAACTGCAGTTATTCTTGTAAACAAAAGGTTAAAAAAGTTTAGAGCAACTAAGAAAACAAAAAAAAATAAATAAATAAAATAAAATAAAATAAAAAGTGTAAAAATTTTACATTATTGAATTATTCCAAAATTTAGAAAGAGGTAATACGTGAATGTATATTGCACATTTTAGGTTTTAAAAAACTGTGTCTATTACGCAACTTCACGTTAAGTCATAGATATTTTTATAGATTTTATAATGTGTGTATTTTAAATGTAATTGTAAATGTTTGTATCTTTAAGGTAAGTGAGAATTGTGTTTATGTGTGGACTGTTTTCCGTCAAGAGTTCATTCAAGTCGTTTGGTAGATTTAATCCGTCGCGTTTTTTGCAGTCAGTTAGTATGTGTTTAATAGTCAAGTTTCTGTTGCAAATGTCACAAACTGGTCCGTCCTGTCTCGTCATTAAATGGCGATGTGTCAGCAACGTATGCCCGATACGCAATCGAGTAAGGACGACCTCGTCTCTTCTGTTCGATCGGTTGCTGGAGGGCCAAACACAAACTGTTTTCTTGATTTCTTCTAGTTTGTTGTTTGTCATGTTCGTCCATGTTTTTTGCCATTCGTTATGTAAGTAAGTTTTTATGTTAGTGTGTATATCTTGTACCGTCAATTCTTCCACGTCGACTGTACATTTTTCTGTAACTTGTTTTGCATATTTGTCAGCTTCTGTGTTCCCTGAGTTATCCATGTGTCCGGGTATCCATAAAAGCACTACTTGTATGCTATAAGTTTGTAAGTCGTGTATTTCTTGAAATATCTCTGTCACTAGTATGTTTGTCGCGTATATGTTAATGAGGGAGAGTAGAGAACTTAGTGAATCTCAACATAAGATGATTGTCTTATTTGTAACTATAGTTATATTTCTTAAAGCCAAAAGTATTCCCTGTAATTCTGCTGAAAAACTGTTGATTTGTAGTTTAATTTGACGCCAAATTTTGAATTTCCTATTATAGCTGCTGATCCAGTGCCTTCTCTAGATTTTGATCCGTCTGTAAATGCTAGGAGTGCATCTGGATACAGCGATAGAAGATAATTAAAGTTATTCTTGTAAAATAGTTTAGATAGAGGGTTAGTTTTAATGAATTTAGATAATTTTGTATTTATTTCAAAGTTATTTATTCTCCACGATAAGTAAGTCTGCTGGCATCGTAAGTACGTAGGACTGGTCAGTAGGTCTGTGTTCACAGCGTAGTCTAATATTATGATGTTCAGTGGTCTTTGCCTTTTTCTCATTCGGTTATAAGTAGCTATAAATGGGTTTTGTATTAATGTGTGAGTGCATGGTGTATTTAGGTACTTGAGTTTTGTGCCTAACTTAAAATGTATGGTAATGATTACCAGATGAGGAGATCTGAGAAGCGTGAGTAGCAGTTACAGCTATCTGCTACCTTGGTAGCGGTGATTGGAGGAGGATCCAGGAGGAGTCCACAGGACCGGTTCCTTGGAATATATTACAGATATCCTTGCAGTCCAGGACCACGCCCTGTTCTTCCTTCTTGGGTCTCTCTCTCTCTCTCTCACGCGCACACACACTCTCTCTCACTCTCCCTTCTCGTTCTTCTCCTCCACTTTTAGTAAACAGTGTCATTTTTTATTGCTCAAGGTTAGGAGTCCTTTTTTATTTTATTTTTGCAATGATACTGAAAGAAATACCGAAGGCTGGTAACTATTTGGGTAACTGTCAAAACAATATGGTTCTGGTTAATTATACCTAGATATCTAGATAGAATGAGGTCCCCCTAAAAGGAAAGAATCTGGACCTAAGAGATCTGTTGTGCCCCTGATAACCTGCTGGGTTATCTATAGTATCTCTGAAGAAACACCTGTTAGTTTAGTTGGTTATTTCTCCGTTTAGAAATGATTAAATGGACAATTTTTTGTGACTAATGTGATAGCGTGTTAATTGAATTTCGACGAGTTTTTAGGGCGATGCACTAATAAGGACAGAGAATAGATGCAATTAGAGTGGCCAGTACTATGCTCTGGCTGCCTGATTTTACCTCTGCAGGTACACATTAATAAATTAATTAAAGTCTGGGTGGGCCTAGGGACGGTCTGGGCCACGAATATAACCTTCAAACAACTACAATAGTAGGTAAAATCCATCATTAGAGTGTGCACAAGTTTCTCAAGAAAATTAATCGAGCACTCTAATAGTGAGCAAATCTCGCACACACATATATATATATATATATATATGTATATATATATTATTTTTGAGGTTTCTTCACTGGGGAGAATTCTTTTCTTCTTTATACGGCATTCTCCAGCGGTCTGTTTTTTAGTGTGATATTTCGCAGAAACCCCATTCTGCTTCTTTAGACGGACAACGGGGAGCTTAGCTCATTGGAAGAGCGCTCGACTAATATGCTGGAGGATTTGAATTCAATATTCTAGCGTAATAAATATGTTTTTAGGGTCTTTGGTCCCTGACCGTCCCTATGCCCAGCCAGACTTAAATCAATTTATTATACCTGCAAAGGGAAAATCAGGCACCCGGAGCATAGTACTACCCACACTATCTCTCTCATGTGCCGTATGGTCAAGAACCAGATACCACTAACCAATAGTATCTGCCACTGTGGGTTGTAGTGGCGTAATATGGGACTGATTATATATATATATATATATATATATATATATATATATATATATATATATATATATATATATATATCAACTAGGAACACCAAAAAAGTCCAGGTCTCCACCACACATGATTTATTTTATAGTCATAGCATACTTTTAGAGACTACAGATCCATCATCAGTGCTTCTAGTTTCTTACTGTAGGTGGTTCACCCGTAGTCTGCAGTAAGGAACTAGAAGCACTGACGATGGAGCTGTAGACACCAAAAGCGTGCTATGACTATAAAATAAATCATTTGTGGTGGAGACCTGGACTTTTTTGGTGTTCCTAGTTGATGCAGTACCATCACCGTCCAGCCCAATCAATGTCTATACACATATATACATCCACAAATTAATATACATACGCGTTTGAATAACCTACTTTTTCGTGGCCTAAGTGTAATGAACCGTAGTTATTTCTTATCTGTAATTCCTGATAAAGACTACTTCTCAAAAGAAAGGAGGGAGTAAGTTTAAAAAAGTCCGTCACGCAGGAGCTGCATAACTAAGCACTTTCCTCGTAATTTGGGTATTGAAGACTGCTTTCCAGAACAATTTGCTTAAAATATCCTACATAAATAAAATAAAAACATGAATAGTTTTCTTTTAATTTTGTAATGAGTAACTGATCAATTATTAATTTGCTTCCAGAGTTATGTTTACACATGGTACCTACTACTCTACGGAATAAATAAAAAAAAACCTCATATTTTCGTATTTTGATCAAACGCAGGAACAGGATACAGTCCCTCTAGTCATAGAAAGCACTCCTTGCGGCGGCTTTGTGAACCTACGCCTGGCGGGCTTTTTTATTGAAATATATTTCAAAGTAAACCCCCCTTTCCGATTGACCGATTCAGCTCATTTTTACAACACTTCTTTCTCATGAGTTACCCACGACGTATACCGCGTTTCGTTACAATAAAGCAGAAATTACGACCGGTATGAGTATATTAGTAATTTGGGTCCGGAGTAAACACCCCATCCTAATGAACCGATTTAGTTTATTTTTACAACACATATTTACCTGTAGATTACCACTACGAATACCGAGTTTCGTCGAAATATACCAAAAATCACGGCTGGTAGTGGCGAATTAGTATTATGGGTCCGGAGTAAACCCTCTCTCCTAATGAACCGATTTAGTTCATTTTTATATCTCACTTTTCTCTCTATATTACCACTACGAATACCAATTTTCGTTGAAATATAACAAATATTACGGCTGGCATGGTCAAATTAGTGTTTTGGGTTCGGGGTAAACCCCCCTTCCGGTGGACCGATTTTGGTGGCTAACGAACTCGTTCAATCGTTTGCTAATTGAATGCTATATAACAAGTTTCGTGGCGAAAAAAACAAAAATTTTGGCCGCTATCGTGTTAACAGACACATATATATACAGGGTGTCCCGTAAATGTCTAGTCATATTGTGAGGGGTGATAGAGGACTCTTAGGAGAACAAAAAATGTTCTATGACGATTTTCCGAATTCTCGCCCATAAGGGAGAAAACGTCGTTTTATTGCTGTTTCAATACAAACGTGGTTTTTAGAAGAATAATCGTTGTAGCTCCATCCCAGGTGGTACTACTAGAAAGAAAGTGAAACCAATCGAAAGGTGAGTAAATTTACTATAAGACTAGTTGGGAGTAATCATCAAAATGAATGAATGTAAGTATGTATATCTTACCAAAAGAAAGCTACACAGGGGACACCCTGTATGTATATATATATATATATATATATATATATATATATATGCATATATATATATATATATATATATATATATATATATATATATGCATATATAGATATATATAAATTTTAACGGGGGTCATTTTCGGTGTCTACTAGGTAGGATCGATAAAGATTTGAAGACATTTTTCAAAAGTCCGTCATGAGTGCAACCTCAATAGCTACTTTCCTTCGGAGGAAAGTGCTAAAATGACGGCACAATTGTGCAAATAGGGAGACCCCCGATCTATGTGGCCTACACCTATATCAAACTATAAAGGAAAAGTTCAAGGTCCATGAGAGACCTTGTTAGCTGTTGATAAAAAGAAAAAGAAATTGACTCCTGAAATTTTTGATCTCTCTAATATATTTTTCTCTCTTTAATTCAGAAATCCGATAACCTCTTATCGGACGGAATGATTTCATCATAAATACCTTTGATGATTAAGTTTTCTAACAAAAGGAGCAGAACTGCATTGATGAAGTCACGGGACAGAACTGTGATGAAATAAAATATCAAGCGGAAGGATTAAAACTGATCCAGAGCATTTGTTGCTTAAGCCAAACCCTCTGGCTTGTTACACACCCGATCGAAAGAGAGAATTCATCTTAAACATAGAAGTATATTAATGTATATTAACTCCCAAAAGCAATGCCAACAGAAATTGAATGGATCATTACAAACACCAGACAAGACGAGAAACTAAAATTTTCAGAAATTAAAAAAAAACGCGTAGCTTCATCTGTGCTAGATGAAATGAAAATTTCATTAACACCTACTATTGTCCTACTAACAGATTTTCATTGTACATAAAACAAATATATTTTTTAAGACGATAGTTGAGAAAATGTAAAAAAAAAAAAACACTTATGGACTTCTCTGATTTATTTTGCAGAAATCTTAGTTAAATGAAACATGAAATAATTTAATACGCAAATTTTATATAATCCTGACGAATTACAAATCATTTTTGAATGATAAACATTCTGAAAATAGCAGACAGGTCCAAGGACTAGTCTGGATTTTGGTGGAAAGGCGTTGGACTTCAGTATTGTGTAAATTGGAATTAAAATGTAATTCAAATGGTATTTAAATTATGAATTATTTTTTTCTTTTTACTGTAATTGAAAAAGATAATTTCAATTACTGCACTTACAGTAAAAATAATTAAATTTGGCTCAACTGTAGCTTTCAATTAAATATAATTCAAGTATTTGAATTATGGAATTATTTAAAATACCAATCAAAATATTAGGAATAATTGAATTACAATTAACGATTGTATTGTTTTGACGGGCATGGTTCAGACATTGGCTGAGCGGAGATGGTAAGGCAATAGTGGACCTCACAGAGTGGTTTAGTTGCTGTGATTCCATTATTGACGTGACCGCAGCTGCTTCCTTATTGTACCAGAAAATAGAGATAATTTTAAATCCATGATACCCCACACTTCCTTTGAACGCCCCACAATTTCTTTGATTTTTATTTCAGTGAAAATGAGCTGGCATTATTGTAATAACTGAGAATGCTCTTTTGACAAATAGGAATACAATTCTCAGAGTGAAAAACCGTCATAATTCAGCTGAAAGGTTTTTTAAGTCTCCCTGAAGAACAATTATAAAACGTATCCTAGAGTTAAAAGTGTCATACGACGAATAAGTTTGATTTCTCCCCTGAGCAGGAAATTGATAAGACTGCTCGCCTGTCAAATATGTCAATTCGAACGAGCTATTTGACATGACAAATTATTACTAGAGCCGCAAAGTGCTGTAAATAATTACGCGCTGCCTAAAAGTGAGGACACCCAGTCCTGGTAGCTGAATAAGTAATATATGAACGGGCCCAGTTATCGCCCTTGAGGAACGCCCTTGGAGAAGATAGCGGAATCTTGCCTCTTAAGGATTGATACAGGAGCGAATCCTTAATACACATTCATCCTTCTGCATTCCAAGGAGGAGTCCCAGCGGTATTCATGTCGCAATCATATCATTAATCGTTTTTGCAATCGTTGTTGCTAACGAATAAAAAATATTATCTTGAGGAGGAGACAAGATTATTTAAATTGTTGTCATAAAGGATCAGAAATGAACGTTGGCTATTGGGCCTCTAGGCGATTTGAAACCATAAAATACTTTATGTGGATTATTTGAAAAAATTCTGTGACGCAGGAGTTGAATTTCTGAGAAAATTCCTCAAAAAGATGGTAGTGTCCGCTGTATCCCTGAATAATTTGCTTAAAATAACCTACATAAATTCAAAATAAGCATGAATAGTTTTGTTACTTCATATTTACAGTGATCAGTTAACTAAATTATTATTATTCTTTAAATTTTTCCATTTCAATGGATCGATTTTAATTTTATTTTTTTACAACACATGCAGTTCGTTGATATTTATGCTTTATATCGAATATAATGTGAAAGATAATTCCGTTTTTGTAATCAAAAGCCATTTTTACGTGTATTCAACAGCAATAGGCTTCATGAGGGCACAATTTACCCCAAGGTGGGGTGTCACTTATATATCCAATATAATATAATATAATAATATACTTGGTTCGTCCGATTTTTTTTTTACTCTCACCAAAGCTCGGTATAAACCTACTATTTATTTCCTAAGAAATGTTTTGTTATTTAATACACACATAAAAAAGGTTTTATACCCGATTTTCATGATCTAATATGTTGTTCACTGTTTTGAAAATTCTCTCCGTTAATTTATTTAATGTTTATTTTTTAGTGGAAGAAGGGTGCCAAATAACATGCCGAATATCTAATTATATATTTTTAAAAAATGTTGAAGTCGATTAAATGGAAATCAACATACGAAATAAAGATTTTCTTATATAACGTTGTAGTATGTAATTCATATACAGTGTATAATGTATGCCTTAATAGAAATAAAACTTTACAACTTATAACATTATATTCAACATTAGGGAGGAAAGTAATAAAAAAACAAAAAAAAACAATACAAACAGTTTTAAGAATTAAATGGGTATATTTGGGTCCTAAACGGGATAAATTGTGTTCCAGAACAACCAAACTCCGGCCATCGGCACTTTTGATGCAGTTAGTAATGTACTAATGAGAATAGAAACAGTTATTACTTTGTTTAGATCATTCTTAATGTAAACACATATTACATAGAAAAAAGTCCGACTCGCAGGAACTGCATCATCCCTAGTCTAATTTGGAAAGATTAAAATAGGAGCAGTTATTATTTTGGTTCCACCAGTCTTGAAAGGTCTTGATTTATGATCTTACCTGCAAGGGTCGGCCAACCCCAGAAAGGCCCCCGCTTGTTACAAGGTCTTGGAATCTTGGAAATCTATATTTCTAACAATAAATTGTTTTTGTTATTTTACATAACCTGTTTTATTGTCAAATACATTATCCAACTATAAGCAATTAAAAAATAACAAGGAATAAAACAGACAAAAAGAACCGTTCGAATAAACGAAATCAATTACTTTAAAGTTTTAAGCACTTATTTCTGCGATTGATATCGCCTAATTAAAACTTTCTTCAGAACCATTTTTGTAGGGCATTTAGTAAGCTTTCGAATAGTAACCTTCCGCTTCCCAAGATTGTTAACCGTTTTCGAGATATTAACCAAAGTATACAAGGTTACGAAAACTTTTCATGTCTGAACATGAAAATGTTCAACATGGAAAATGTTTCAACTGAATCCCATGATTCTAAGTAACCAAACCAAAAAGTCCGTCTCGCAGGAACTGCATCATCTTAGCGCAGTTCCGTTCTTATCCCTAGTCTCATTTGGAATGATTAAAATAGAAACATTATTTTGGTTCCACATTTCTTGATAGGTCTTGATTTATGATCTTACCTCGATGGGTCGGCCAACCCTAGAAAGGCGCCCGCTAGCCAGTTGAAAAGCTATATCTTGGAAATCCCTATTTCTAACATTAAATTGTTCTTCTTATTTTATTTAACCTGTTTTATTTTCAAATACATTATCCAACTATAAGCAATTAAAAAATAACAAGTAATTAAAACAAACGAAAAGAACAGTTTGAATAAGCGAAATCAATTACTTTAAAGTTTTAAGCACTTATTTCTCCGATTGATATCGCCTAATCAAAACTTTCTTCAGAACCTTTTTTGTAGAGCATTTAGTAGGCTTTCTAATGGTAATCTTCCGTTTACCAAGATTCTCAACCTTTTTCGAGATATTAAGGACACTACACGAAGTTACCAAAACTTTTCATGTCTGTTAATAAAATATTTTATTCTAATCCTTCCTTAACTCCAAACGTAACCAAAATTTCAACATATTAGTTTTGATGAGAGTTGAACATGCAAAAAATGTTTGAACTGAATCCCATGATTCTAAGTACCCAAACCAAAAACGGTATTCAACAACTATTTTTCCACTTTTCTCGTTTTATAGGCCAAGAAGACTATAAAACGAGTACTTGCAAGCATATGAAGTAAGTGGAACAATTTTTTTTCGCGTGATATTCGCTCCAAAAACCATGTTCTGGTAGGCGGATTTTGGTGGTTAACGAACTTGACCTTTCAAATTAGATGAAAGATTTTTGTATGAAATTTCATCAAAATCGGACCATTTTTGAGCTATCAGGGCCGCGAACAGACAAATATATATGTATATTTATATATACATATATAAATATACATATATACACATATATATATATATATACAAATTTGAACCACCGTTATTTTCGTTCTCTAGGGGTTCTGAAATGCAAAATTTTCTAGTCGGCACTTCCGGATTGCGTCATGGGATCAACCTTATAAGCTGGGTTCCTCCCTATGGGGGAGGGAGGAACCGCGCTAAAAACAGATTGAACGCCGCGTTATTTTACTCAGTCCTTACGATTGTATTATAAATGTTCAAACTTTTATTATAACACTTAAAACAATAATTTACAAAATTTAAGAAATAGACCAAAAAATGTGTTGTTTAGTGACACCTGCAGAGACGTTGCTGGTAGCTACTCAGACCGCGGTGCTGACCGCTCTAAAATACGTGCCAACTGTGCACGTGGGTAGAGCATTAATTCACGCAGGAATAGGATGTGTTTATCTTTTATCTTCGTTTAAATAATCTTATCGGCACAACCTCCCCTGGCAAAATCAACCCCGCCCTGGTGACTTGACCAAACACATTCTGTTTGGCAGAAATAATTTATATTGAACCTGCAACCAAATGTTTCCTTTTTTTTTTAACGAGAAATCAACATTTAGGACATTTACACTGAACTAGCTTAAGATTGCCACCCATACTAAATATCAATGGTGAAGTAGGGACATTTTTACGGGAGGGGGGGCATAGATGAAAACACTCAAGCTACTGCAGGAAAATTCGACCACGCATCTCCTTATGTCGAAGTCGGATTCGCTAACAACTCTACCACAGGGAAACCTTCGCGACCAAATGTCACAATATCCTTTAATATATACTAAAACCACTGATGTGTTCCTCTGTTGACTAGAGTCCGTAAAGCCTAGTTCAAATGTATTCCAAACTGTTGGTTACTAGAGCATGACAGGTTATTGCAACCAGAATAATTTCGGTTCAGGAAGGATCACAGGTCCTGCTATGTAGGTCAGAAGCTGGACGCGTGGTATTTTTTCGGATTTCTTTGAACACAATTATTAAGAAAACATATTTATTAATATTTATTATAAATGAAATCTTGAGAACAAATTTGAAATTTGAAGCACCATTACGAACTAAAAACCTACAGCAGCGGAAATTATTTTTATTTAGCCTCTTCAACTTCCGCTCTAAATGAAAACAACCAAAACGTTGTTTCTCATTTTACGGATATTGTTTTACTAGAAAATTTAGAAAGAGAAACGCAAAGAACCATTCAAGAAAACAAAACCAAATGTTCAGAAGTTCAAAAATTAATTGAGAACCGTTTTTTTATTGAATGTAGTAAGAATAGTTACCTTCTACATATTACGGATCTGAAAGGTTTTCGAAATATTTAAGAAAATATACAGAAATCCCCAAACTTCCCTTATCTGTTTAAAGTTGCTTTATTTTTCTAATAATTCGTTAAGCTAAATCCCGATTCCTAACCTTTCACTCCAAACTATCTGCTCATCCCAATCCCAGGCTCAATCCCTCTCCTCTCAATCCCACCCCGAAAACCCTCCTAGGAGGCTAAAGAGATCTTAGCCTCGTGATCAACTTCGCACTTAAAGGACAAATAAAAGCGATTAACTAGGAAGTGTCAATTATGATTGGTTCCTTCCAAATTTCTATTTAAATTATATTTTATCATTTCATTTATTGTTTTTTTTTTTCTTATTATTATTCTTATTATTAATTTTTATTACTTTTTCTACCTTTTATTTATCTTTTTTTTTTCTTTAAATAATTTAAGTAAGTACTATTTTTTTTTCTCATTATGTGAAATCATAAAAATGTCTTTATTTATCACAATTAACCAATGTACTATATTATTTGTGCAGATGTTAATAAACACTTTAAAAAAAAAAAAAAAAAAAATTCGTTAACTCCTAACCGGAGAAAAATTTAAATATTTTACAAGGGGAGTATACAGTGAAGGGGTCGCCAATTTGCACCATTTTTTTCTGGTGATTCCTCATCAAAAAATAGCTGAATTGTGTCCGAGCGTTTCGTCCAATGCACCTTAGGAGCTGAGAAATAAAATAAAACAGGTTTAAAATGCATTATTTATATATCGAGCTTGAAAAATGATATCGACATGAATCTTTCCCCAATAATTTATATTTCCTCAAATAAATTTAAAAAAAATATACTTACATCTTCAAGTAATTTAGCATTATATATTTTTTCACACCAAAAATAATAGCAGATTTAAAATCAGCACCACGAGAAACCCTAATGTGGTAAATATCATCGAAAATAAAGAATAATAATTTTTTCCTGTCCGGAAGAGACTAAAAATTTGTTTGTGAAAAATTTACGTGAAGTTTGAAATTCGATATCACGCATTGAGATAATCCGATTTTTACTTCTTTGGGCTGTTTGAAAAGAAGAGAGCTTCTTTTTTCTAGCCATATAAATAACTATTGTTTTATTTCATGTGTTACTTGTAAGATTTTTTTTTTTTTTTTTTTTTTCATTTAATGTTAATTCCAGAGAACTAGAAGTACCGATTGGACGAAAATGTGTAACTTTGGCCTTTGTCGGCCACCTAAATTAGGTTTAAATTAGTTTGAAATATCATTTTTAGCGCGGTTCCTCCCTCCCCCATAGGGAGGAACCCCGCTTATAAGGTTGATACAATGAAACAATCCAAAAGTGCCGACTAGAAAATTTCGAGTTTCAGAACCCCTAGAGACCGAAAATAACGGTGGTTGAAATTTGTATACATATATATATGTATATATATATATATATATATATATATATATATATATATATATTTGTCTGTTCGCTCATTTCTGGCTTCCCTAATGGTCCGATTGTGATGAAATTTGGTACGAAAATCCGTCGTCCAATTTAAAAGGTCAAGTTCGTTAACCAGCAGAATCCGCCCACTGGAAGATGGCGTTTGGGGCGAAATTCGCGCAAACAAAAATCGTAACGCTTACGTTTTTGAGTTAATAAGCTTGTAAGTACTCGTTTTATAGGCTTCTTGGGCTAGGAAAACGAATGAAACCATTTTCAATGCGATAGCTTTAACCGTTTTCGAGAAAATTGGAAAGATAGTTTTTGAATACCGTTTTTGGTTTGGGTACTTAGAATCATGGGATTCAGTTGAAACATTTTCTGCATGTTCTACTTTCATTAAAACTAGTATGTTGAAACGTTTGGAGTTTAGGAAGGGTTAGAATAAAATATTTTATTAACAGACATAAAAAGTTTTGGTAACTTTGTATACTTTCCTTAGTATCTCGAAAAAGGTTGAGAATCTTGGGAAACGGAAAAATACCATTAGAAAGCTTATTAAATGCTCTAAAAAAAGGATCTAATGAAAGTTTTGATTAGGCGATGTCAATCGGAGAAATAAGAGCTTAAAACTTTAAAGTAATTGATTTCGCTTAGTCGAACTGTTCTTTTTGTTGTTTTTTATTCCTTGTTATTTTTTAATTGCTTATTGTTGGATAATGTATTTGAAAATAAAACAAGTTAAGAAAAATAGGAAAAACAATTTAATGTTAGAGATATGGATTTCCAAGATTCCAAGACCTTGACACTAGCGGGTCCGTTTCTTGTGTAGCAGACCCTTCCAGGTAAGATTGTAAATCATGACCTTTCAAGACTTTACTACTCAAAGGAATGGCGTTAGTGACCTTAAGGGTTGACACGCCATTATAATAATTAATTAAAAAAAAAAGACTGGTGGAACCAAAATAATAACTGCTTCTATTTTAATCTTTCCAAATTAGACTAGGGATATGAGCGGAACCGCGCTAAGATGATGCAGTCCTGCGAGACGGACTTTTTTTGAATCTTTAACACAATTTTAAGGGTCTAAGCTTAACGAAATTCACCTCAAAAACGTCAACTATACGATTTTCTTCCCGCGAATTTTTCCTAAAACAAAAATATTCCGTTGGGGGGATTCTGCTGGCTGACGAAATTAACTTTCCAAGCACACAAACTATTTTTGTGGTAAATTTTATCAAAATCAGACCATTTTTAAGGCTGCCGGAGATTGAACATACACCCACACAAATTTGTACCAGATTTATTTTCCTGATCTATGAGTTTTGAAACGTAATTATTTCTAGTCGGCAGATCCGGATTGCATCACCGAATCGCCGTTATAAGCGGACTTTCTTTCAATGGAGGGAGGAACGAAACCCGTTAAAGTGTAGCTACATCTGCTTTACAGAAATAGCTTTGATCTCAGAACTTCCGAATTATTGAACAAGGCTCCGGATGTTCTAAGTTATTCCTGTAGTTTGTCGAGTAAATATTTAGGAATGTCTGTATAAAGACAGCAATATAGTTTGTCTATATTATTATTTCAAAATGAAGCGGGAATATATTTTCCTTTTTAGTACGATTCTTCTTGTGAGGTAGTTATCATACCGACTGGATCCGATGATTTTTTTTTTCAACGGCGCATCGACAAATCTCGGCCATTAGCGCCGACATCCAGGGTGCAGCCAGGAATTTTCTCAGCGAGCCCTGAGATGAGAAAAATTCCTGTCGCCGGTGGGGATCGAACCCACCATCTCCCGCTTATGAATCCAAGGCGCTAGCCACTAGACCACGGGAGACCTCTGGATCCGATGATCAACCTAAAATTTTAACGCATCGTGACTTTGAGATACAATTAGTAACGATAGCTAAATTGATACAATTATTTTTCTTAACTAATTTTCGGTTTGGGTATTAAGAAACGAATGATTCAGCTGTACATTGTTCCAGACGTTATACATTCATCAAAACGAAGATATTCAAATTTCGGTAGCATTTGGAGTTAAGTAAATATTCGAAAACAACTTTTTTATTAACAGACACGAGAAGTTTTAGGATTTTAGGATCCCAAAATTAGATATTCTGATAGTGCATGATGGATAGTTTTCATTAAAATATTATTATTATTTAATTATATTTATTTTTATTTTATTTGCTTCAAGAGCTCCGCAACAAGGGTGATCTGCTCAAAGAAAATTAATAATAAAAAAATTAAAATAATAAGGAAATAATTCCAACTTAAATTCATAACTAACAATTATTAGTATTATCCTAAAAAATATATACATAACGAAATAAGTACCAAATAATAAGTAATAAAATAATGGTATAGTTGAAATCACACTAAAAATTAATAAAAAAAGTAAGGTCTAACCTATAAAGAAAAATATAAACATAAAAAGTTGACAAATTGCTGTAAAATCATTTTGAGATGAGATATTTTGGCTTCGATTGTAATTTTGCGTTGTCTGTAGGTAATTTAAAAAAGCTAATGGTTTACAGATCTATTTCTGGCGTAATAATCTCTTGCACCCGTAACAATTGGTAATATTCATTCCTTTTTGTCATGAAAAATTCAGTTTAGTTACCTGTTACTGTTGCACTATTAAAAAAATAGGGCTTCATTTATGATCATTAATTTATTCATTACATATATAATTGTATTCAGATTATAAAATAATGGAGGAACATAACCAAGTCTCTTGCTTGTAGGGGTTGGCTCCAGTTTCTTAATCAGTTTTATTTAAATTTCATATAGGTTCGTTCATGTGAATTTAGATTTAACTAGCTGTTACTCGGCTTGCCATGCTACCCCTAATTTCTGCACCTAGAAAATAAAAGATAAAGTAGAAACCAAATAAGTAATAAAGCGTCTAGGTGATTTTAACATAGACGATTTTAACCTAGCCTATGACGCTCCCCGGATCTAGACCTACATGTGTGCCAAGTTTGGTCAAAATCGGTCAAACGGTGTGGATTTGTATAAGGAACAAATATACAGACAGACAGCTAGTAGACGATTTTGACCTAGACTATGACTCTCCCCGAATCAAGACGTATATGTCTGCCAAGTTTGATCAAAATCAGTCAAACTGTGTGGATTTGTTTAAGGGACAAACATACAGATAGACAGCTGGTGGACGTTTTTGACCTAGCCTATGACGCGCATCTTATCAAGACATATCTGTGTGCCACGTTTGGTCAAAATCGGACGAACGGTGTCGAATTATATAAGGAACAAAGATACAGAAAGACAAACAGCCACGTGATATATATATATATATATATATATATATATATATATATATATATATATATATATATATATATATATATATGTATATATATATATATATATATATATATATATATATATATATAGATTATTAATGTTTAAAGAATTGAGGTATTAAAATAGTTATCCGATATATTGACTTCTGCACAAATAATTATTGGTTACATACATTCCCTTTTGTCCTGAAAAATTCTTTTTTGTTACCAATTACTATATTACTGTTTCACTATTAAAAAATAGGACTTCATTTATAAACATTAATTTATACAGTACATATATAAATAAATTAGAATCAAATTTGATCCCGACTACCCGGGAAGAGCCAAGGACGAGCGAGAAGATAGGAAGGGGGACCACGCCCTCCATGTGAGCCAGTATATATAGGCAGAATTCACAGGTCTTCAGCAGATCAGGTGATAGTCTCAGCTATAGACCTACCTCCAGTAAAACAACATGTTCAAGCAGGTCAGTACATTAATAGCACACAATTCATAAAAATATAACATATAATAAATTAAATAAAATTTCTATAAGCATAAAAATTAAATTTTAAACGTTTCTAAAGCCATAACGACTGTCCAACTTTATAGTACTTACTGTATTAAATTAGATGTTTTTTTTAAAAAAAAAAAAAGTCCATCATAAAATATAACATAATGCACAAAAAAGTAAAATGATATAACATAAAGATGTACACTTTTCTTTCTATACGTAAAAATATTTTATTTCAATGGCCCTTCATTAGTACCAACGATTTTTGATATATATTATCTATATATTACCACCCTTTACCAGTCAAGATATTGGCAATGTTTTTTTCTTTTTCAAATATTAAGTCGCTATACACATTGGAAATCGATCCCTAAGCAACGACCGTTAATACCTTAACACTCAAGACGATATCAGGCCTTCTTGCTACCAATTAATAATAAGAAGAACAAATAATTTTGTCATTACAAGGAGCACAATCATAAAAAACATTATTCATATACAAAACATATATATATATATATATATATATATATATATATATATATATATATATATATATATATATATACACTTACCTACTCCCCATTTTTTAAATAATTTTCAATATCTAAAATATTTATGATTTCTGTAACTTTTTTATTATTATAATTGGTTTGTCAGTGGTTTGTACCGCCAACATTTGAAAAAGAGCGAATCGCTACTTTTGCGAGCTATGTATTCAATATAAATAAATATGCAATACGACTAAACGGTCTACTTCTTATTCCTTGTAAGAAGAAAAAAAAATAACCAAACGAATTTAAGGGAGTATATATATATATATATATATATATATATATATATATATATATATATATATATATATATATATAACCACTAAATAATAAGTTCACCAAATCAAAAACTAAATAATCTGACTACACGACAGTCACTTGCATTCACTAAATGTTGACCACCGCTACAGTGGATTTTCCTTGTAGGAGCTGGGCCTGTGCCACCATCCTGCTCCATTCCACGCGGTTTGCTGCTAGGTTCTTCCAATTTCGGATCCCTAGCATCCTCCTCCAGGTCATCAAGCCACCTCTGTCGTGGTCTGCCTCTCTTTCTTTTGCACCCAGGTCCACCATATAGCATCAATTTAGGTAACCAACAGCGTTACATTCTCTCCTCGTGCCCTAAAATACAATACAATATTATAGGACTGTCCTCCTCCAGACAGCGCACCGCGCCCGTGCGACATATTGTCATATCCATTTCTGTCTCTCTTTAGAATCTTATTACCATGTGCCCTAACCACTGTAGTATTCCTTTCATAATAGCATAGAGGATTCCAGGCTCGCCATATTTTAATTTTTTTCAATAAAGTAAAATCCAAACTTTAAGTTTTAATGCTTAATTGCAGTTTTATGAAATTGTAATATCCGGCTATTGGTTATTTTTTATTGTTTTTTTCGGTTTTATATTTCAGTCCACTTTCCAAAAGTTCCATTTCTGTTATTATTAATTTCATAACTATTTTTTTGACGTAATCCTTCTCGAAAGCCTGAAGGTTCAGGCTCGGGATATAGAAGGAAAAAATTGATATTTTATCTTAATGTTACAATTTCAGTTGTAACAATCTTTAGCCAAAACAAAGAGTCTATATTAAAAAGCACGATTTCTCCAACCGAATTAAAAATATTCGTTAGTATTAATATTAAGTATAAATGGGCAGTTATGCTGTTACATATCAGTGTATGCTGTATAATATATATATACTCTTTATTACATTCACATTATTTAATTGGCCACGTTGTCTGTTTGTCTGTGCGCTCTATTTTTTATTTTTTTAAATTTTTTTACGGCGCATCGACAAATCATGGCAATTAGCGCTGACGTCCAGGGTGCAGCCAGGAATTTTCTCAGCGAGCCCTGAGATGAGAAAATCTTATCTCAGAAACGGCTTATCCGATTTAATTGCGGTTTTCACTGATATATTGTGGTAATCTTCACTTAAAATTTAGTGTATGTTTTATGTCAATCGGTTCATAAATAAAAAAGTTAATTGTAAAGAATGACGTCGAACGATTCATGAGCTACACACCTGAGTTTTCTGTTTTATCGTCGCGAAACTTGGTATATAGTATACCCCTAGCAAATGATTGAACGAGTGTGTTAACCAGCAAAGTTGGTTCATCTGGAGGGGGGGTTACTCAGGACCCAAATTAGTTATTAACCCATACCGGCCGCAATAATTGTTGCATTGCAACGAAACTAGGAATCCGTTGTGGACATATCAATAGAAAAATATGTTGTAAAAATAAACTAAATCGGTTCACTGACCACAAGGACGAGGTCGCTAGCACAGCTAGTATTAAATATATAAATTAATTACTCCCTTGTTAAATCTTGAGGTTTTCTCTAATTTATGAAATTATATAAAAATCTAATAAATAAAATCATTAGTTGTGTGTCATGTGCGCCAAAGTTCCAACTTGATGGGAATAAGTACTCCACTTTTTTTTAAATGTCAATTATTACCCTGTTATGAATATTTCATGTCTTAGAATAATCCGCTTTGGTTATAAGCCAAGACAGTAGTTTATATCTGACTTGATCCATATGATAATTGTATAATTTATTGAAAATTCTTTTTTAATAGTATTTAGAGATAGTTTTCAAATAACTAAAGACATAAAATGTATAATATATAGTTATACTGTTAGTGATATACTGATTAGTAATGAAGCTATTTGCATTAGATAAATTTATAAGTTTTATCCGCACGAATGATTATCATGAGAATGCAATAAATAGAGTCGTTCTACGTTTATAAGTCGGTCTATTAATATTTCACCTTGAGATCTCCCGCCATAATCAGCTGATTGTCTCGAGTGTCGGCTGCTTCCTTTTATAATTAGCCATTTATTCCTGATTGGAAGACCCCCTCAATGAGGAATTGCTTTTATTTTCTAATTATTCCTCATACTTCGTCGGTTAATTACTTGCCTTAAGCGGCAAGACAAAAGGGATGAATTGATTGGTACTTGAGGGCTATGGCCTTCTGGGACCCGCACAGCCGGTTAGTAATGCGGGATTGCCTAGTGCGCATACTACCGGCACTCCTTTGCTGGTCAGGAGATACCGATCCTAGCTCCAGTTAACAAACCGATTGAGGTTGAAGGTATATATAGCATTTCCAAGTCTATTTGAACCTTTTCCAAGTCAACTGTCAACCTTTTACAAATCAAATGCCACCCTTTCCAAGTCATCAGCAACCCTTTCCAATTCAAATGTAACCATTTCCAAATGCGTTGGAACCCTTTCCGAAACAAATGTAATGCTCTACAACTCAATTGTCACCTTTTTTTTCAATTGTAACCATTTCCATTTCAATTGTCACCCTTGAAAATATTTCGAAAAAATCAGGGACCGAAAGTGTTATCACAATTTTGCAAACAATTATTTTTTAACATTTAAATCAGAATTCTATCTATAAAATTGTTTTCAAATAGTTATTTAAAAATTTTCTTTGAATTTCTATAGGCTAGAATTTTTTTAAAAAATTCTCTTGAAAAATTATTTTAAAATTTTTATCTAAAAATTATTCTAAATTGAAAATAAATCTTTTTTTTTTTTTTTTTTAATAATATATATATATATATATATATATATATATATATATATATATATATATATATATACGTATACAGTAGACTCTACCCGGCGTTGTCGGGACCGGGGTACAGTCGGATTAGAGAAAACGCCGGATTAGAGAATTCAGTTAGAAACTGTCACTTATGTTTTTGAAAAAACTTATTATTTGAGGAAATAATAATATATACCATTTTTAATATATTTATTCATTTATTAGCATATTTAATTAAAATTTGGCACCGAATTATAAAATAAACTCAAGATATGTAAATCCTTGCTGGTGTAGATCAGGCCTTCCAGACGCAGGTGTCTTAGTAGAAACACAAGTGCCTACCCCTAAAATGAAACATATACGCCTTCTTTGGCTTTCATTTAATGAAATACCACAAAAGTTTTGTGGTATTTCATTAAATGTTTGGAGTGCTAGGAAGAGAAGGTTTTCTAGGAACACATTCCTCTCGGAGTCCACAAGATTGGAGAGAGCGACGGATAAGAGAATGCCAGATAAGGGAGAGTCTACTGTATGTATATATATTTATATATATATATATATATATATATATATATATATACCCCATGAATGGTAAATGAATACTTTCAGGATCTAGATGATAATCAGGAACTAAAAATGAGAAATATTGGCGTTTAAACCCCAAATACGTTGAAAAAAAAAAAGTTGTTGAAATTCGAATAAAGGCATCCAAAAACTTGCGGATTTTTATTCAAAATAAACATATTCCTCATATTGGGCCTGACATTTCACTGTTTGGTAATCTCTTTTCGCTCTTGAGGAGTTCTTTCCAAAGCATTTTCATATTTCTTAAAAGAGCTCAGGGCTCTAAAAATATTTTCTGTGATCCCCTCTTGGCAATTTCACTGACATTTCATTGCTCACAATGCCCTTGTGACTTGTTATTCATGCTATTAAATATTATGTACCACTATTATTATTAAATTTAGCCATATTTTGTCTTTATTCATTGATGCGCCATACCAACCTAAGGAGTATTTTGTGCACAAGAATATGAATTGACGAACACATATATGTTTATAAAATTTGAACACTGATTGTAATCTTGAAGTCAATAAATGTCAACATTTCTGGTTGGCATCTAAAATTCATGTCATTACTATAAAGCCCTGCGAGAAAGGAGGAAAAAGTTAAATAATTGATTTCTTATAAAATACACATCACTAATTCCAAATTGACAAACAAAAATTATTTATTTATTTAAATTTTAATGTCCACTTATGCATAACACAGATGTTTTTGGACGAATTATCTATAGCTACCTATTATCTATAACACCCTTATCTAGCCAGGATATGTCCAATGCCTTTTCATGTTTTTTTTTTTCAAAAGGAAAGCCACCACCCCTAGTTGAAATCATAACTACCTTAGGCAAAGAGTGCTTACTCCTTAGCACTCAACCATTCCAAAACAAATATTACGTACTACTACAAGATATAATAATATTTTGTTGTTTTAAGCTTGTTTCTTAACTAAATGATTTCTTCTCATTCCAGATCCTTGCTATCCTCTTCGCCACCTTGGCCTTCAGCACCGCCGCTGTGAGGGAATTCCCCCCTGGTGTGAACCCAGCACTCTGCCCTAACTATCCGTACTGCGACAATGCATTGGTAGCTCTCCATTCCCCCGTGCCATACACAGCTCCAGGATTCCCAGCTAATGTCAATCCCGCAGGATGCCCCAACTACCCATACTGCAGCACCGGACTCCCAGCCCCATACCCAGCTTGGTAGAATCTTCATTCTCTTCATTGCATTGTTTTTACGATGATTTCTTTGTTATACTGTAATTTTGTGAATATTTCAATAAACTTCTGTTGAACATTTTTTTTTAAATAATGAAATTTTGTAGCAATTTTCTTATTATATTCCTTTGAAATTCCAAGATTTTTCAATAAAAGTTTACTCAAATGAGAAATGAACTCTTGAAATGACAATGGTGTCATTTACTCACAAGATATCAACATTTACTCACAAGATGGCATGTGAGTAAATGTTGAAATTGTTACCTTCAGGAAAATCAAGTCACTCATGGTGTTACCCTTTGATGTAATAAATAAAGCTTTAAAACAATGCTATAGCATGTTCTGGCTTCAGCTAAAGATAATGCTATACCATTTATCTGAAACCTTGGCACCAATAAATGATTTAATTTCTCATGTGGTGTTATGAAGTCTAGTACCTATTTGATTAACAGCTTAATGACCAAATTTATATTAGAAATTATATTGAAAATCATCAATGTTGATAATTAGAAGAGAGTGATTGACACGCGACAGGATGATATTAAATATCCATAACTTTCCAGCGCCTGAGTTAACACTTATGAGACAGAAACCCGCATGAAGTTAGATGCCCGTGGAGCGGAGCCGTTTCACACTCCAGGTTCCACAGGACGATATTAAAATAGCTGAGCCTTCTCCGCCTGTCTCTTCTCATTTCTCCTAATACACTTTCGATATTTATTTCTTTAAAAAAGTTGTACGTTACCATTTTCTCATTCTGGTCTTCAGAGCAGTCAATGGCAGGCTTAAAAACTTTTTTTTACATTTTAAATTTTGTATTTTTTTTTTTTTTTTAAATTATTGAAATTATTTTTTTTTTTTTTAAATAATATCAAGTTAAATATCTTGGTGTCAATATAATATCTACGGAACAAGGTCACTATGTACACATCAACAGGTAAAACACAAATAAGGCCCTTCAGAGGGACCCGAACTATGCAAAAGGACCGGTAGCAGAGGAGCTGATACAAGAGGGACTACAGCTTACATAGCTAGATATCGCAAAAAGCTGTCACAACGGGGGCTTTTAGTCCCGAAGTGAATAAATGGCATTGTCACAAAAGTGGCTATCAGGTCATGGGCATGCTAACACTGTCTCAAATGGGTTAACTCGTTCAAAGAAAAGTAAACAAATGAACTTCTTCTTATTACCCCTTAAAATGCTAAGCAGGCAATACTTGTTATGAAATGAAATGAAATTTTTATTCTTATTCCGGGACACATGGCCCATACGAATAATAGTGTACAGAATAGTGAACAATTTAATATATAAAGTTATAAATAATGCAGCTTGTATAAAAATTAGGGATTGGGTAAATCTTGAAGGGATAAAAAGTGGTGGAAGAGTCGGATTTAAAGGTTTCTAGGTTGGTAGAATGGTGGACAGACAGAAGTAAGAAATTCCATAGCGAGGTGGCACGGGTGACAAATGATTTTTTGAATAATGCAGTTTACATCTCTATCTTTATATTCCTTCCTGGTTGGGAAGGAATATAAAGATCGGAAGGACGAGATCGGATGTTACGGGAGTGAACAGAGGATTTAAATTTAAAGAGTTGAAAAATATAAGAAGGTCTTCGGGATTGAATTACTTGGTAAAGGACTGAGCCGAGGAAGTACTGTCGAAGTAAAGAGGGAATAGCATATTTAGCTCCTGGTAGAAATGTGATATGTGGGAGTCTTTGGGGATCTCGAGTCTAAAACCAATGAAACAGTTCATGTGGCGTTTACGTTTTGCCACGAGATCACCAGAAAGTCCACCGTACACCAAACAACCATTTGCGAACTGGGGGAATAAGAGGGAGGTTACTAGAAGTTGACGGGTCTTTATTTACAGGAGATGGCGGGAGAGGTTGAGCTGTCTCAGGATAAATATGGATCCATGGACATTTGGGAAATATATGGCAAATTTGCTGAAAACCTGCGTGATGAGTTAAGCCTCAATTGCTGAATTCTCATTTTTTAATACAGGCTTTCGACTATCACTGGCACACTTACTTTTTTGGACCATCACTGGCGCAGAATTTACTTTTTTATTTTAATATAATAAATCCTTATCTCTTAAAAAAAAAAATAAATAAATAAAAAAATAAATACTTACTACTTTCCCTCCCTTATTGCACTATTCGGTATACAACTGTTTCTATATGTGTAAATATCTAAAGTAAGGGTGTGCACATGGAATAAAATCACACATTCAGGTTGAGGCAGGGTTGTAAAAGCACTTTATGAATGCAGAGTTCCACAAAACCATATTGTACTGCCATCAAATGTGTCCTTTGGGTTCAGTTAGTTTCCGTAGGAACTCAACAGGCATTGACAACTTGTCTTTTAATCAACAGCAGTTAAACGATAAAGAACCAAAAGTAAGTATAAACCAGTCATCCACAGTAGCGGCTTCGTAGCTTTCAATTTATCTAAAGTATGCTACAGCCGTCTGCAGAGGGTAATCAGAAGCTTTCGACTTGTTGAGCAGTAAACTACAGCTAAAGAGTTAAAAAAAAAGATCATTTCTCTCCTTGACTCTTGAAGCATTTTCAACTGAGATTAGGTTTATTGAAGAATAAAACCGTTTTTTTTTTTTTTTTATTTTTGTAAAAAGTTTTATTTCTTCAAACAATTGTAAACAACTGTAAAGTACATATTACTGGCTAATAAGTGAAACTTCACAATACAATTTTTTTTCAAAAGCAAGGTTATGAAATATTTCTGTTGTTGTTACATAAATTTTCCCAATAACAAGGTAAAAAGAAAGTTGTTTGATAGCATAGTCAAGGAAAAAAAAGTATTTATTTAAACAACAAACATTATGCACGTTACATTTTGTACAACTTTCTAAAATAGATTATTACACAATTTAAAGAAATTACATGTACATATTGTATTTATTGGTGATATATGTTCAAGTTTAAACATTTGTCAATAATCATAGGATAAAATGAAAAGTTAAAAAAGGGGCCAAATTTTGGTAAGTTTAATTTAGAATTTTATTGACTACACACTGTTTCTAAGGCAATATTGAAACACTTAGAAGATATAGCGGTTTTATTTTATTTATTTCATAACACTTGAAATTTATTGAGACCTATCTCACAAATTTCACAAGAAACATGAATCCACTTATTAGCCCAAATTGTATTATATATGTTCTCGAGAAAACAACAGTAAACATGGCACTTCATTATTTATAAAGTATATGTAGGTTATAACTATAAATGGTTCAAAATATTCTAATGGAAAGTAATTCTACAGAAAAAAAATACAAATAAAAAAAATGCTATAAAACATTGTTGAAAAATTTGTTCATTAAAGCAAATGATCAGTGATGTATGAAATTAATTAGGATTACTATATAATTATAAGTTAATAAATCAAATTTTAATTACAACACTTATTTTTGACCAGCCTGAAATTAAGATGCAAACTATATTCTTTCATGATAGATACCCATAAAATATCACCAAACCAATATATTTTGTTTACACAATAAACAAAGTATAAGGTTAACAACGTTGAAACTATTTAAATGTGCCATGTATTGTTCCAGCATCACCAGACTGGCCTCCAAGCCTTTAGCCATAAACTTCTGGCTGAAATTAACACTTTATAATGAGGAAATGATTTATGGGTGGGTAAGAAAATGCTGGGAGCGGAGTTTTAGACCTGGGGTTCGCTCTTGAAATCAGAACATTGAATTTTTCATACATATATGATGGTGCACTAACTTGAAACTGCGAGTGTAAAAAGGGAACCAGAGAAGCAAGGTTGTTTTACCTACAACTTTCTGACTCAAAGAAAAAAATTAAAGAAAAGTTGATTTTTCATATTCACCCTTTGTCTTCTAAGATCCTAACATGATTCTAACCCACATTGATTCAAAGAAATCAACAAAATGAAGTAAAGAAAATAATACTACTAGTACACCCTTCTCAAATTTGGATATGTATGATAAATATAAGACAGACAGATATAAAAGGAATTTTTCCATTTTACAAAACATTATTTTTGCAACGTATCCATAATTATGATTGAAGACTAAAGATTGAATTGTTTATTAGCATTTAATGCTTTTAAAATATATATTAAGGTTGGTATAAAGCAAAATAATAAGGAGGGATGTTTTTGTAGTTTTAAATAATATTTTTTGAAATCCATACTTTTACCATATTTTTCAGTTCAAGCCAACTGCAGATTTATTGTGTTAATTATCAGTTTTGTTAAACCTCAACCCAGTTTCTACAATCGATTCATTAGCAAGTAACATAACTAATCCATTTTATGTTTCTTCGTTTCACTAATTTTAATAAAATAGCTATCCATTTATTGTCTGATGATGAGGAACAACTTTATTTTTTAATTATACATCATCTTAAAGTAACATCCAGTAAATATACACAAATGAATTATGATAAAAAATTGTAAATACTGGTTTTAATGAACAAAAATGTTTAAATGAACCCTAAAATACGTCTAAAACATCACGATGTGGAAGGTAAATATTTGAAGGTTTAGATTAAATTGTTCAAATATATATTTACATTTAGACAGAAGGTTAATTTCAGACAAGACATCTTTTTATTTTTATAGTTTTTAACCCTTTCATCGCTGGCGAATAAGGGACTCGCAGCGCCCGGTACACTTGATGCACGTCTGTGTAACTTCCCCCCGTATGTTCACCAATCTCTCCTCATCTTGACCTCACTACCGTTCAACCCTTTTGTCTCTCTCAGCATCCCGTTGTTATATATTAGAAATTGTCAATATATTGTAAAATGTTCTTTATATTGGTAATATTATACTAAAATAAAAGACATTTTCTATCATGGAAAATCACTGAGAAAAGAAATAATGATATAATAAGATTATTTAGACCGGCAAAACCAAACAATATTCGACTAGTGACTGAAAGATATAAACAAAAACAATACGGTTACAGAGACAAGTCTGTGTAGGACCCGATAGGCTGCGAGGCTCCAACAATTACCCATAACAATGTTCATTTTATGAATCTACATTTTTGTTTTTTAAATCATAGGTAACAAAATACTCACATAATGCAGAATTTCAATTAATATACTAAGAAGATTTTATTAAATTGAAAATTATATATTTGAAGAATCGGGTGAAACTCTATTTGTATATAATAAAATGAATGGGCTAATGCCTTAGATTCTCAAGTGGGAATGGTTGTTTCGAGTTCCACTGGTGGCAGGAATATTCTCATCTCGCGGCTCGCCGAGAAAATGAACACTACTAACGTTCCAAGAAAATTGAGACATATAGCCTCCATTACTTGAACATTTACCTAAAAATGCTCAGAAAATATAATATAATGCATTATTTCATTATGATTCCTCCAGATGCCTCAGAGATAAGACAAGTGATCTCTGGTGTGGATTTAATGAAACACAGAATGCTATATTATTTTCGCTAGGTAAAACAGATTTTAGACGAATTAATTACACTAGGGCAACATACAGGGGCCACCAAGTTAACTAATAAGGAACATAAGGGGTTCAGAGAGTGGAGCGTGAGTTAACTCATGTCGAGCGTCTGCGGCCCTACCGGTCGAGCACGAGTTAAGTCGTTCAGACCAATGAAAGAGTTAAACATAATGGATTGAATTAATTCTGAATTTTGACCGACATTCATATTATATTTTGTGAACTGTGCCCTTGTCAGGCATGATGTCAGGTCTGATATGCTAAAATCGTTATTGAATGTGGATATTATGATTCAAACCCCTGTCTAAATGCAAATATAATCAACAAATATTAATAGGGACATCATTTTATAATACAAACAGAATTAAATATTTCCTTAATACATATTACAGAAAATATACCCATTTGTTTATTTTTATTTATTATTTCATACCTATGTGATACAGCTATCAACGTGACTGTTAGAACAAAAAATAATGAAAGAAATAAATCACAAAAAATAGAAAGTCTATCCAGCACCAAATTAGATCACTTAAAAACCCATTTTCAAGGGAAAATTTCTGAAAGGTTAACAAAAAAAAAAAAAAAATATATATAAATTACACAGCTTTTTTCATCACATTTGGTAAATGCTGACTAAAATTGTTTGATTTATAGCTCGTTCAGCTATAGGCCATATTCAGCATGTTCTCGCACGTTGAAAAAACTACTTAGTTAACCATTTATATTTATCTATTTAATTTAAAAAACATTTATTATAAGAATAGGTAAAATAAATTTTCCGAGACAAATTTGCAATAGGCCATAATTGTGATAAAAATTTCATGACTAGTGATTAATGTTTTTGAGCGATTACGTAACCTTTCAGCTCCATCGAGTGGAGAGGTCAAAAGAAACATTACTCAAATAAATATTATACAAATGAAAAAAAAAAAAAAAAAAATTAAAAAGATTAAAAATAATTCAAGAGTCAGTCAAGGGATATCAATCTTGTCTTAATATTTAAAATTAATTTTTTACTTACACAATACCTCTCCCAACACATAAGAATACACAACATATTATTTGTATCAAACACTCATTTTTCGCTATATACAATTGTATGATTTATCCAATCTACAATATATAATTAATTATAATATTTAATACTGAAAATTTCATTTTTCAAATGGAAATAATGTTTCAGATCCATAAACTGGAAGGTAAAAGGCACGACCCTTTCTACTGTTTCTGGTACAGGAGGTTGAGTCAATAGGACTAAACCGTCGAGACCTCTATGAATGAAGACACTCACAAATTGAGTAAATCTTCATCCCAAACAATTTATAAAGGGATTGTTAGAAGGACTATACAACTCTTATAGAAACCTTATATGAAATAATTAGATATATATAAATGTATATATAATATCAAGTCTTCAATTCTAAGTATAATACATGTATAAATTTACAACAATTTCAACTATAAGGTTTACAGATTTGTATTGTAATTGCCCTTCTATATTTTTTTTTAAATATAATTTTCTTTAAATACATATGTTCATTAAAAAATTGTATGTACACCAATCTATAATATCTAAAAAAAGGATATCCAATCTCTCATGCTATTATTATCCTGAGTTATTGTTCGACGCTTGAAAGTTCAAACGGGTGTTTCCTGTTCTGTTTCTTCTATCCTTCCCAGTCGCCAAGCGTTCGGATCGTTTGCTGAAACAAATATATCAATAAATTAAAGCCTGTTTCACTATTGATTAAAAGTCTTAGGAAGAAAAATATTCGTCTCTTCGTTGATAAAATTGAGACTTATGTTATTTTTGAAATAATTATTGAAAAATGACCCCTTTGTAAGGTCAACAAATAATATTACAAAAATTAATAAAAATATTTTATTAATTCCTGCCCAACATGTTTCGCACATTTATTGCCTCATCTGGGCAGGTTGGGCATAATCATAATTACGATGACGATTATAATCATAGCCTTTGAAATGTGTTTACGATTAAGGCCTGGTGCACACTGAAGAAACTGGTTTCATGAAACCTAATTCATTACAGCGTGCACAGAGAATAAACTGTATTCCATCGGTTTTGTAATGGATTCAGACGATGATGTACTTGTGTTGTGGTGGTGGCTAATAAATAAAAAAAAAACAAAAAAACTAAAAAAAAAACTCAAGTACTAGATTCACCCGATGATTTAGGATTGGAAACACAGCTGTTTTGTTGTAGCTCGCGAACTAAAACAGAGACCCTGATCAATTTAAGGATTTCCTTAGGATGTCAAGCCAGTTTTTGATTGCTTATTAGAGCTAGTAGATCCACTGATGAAACATGAAATTAAGCCGATTGAACGAATTTCATGAAACCTGGTTTCTTGAAACCGATTAAACGAATTTCATGAAACTCTGTATGCACCAACCTATGGTTTTCTATCTATCGGTTGCAAGCAACGTGAGTTTCACGAAACCAGTTTCATGAAAACAGTTGAATAACCTATTCAAAGAAGGTATTCAAAAATTTTAATCACAATTTTTCAGATTTAAATTACCTCAGAAATGAAAGTTAAGTTAAAATGTCAGTAATTAGATATTTTAAAAGATTGCTTAGGCAGTCCTCTTGTCCTCAGAATGTAAAGAAATTGTGGTAGTCGTATTGAAAGTAAATAATTGTTTTTAGTATAATCACCTTAAAATTATTTTGTTTAATATAACAGTTGAATATAATTGTGTTCACTTGAATAGTTTCATGAGTAAGTTTTTGGTCATGGAACTCAGCTCTGTGCTTTATTTCTGAGTTCTGTAAAGCGAAGATCAGTTTTCCATGCATTTAGATCAGTAGTCTTTATTCTAACAAAATATTCTTGAGCAACCTGATGCTTAGTATAACTTTCTAGAAAATCTAATGCTGCTCTATTTTAAAGAAATTCTATAGTGCAATGTTCTACAGTTTTCAAAAATACTCTCTAAGCACAATCCAGATTTTAGTTTGAAGATACTCAGATAGTGTTATTTTAATGGGTTAGTGTTAATGAATAGCCCAGGCTTAAAGCATATCATTTGGGAAATAACATTGCATTGTCTTTGGGAGGGTATCAGCAATTATGTATGTTCAATTATTCAAATCTATGAACATCAATATATCGATGGCCTAGAATGAAAACCTCGTATCTCAAAAATAAAATTAATTAACTTTTATACCTAAATACATGGATATTATGGTTATTGAGAAGCCCGCAAGGTTTTCTTCTTCGTCGATATAGTCCAGGACGAGTAAGATAGAGTTTCTTTGACTCTCAAGGATTTTAAAATAGAATCTTAACCATCTAATAACGTATAAAAGTTATTAACGTTTTTTTTTTAGATACGAGGTTTTCATTCTAGGCCATCGATATATATATATATATATATATATATATATATATATATATATATATATATATATATATATATATATATATTAAAATTATAAAGGATCGCTGTCTGTACATGGAAGATATATGGGGAAAAAATATTATTGGGGCCTTTATCAATGCAATAGTACCCAAAACAATGATTTTTAGAATTCTTGTCTGTTTGTCTGTAGGTCTGCTTTCTGTCAGACGTTCTATACACGCTAGGGTTTAAAAATCCCTGAGGGGTCAGCTTAGTGGCTCTGTCACGTTTTAGCAATCCTAGCAGCCTGAATGTTTGAACCCCGATGGCTATACGTCAAATATTGTGTATAGAGAAGCATTGCTGTAAAGTAGAATTTTATATGTTGTTTATAATCCAAAATATATATCCAAAAATGCTGCCCTAAGTCACTATCCATGTGGACAAAGTCGCGAACGTTTATCAAAACAATGCTCTGAAATGGTTTGAATGGCGTGAAGATAAAAAAATCTGGTGTGTACCCGATATGTTTTTTATAAGTATAATGATAATTATATATATATATATATATATATATATATATATATATATATATATATATATATACTCATTTTAAATATTTAACAAAACAGTGTATATTTTTCAACAACACATATTTCAACTTATGCGAACTGAAAAAAAGTTGTACATAAGTATAAGACTTTGTATATTCTTTGATGTATGCCAAAACCATATTACGTAAAAAATGGATTGAATAGAGATTGGTATAACATGCCAATATATATAATAATATATATAATATATGTTATGTTTACAAAAAAAAATAGAATAATATATATATATATATATATATATATATATATATATATATATATATATATATACATATATACGTATAGCATATTAGAAATAATCGAATAAAATAGGAAGTTAGATTTATTTTTTAAGCAGGATGATCACTGAAAGAAAGAAGAATGAAAATGAAGTATCGTTATTGTATTAAAATCTAATATTATCATGCACATTCCAATGATGAACGCAAGCTTTGTCTATAAAATAATGCGCTTGCATGAAATAATCATGTAATTTCTCATTCTTTCGGTTCTACATGAGCTAGGCTAGTGGGAATGAAAGATGATGAGATTAGAAAGAGAGAGAGAGAGAGAGAGAGAGAGAGAGAGAGAGAGAGAGAGAGATGATGAGAAGTAGTCAGATAGTTAGATACAAATATTTTAGGACTAAGAAATAAATATACTCACCGAAATAATAGTACTTAATCCTAGGCATGGCTGAGGATAAAACAGACAGATACATATATAGCTGTCGTATCTCACATATATACTCCCAGGCACAATAGGAAACAAATTTCAAAAATTCAATATAATTTTATAACGTCACTAATTTTCAAAGTATAACTTAATCAGAACATTGTTAAGACTAACGAACATGAATTCAAACAAAGCTTGTTGTAGCCCCTTCCGAGAATATAAGGAAGACATTGTACACTTACTAACAAAAGTCACACCTTTATGCAAGTTTTTCCATTGTGCAAAAAAGAGGCATTCTTCAAGATATTGGAAATAAAATTCACACTTTTTGTTACACAATTTAATTTATTTGAATAAACATAAATTACATATAAAATCATTTATTTTCTTTTTAATCTATTTAGAGACACACATAAAATGTCAAATTATTGAAAAGCCAAAAGTCTCTGCACATAGAAAAAGTATGAAAGATAAGGGAATTTATACAGACTGCATTCTACCCCTAACATTCCCTAGCCATTTTTTTTAAATAGAATTTCCAACTATGATATATCAACAAATTATAAATTTGGGAGGATGGGGCCAGTTGTACAGAAAAATGCAACAAACCGTCAATAAAGGTTATTCTACGTTGAGGATCTTCCTAATAAGGTATGAAGAACTAGATTCTGTTGAAAATATAAACCAAATTTGCCGTCAAATTTGGTATCTATAGACCGAGGGAAATTATAATAAGTGTAGCTAAATAATCAGACACCAGTGCTTCAAATTTAGAAGGTATGGTACAGGCTGATTATAATATCGAGGTGTTTTCATAGACTATAAGGAGGGTTCCGAAAAATGCAGGCTATAACCAACATAAGCCTAGGTGCAAGCCAATTCCTGGGCACCGAGACTTCAATTTGCTAAACAGCACTTAATTAAACCATTAATGTTCTGGGAACATGTTCTATTTACAGATTAAAGTAAGTTTAACATTTGTGGGTCGGATGGAAGGGGAAGAAAAAAAAAAACTCTTGAGAATGAACCTAATTGTAGTAGTATGGAGGTGGAGGTGTCTTGGTCTGGGGGTGCATGGTGCTTTAGGAGCTGGGAACTTACAAGTTATAGATGGAGTAATAGATCAGCTCGTTTTTATCGAAATTTTAAAAGCAAATTTGCAGCAAAGTTTAATTTCCAATGAGCCTTTATTATCCAACAGGATAATGATCCCTAACATACAGCATGAAGAGTTGAGGATTGGTTGCTCTGCAATGCGCTGCAGCAGCTCAAACCCCCCCCCCCCCCTGTCCCCTGAACTTAACCCAATAGAGCATCTGTGGGATGATTTGGGGTTGGCAGAAAGCCAAATTTAAAATAAAGTATAAAAACTCTACTCAAAGATGAATGGGGGAAAATTACTCCCAAAACAATCAAAAACCTAGTTTACTGTATGTCAAATATACTGTGGGATGTGATTAGAAATAACGAAGCATCTACAAGATAATAAATTAAAATTTGGTATCAGTTGCTGTGATTAAAGTTTGGAAAAATAAGTTGTGCAGAGACTTTTGTGAGTTCAAACTTCATCGTATTATTCGTTAATTGGCACATAAAAATGTATATGGACCTAATTTAATAACTTTAACAATTATTTACAATTCTATAATAAATTCTGTTCAAAATTACATGAATTTTACGCAAACAAACCTGTTCTTACATTTTTTCTGTACAATGGAAAAACTGCACTGTCGACTCTTGTTAGTCGTTATAGTTATAGATACTAATAACATTAAAATAAACTATATGAATATTTATAGTGACTCAAAACTATTAGTGAGTTTCCTTCCTCCCTATAGGAAGGAATCCCAAACATACGTCAACCGGATGACGCATTCCAGAAGTGCTAACATGAAAAGTAAATGTTTTATTATCCATAATGACAAACAATAAACAGTTCAAATTGTTTTATAATTAAATACATAAACTTGTCTATTCACACTCACTGTCCAAAAAAAAAAAAAAAAAAAAATGTTCTGGTTTTGATGAAAATTAGTTCTGTTTTTTGGTAATAATCTTCCAGATACATTTTTATAGATATTTAGAAAAAAAAAAAAAAAAAAAAAAAAAAAAAACGAAATTTGGTTTTATATGTTCATACAAAGACAAAGAGACTTTGAAATTTAAAGAAACCAAGATATATAAAAACACCAATATTCATTTTGAGACCAGGAATAGATAGATAAATGTTTTTTCCTTCTGAATGATCAACCGCTCTTTCAGTTATAAATCGAAAATGGTTTAGAACTCTTGGTAAGTTCATTCAAAAGTCAAATAAATTTCCCGCTTGTGTTGATTTTGATCCATTGGTGTCAAAATATTTTAAATAGTTAAAATTTTTATTTTATGTTTTCCAAAATAAGTTAGAGACAAGCATTATATGAAAACGCAAAGTTCCTGTAAGACAGACTCAATAAAACTGAATCAACAAGTTCAAGCAATGTACTAAAATCAGGGGTCAAAAATAATTGTTAACTTTTATTTCAAAAAAGTATTTTTTAAATTTTTACTTTTATTTTGATTTTTAAAAAGTAAAAGTTCGAAAATAACTATTTGGGTTTAAACTTTTTTTAAAAAAAAGTTTCTCATGTACTTCATTTAGGGAGGTCTTAAATAACTTTTAATCTTAAAACTTTTAAATAAAAGTTTTTTTAACTTATAAAATAAAAGTTTTCATAACAGTTAAATTTAAACTTTTTAACTATGATAAAAATGCTGCTTGAAGACCCTTAGTTCTATGTGTTTTAATCTTTGTTTGACACTTCACTGACTAAAAACTAAACAGAAGCGTACAATCTATAAGGCTGTATATTTGGTTTTAATCTCCTGAAGAAGTATATTATAAATCTTTGTCTGTGTATATCTAAGAAAAACTATCAAATATCTCAGTCCATTAATACAAAAAATACAATAAACCAGGTGTATCCATTTGGTTGAAAGTAAGATTTCAAAACCACAAGGTATACTATCTCATAATCTTCATAACGTAACAATAGTACACTCCACTGTTTAATGAAATATTAAAACATAAAACTATATATGAAATAATGCGACTACACTCCTAATGCAGCAGTATAGCTAAAGTTTTTTACAACATACTTCTTAATATAAATAAGATCCGTTAAAAAAAAATCAAATCACAAAATATGCAATTGAAAATAGAATATATTGAAAAATGACCTGTCAAAATAGTGAAATAAATAAAAAAAAATAAAGGAGAAAACCCCACTTCTACTTATCTTAAACTTACCTACATGGATGTACATTTAAAGTAAAAGAAGGTGAACTTTATTCTTAGATCTTTTTGTTTTATTTTATTTAAAAATGAGTGCTGGCTTGCATGAAATAGCATATATATAACCAGAATTATGTATGTATATATATATTGTATTTGGTACTTACATATTAGGTTCAACGCAGGTTAAAGAACCAGCTCTTAGAGATCTGGATCATTAGCTCAGGGGTCAATTGAATTTTTGCAAATATGGCGACGGGAATATCAACGATTCTGGTTGACTAGAGTTTCGATATAACATCGAGGGAACTAGAGGTTCTTATGTTAATGGCATAATTTCTATGCATTTCCGCTTGCCACGCTCGCTCAAGGTTATATCGAAACTCTAGTCAATCCAACTTGCAATTTAACATTTTTTTCAGTTGTAGGTAAATCCCAAAGACGCATTTTGAGGGAAGGCATAGCAATTATTTTCTTGGCATAATTTCTATATGCACTTGCTACACTCGCTCGAGGTTATATTGAAACTCTAGTGAATCCAACATGTTGATAATATAGATCACTGGTTTTTCGGTGGAAAATGGGCCAATATGCAATTTAGCATCTTTTTCAGTTGTATGTAAATCCCAAAGACGCAATAACAAGCAACAAACAACACTAAGAATTCAAACAATGAAAAGAAATTGCGTATAAAACACAAATCTAAAAGTGAATTGCTATGAACACAGAAAGTAAACAAGACGGTTACTACAATCAATGGCCAATAGAATTGTCCATAGGAATAGGCCAATAGAAATGCTAATGAGTTATGCGCCTACGCTGATGATCCAGATCTTCGAACGAGACCCACATCTCTAACCTGCGTTGAAGCTAAAAAGTAAGTACCATATAGGTATATATATATACACACACACACAAATTTGAACTAATGCTAATTTTGTGATCTATGAGTTCTGAAACATGAAATTTTCTTCTCGCACTTCCAGATTGCATCATCAGGCTGCAACCGCTAGTTGCAACAACATAAAAAATTAACACTTCTATGGAATTAGTTTACTACTACCTCAATGCTTTTAGGTCATAGTTGGGTTACATCAGTGTTGCCAGTAAAAAAAAATCACCTGACTATAAATTATTTATTTGTCACAGTTTGGCAACACTGACTGGGAAGAGCCACCAAGCATAACCTTCCTATTTGTTGACAATGATTTATAAGAGTGCTCTAACTAGGCCAACATAATAAATTAGGTTCAAGAAATATTAACTAGAATTGTCCATACCCAGAGATGCCTGTTAAATTTGTAACAAAATTTCAAAATAAATCAAATACATAATCATTGTCTATTTTTATTATGAAAAAAAAAAACCTCCCTCAAATATTCCTGCAATGCCACACACACATTCCCTCTCCTAGACCCCTTTTTCTCTTAATCTGAAAATAATATTGTGAACAAGATAATTCCAAATTACCTCAATTAAAAATAATGCAAGGATTAATAATGTTAAAGGATTAAATACCTAACTAAATGATGGTGATGGTAATATTCTATGATGGATTTTTAAAAAATATAATTAAATTTAAAAAAACATAATTCTATTTTCTTATTTCAAGGCTGACAAAATAAAGCCAAACCTTTTGTAATTTCATATTAAAATTAATATAAGGAAAGGAATTGTTAAGGAGAAGGAGGCAAAAAAGTCATGCACCGCAGAGAAAAAATAAACAAGCAATTAAAAAATAATAATTAAAAAATAACCTTTTAAATAACATGCAAGGGATTCACTTGAACAATTTATAAATAATAAATTATAGTTGCATATAAATATTGATTCCTTGCTGATCATAAAATGCTATAATATCAAATTAAGGCTACAGCAAAGTCAGCGGATCTGTATAATAAGGATGTGGTAAATAGATATGTGATTAGAATTCTGATAAAGAACATTGCAGCTTAAATTTCATGGAAACATTTAGTTTGAATTAGAGTTAGTATGTGCTTTGTCAAACACATAATTGTTTTTGTACTTTCGGGGTAGAATACGGATGGTCATTAGTTGTTATTAGAGAAAATATACTTTTTCCAAGACGAAATCTTCAAGATCTTACTTCCGTGATCATTGTTGAAGAAAATGTTTTCCATATACAATCCAATACAACATCAAAATTAATTTATTATCAAAATTATGAACCGTTTTAATAATTTTTAGCGTGTTTCTTATGTCACAGAAAAGAAAACCCAAAAATAACATTGATTTGACGATGTGCTATGAAATATTATCAGTTTTGAAATTTATATATATATATATATATATATATATATATATATATATATATATATATATATATATATGCAACAGGAATGTGGAGTAAAATACACAAATCTAAAAGTTAGCCAACCTGTGGAATAAACCAAACGCCACTGACTTATTGATCACAAATGATTTTACATTTGTTCTCAAAATAAAATTATTGCAATTGTTGCATATTTGAACAGACAAGATGGAATGTGCCATAGCCATCATTCTATCGTCTTGTAAGAAATTGCTGGGAAACCCTACGGCCCACAAACCACAGGTATGCCAAGAAAAAAACCCACCATGCCTACTGTGACGAGTGGTGTTCTACCCTTTCACGCATTCCTCAGTTCTAGCTTGTCAACCGTTTGAACAGCTTGCTGGCGCACGCAGTGCTTCATATGACCAATGCAAGACTCTCTTATTTAAGCTCATGAATGAACATTTGTACTCCAGATTAGAGACTCTAAAAGACCCTATCCAAAAAAAAAAGATGTTTAAAACACAATAACACGAAAATAAACACGATGGCGCACTAAGTGCGCCGTACGACTGCCCGTGTTACAAAAGTGGGCGCGACCACTGTAAGGTTAAATACATCACCCAAGCTATTTTACTTGTAAAAAGTGAAACCATTAACCTTTAAGAAGGTAGGTGGGGAGCTCACAACACCCCAATAAAAAATCCCCAAAAAGAAAAGGGTTTTTTAAAATTAGTATCTATTTTGTTATTTCAATTTTTTAAACCCATTACCTATATTGTACAACTGAATACTCAGTTAAAAAAACCATATATAGTATTTTTTTAATAATACAATTTTAGTAGTTTTTCTTCATTCGTTATTTTGTTTTTATACAGTTATCAAAAATATGACTTTGTTGAATAATATAAAATTCTTAGCCAAGTTAAAATTGTTTATTAACGGATGAAAGAAGACAAAGTACTTATTTTAAAAAATATTCTTGCAAAGTATACAAATTTCATCTGTAAAATAGTGCATATTGCTTACTCTAAACCTCCACAACAAATTTGATTCATGACATTCAAATGCATAAATGGATTTCATGAACAACAACAAAATCTTTGTTTTCCTATCTAAACTTTGCTTTTTGTCTTGGACAAAAGATACATCTACCAGAAAGTCTGTGCTCCAATTTTGGTGCTGTTCTGGTGTCCTCTTCCCGGTCATTTTAGCCGCCAGATATATTTACGAATCAAAGATTCTGTTGCTCTCTTTTCAATTTGTGGTCTACTCAGTATAAAACCAACTTCTCTCAAAAACTCGACCCTCACCAGAGTTCGTAGTAGGATTATATGCTACATGTATTTCCTGAGAGTTAATGCCGGCTATGTGGAGGATTCTATGGAAAACAGTTAGCGGCCACGCCGAGCTACAGGATGTTTAGCGCACATCATGTCAATAATGCCTACATTACCTTTTGGCAGATAATAAAATGTTATTATTTCTAGCTTCTCATCTCACTCTGCTATAGTGATTCTTCACTCAACTGTTCACTTTCAAACAATAAACTCAACTAACTGAAAACCCCTGATCATTCTTTCTTGATTCTCTTCATATGAAATGTTGAATGGTTGTGGAAAAAATAAAAATAAATAAAAAAAAAAAGAACTATTTTACATTATTGTAATGTAAGTAAGGTCGGGGTTATGAATACCCCAAGACAATAGAAGACCCGAAAGACGAACAAATAAGGTTTTTATCTTATGCCAGTCCCACCTCAATGTGAACTCAACTGCTATTTAGGAAGGCACTAAAGAGATGAAAAGGATTGCAAATCTATAAATTGTAAATATAGAGCAAATTAAGTCGTGGGGTGCTGAGAACTCCCCAACTCCTTACTTGAAGGTTAATGTATTTACACAAAACCATTACTGCTACAATTCTGTTATTTGATTTTCGCTGAAAAACACTGATCTGGTGAGCTGATCTGCTGGTTAATGAAATACACTTTTCATTTTAGACAAAGTATTTTTGTGTTAAGACGTTCCGTGGCATGTTTTAGAACTTGGCAATCAAGAGGTGTTTGAAAGGCACCAATGAATGACCCATTTCGTGGAGTTTTTCTTTTTTGAGCTATTGTGTGAATAAATGAAATGCACCAATTATTTTTTAGCATATCCCGATTGGCATCATACTAGACGTCAAGAAAATTAAGACAATGTTTTTTTCCTTCTATATAACAGAATAATGGCATTGCAAAATAATGCAATTCCCACTGATTAGGATGGTAACCCGTTATATTTTACTGATTGAGATGTTTAATGTTAGCAAAGGGCAATCTAAAGGCAGGAAAACAAAGAAAAATCTCGAATTGATAGCAAGAAAAAAAAAAAAAAAAAAAAAAAAAAAAAAAAAAAAAAAAAAAAATTGTGGGAAGTTACGGGAAGACCAAGAATGATGTCAATGTTTACAAACATATTAAATACATTTGTAAAAATTGAAAATTTTTCAGAAATTGCATTTGTGAATATTGAGCTCTAAACAAAACATCGCAGACCACCTAGAGCTAGTATAAGTCTTTGCTAAGAAAATAACATTTCGTTGGGACAGAAGAATGCAAATTCTTCTTCCTCAAATTTGTAATCAAACTTCAACTCCTTCTACTTCCCGGCATATATCACTGGAGGAGTGGTCCTTTAAACCACAAATTATCTCCTGCATTACAGCCGGCTTCCTCAGGCAGTAAATGATGCCTGTTCACTAGCTGAAAGCAAAATGTGAGACACAAAATTTGTGGTTTAAAGGACAGCACTGCTGATGATATATGCCGGAAAGTAGGAGGAGATGAAATTTAAAACCCAGCGACCAAGTTTAAAACTGAGAAATTTATCAAAATTGTGTTATTTTGGCAGCTATATGCAACACTATAAGAGTTTAAATGTATTAATCTGGTCAGCAAATATATAAAAATCCCTGACTGTTGGTTAACTCTTTCATTGCTAGCGAATGAAGGGACTTGCAGCGCCCAGTATGCTCGATGCTTATCCGTCTAGCTTCCCCCATACGCTCGCCAATCTCGCCTTGTCTCGACCTCACTACCATTCAACTCTTTCGCCTCTCTCAGCATCCACTTGTTATAAATTTGGAATTATTTACTTATAATGTCAAATGTCCTTTTCATTGGTAATTTTATACTAAACTAAAATAAATTTTCTATCATTGAAAAGAAAATCACTCAGATAAGAAATGACGATATAATTACTTGATTGATATCATTTATAGCATATAATTATAGAAGGAGGCTATTTATACCGACCACACTAAACAAGATCCTTATTGTGACTGACAGATATAGACATCAACAATAGGGTTAGAGAGACATATCTGTGTAGGACCCTGCAAAAATGTGCCGAGGCGCACCAGCTTCAACCTCCAAAAATTATCTATAACAATGAGATTGTAGGACTTTAAATTTAACGGGTACAAGTTAACTCATGAGTAGCGACAGGGGTACCAAGAGTGGAACACAAGTTATCTTGTATGGAGCGTCTGGGGCCCTGTAGTCGAGCAAGTGTTAACTCGATCAGAGCAACAAAAGGGTTAAAATTCAGGAGCTTGGAAGAGTAAGGGGAAATCAGAAAAATCAACATTTTTTTTATTTTATTTTGTGATTCAGAAAGATGTAGTTAACATGACGCTTGGCCTTGTTTCTCTGGTTCGCCTTCAGTTCTCTCACATTTTCAAGTTAAAGTGAATAGCAGCATCATCGTGAAAAATGCAATGTCTTATTTCAAGGGCGAATCCCAGGTCTGTAATGTCCCTCCTAGCATTTTGTTACTCATAAAATCATTTGTAAAAATTATAATTAAAACATTGAATTTCAATTGCATACTTTATGAATCAGCATTCCATAGAGTAAACATTTGCCCTAGCTATCCTGAAGCACTTCTAGAACTTAGACTTTGATTTCCCAACATCCAGAAATCGTGATTTGCCCTTACTCTTCCAAAGTCCTGAATTGGTTAAGGATATCAATGCTCATTCCACGAGGGCCCTGAGGGGCAGATACTATTGAGGTATCTGATTCATGACCATATGGCACACTAGGGAGATAGTGTGATCAGTACTATGCTCCGGCCGCCTGATTTTCCCCTCGGCTGCTTCGACTGCTAGAGCCATTAGCACCCAAGGTACCCATTATTAATTAAAGGCTGGGTTGGCCTAGGGACGGTCAGGGAGGCAGAATTCAACCCTTGAACGAAGACACTAGAAGAAAAACTCTTTAGTGCTTGCTCGGGATTTGAACTCAGGTCCTCCAACTTATTATTCCAGTGCTCTACCACTGAGCTAACCTCGCCCCCTCTCATTCCAACGACTCATTAATTTTTTACTCTCTAGTTACAGAAAACGAGAATATCATAAAATTATTTTGAAAGGTATCTTTCAAATGAATCAACTTCAAATGGATAAAAACAATAAAAAAGGGGAAATATAAACAGGAAAGCAGGGGGAAATGATAAATCCAACATGAATTAATAAAAGCACTCAACATAAGGTTATAGAAGTACTTTTGAAGAAGATGTTACATTAATAAATTAGTAATATTCAAAATTGTGAAATAAACAGCATTAAAATAACATTAATAAAAAATAATAATAATTAAAGAAGCAGCTACAGTATTTTAGGACAATCCCAAAGAAACACTTAACTGTTCTTACCTTAAGGGTGCCGATTGTTGTTGAAGGCAGAGTTGACAAGGCCGACACAAGCTCCGAGTCGACCACTATCAAGAAGCGGCTCTCTCTCTTCCAGCTCTGACATGCAATATACATAACACAAGCGTACAACTACAGGGAACAATCCCAGGGAAACATCTAGTTTCTACTGCACTGTATTCAATGATACATACTCAAATATACAGTATTATTTATAGAAACAGTTAGTAAGTGCTGAATAATGTCTGCGTGGTTTTCCTCTTGCTAATTGTAATAAGATAAAAGGTCAGGTCTCTCATGATTTGATATTGTCGGAGTTAGTACCATGAAATTGTGTGGTGGAATTGGTACCCCAAAAATGGAGTCACATAAGTACAGTGAGGTGAAATTGGTACACACCTGTACTGCTAGTGTATTTTCATGAAACTGATACCAAAGGGTTGAACTTTGCCCGAAGAGTACGAACAGACAAATAAATACCCATATTTTATATATACAGTGTGTCCCGATTTTAAATGGCAAAACTTCAGGAGCATGTAGGGGACCAAAAAACTAAGACAAAAAGTCCTTTAGAGATTTACTCATTTTTGCTTTGTTTTGGAGAAAATTGCAAAACAAGAAACGAAACAAGTTTTCATTTTTGTACTTACTTACTTGAATTTTCAATAGAAAAAAATTGTCATTGAGAATTAATTTAAGAAACCAATTACTAAAATTCAATCTCTTGATGCTGACATAGTTTTCATGTATGGTTTCAGCAACGGTAATGCTTTAGAAGCTGTGCGAGAGTATGCGCGCTGATTCACAAATAGAAGAGTGCTTAATCAGCAAGTCTTTTTGTTAACTTTCAATAGACAACAAGAGACTGGGTCATTAGCGCGGTTCCTCCCTCCCCCATAGGGAGGAACCCCGCTTATAGGGTTGATACAATGAAACAATCCGGAAGTGCCGACTAGAAAATTTCGCGTTTCAGAACCCCTAGAGACCGAAAATAACGGTGGTTCAAATTTGTATATATATATATATATATATATATATATATATATATATTTGTCTGTTCGCTCTCTAGATAGAAGACGAATGGTCCGATTTTGATGAAATTTGGTACAAAAATCCTTCGTCCAATTTGAAAGGTCAAGTTCGTTAACCAGCAAAATCCGCCTACTGGAAGATGGCGTTTGGGGCGAAATTCGCGCAAAAAAAATCGTAACGCTTACGTTTTTGAGTTCATAAGCTTCTAAGTACTCGTTTTATATGATTCCTGGGCTAGGAAAACGAATGAAACCATTTTCAAGGCGATAGCTTTAACCGTTTTCGAGAAAATTGGAAAAATATTTTTTGAATACCGTTTTTGGTTTGGGTACTTAGAATCATGGGATTCAGTTGAAACATTTTCTGCATGTTCTACTTTCATCAAAACTAATATGTTGAAATTTTGGTTACGTTTGGAGTTAAGGAAGGGTTAGAATAAAATATTTTATTAACAGACATAAAAAGTTTTAGTAACTTTGTTTACTTTCATTAATATCTCGAAAAAGGTTGAGAATCTTGGTAAACGGAAGAATACCATTAGAAAGCTTATTAAATGCTCTAAAAAAAAGGTTCTGATGAAAGTTTTGATTAGGCGATGTCAATCGGAGAAATAAGAGCTTAAAACTTTAAAGTAATTGATTTCGCTTATTCGAACTGTTCTTTTTGTCTGTTTTTTATTCCTTGTTATTTTTTAATTGCTTATTGTTGGATAATGTATTTGAAAATAAAACAGGTTAAGAAAAATAAGAAAAACAATTTAATGTTAGAGATATGGATTTCCAAGATATATAGCTTTTCAACTGCCTAGCGTCCTTCCTAGGGAGGGTTCTTTGTCTTTGATTTTGGTACTTAGAATTATGGGATACAGTTGAAACATTTTCTGCATGTTGGAGTTTCATCAACACTAATATGTTGAAATTTTTGTTACGTTTAGAGTAAAGGAAGGGTTAGAATAAAATATTTTATTAACAGACAAAAAAGTTTTGGTAACTTTGTATAATTTCGTTAGTATCTCGAAAACCGTTGACAATCTTGTGAAGCGGAAGATTACCATTCGGAAGCTTACTAAATGCTCTACAAAAAAGGTTCTGAAGAAAGTTTTAATTAGGCGATGTCAATCGGAGAAAAAAGTGCTTAAAGCTTTAAATTAATTGATTTCGTTTATTCCAATGGTTCTTTTTGTCTGTTTTATTTCTTGTTATTTTTTAATTGCTTATAGTTGGATAATGTATTTGACAATAAAACTGGTTAAGTAAAATAACAAAAACAATTTATTGTTAGAAATATAGATTTCCAAGGTTACAAGACCTTGTCACTAGCGGGTCTGTTTCTAGTGTAGCGGACCCTTTCAGGTAAGATTGTAAATCATGACCTTTCAAGACTTTACTACTCACAGGAATGGCGTTAGTGACCTTAAGGGTTGACACGCCATCATAATAATTAATTTTAAAAAAAAGACTGGTGGAACCAAAATAATAACTGCTTCTATTTTAATCTTTCCAAATTAGACTAGGGATATGAACGGAACCGCGCTAAGATGATGCAGTCCTGCGAGACGGACTTTTTTTTACTTCATAATGAAGCGACCAATTCCAGGTAGCATTAAGATCAGATTGTCGGTGAAGAAATTGAGTCCAATGCCTGCATTAGGAATATCGCAGCAGGCAATATGACAAACTCAAAAAGGTGATAATCGCCACCCATACCATCTTCAAATATTGCAGAATTTATGACTTCAAAATTATGCAAAGCTATTGAATTTTAATAATTAGTTTCTTCGTAAGGGGAACCTTGAAGCAGGAAGTTCATTCAATGTCAATCAACTCAAGAGAGCACTTAAGTGCACCGAATATCATCAGAACAGTGTTTAGCTGCAATTTATCAAGTCAGTGCTAAATATAATGCTCGCGTTTCTGCTAGAGGACAACATTTAATAACTAAACAAAATAAATGATAACAACAAAAATGTAAATAAATAAAATGGCTCAGTGTCTCGTAGTTATAAGTAAACTAAAAGACTCGTAAATTTGTGAATCGGCGCCATACTCTCGCACCGCTTCTAAAGGATAACCGTAGCAGAAACCGTACACAAAACTGTATGAGCATCAAGAGATTGAATTTTAGAAATTAGTTTCTTGATATAATTCGCATTGACAATTATTTTCCATTGAAAATTTAAATAAGTAAGTACAAAAATGAAAACTTGTCTCATTTAGTGTTTTGCAATTTTCTCCGAAACGAAGCAAAAACGAGCATATCTCTAAAGGACTTTTTGTCTTAGTTTTTTGGTCCCTAACACGCTCCTGAAGTTTTGCCATTTAAAATCGGGACACCCTGTATATATAAAATATGGGTATTTATTTGTCTCTTCACACTCTTCGGGGAAAGTTCAACCCTTTGGTATCAGTTCCATAAAAATACTCTAGCAGTATAGGTGTGTGCCAATTTCACCAGACTGTACTTATGTGACTCCATTTTAGGATAAGAAATTTTCAACTAAGATAAATATTCCATGGTTGGAAAAGTTATTTTATAACACAAAATTTAGCCCCATAATTGACTGAATTTTAAAATTATTAAATGGCTACATTTCCTTTTCATTAAAATTAAAAATACTGTCCGAAAAAGAGACCTAATTCATCAGAATTTGGCTTTTGAAAAAATATTGACTTTGCTTTTGAAGTTTCAACAACTAAAATATGTTACTTCATCCGTTGCTATAACGGAGTTGATATTAAACTTATCTCCTTCTAAAACTAAATATTACACCCAAAAAATAAAAAAAAATTTACCAATGTGTCATAGAATAAGTATTGGATTCTTCTCAGAAAAGCTCAAAATATATGTATTTTATTTGTAAGCAAATATTCAAGCACTTCACCAAATTATTAAAAATAAAATTAAAAAAAAAAGCCAGAATAATTTACAATCTAATGAAAGCTTTTGTAAAATAATGATTTTGTACATTGAGTTATGTAAATAGATACAGCGCAGCAGATTTAGTTATCAATTACTAAAGGTTAAAATGAAACAATTTTTGACATAACACTTTTAGTAACTTCACATTTTTCATTTCATGACTGTGAAAAAAAAAAAATCTTCTCTAAATGTGTATGTGTAATGATTTGAATGAAAAAATGTTTTTTTTTTTTTTTTTTATATAAATGGAACAAATATTTAAGAAATGCTATTAATATTTGAGTAATTAATTTTTTTAAATCACATCATGGTTATTAAATAAATTAAGGTTTGATAATAAGACCATCCCTAAAAAGTAATCTCAATAATCACTGAGAATTTACGGAAACAAAAGTAAACAAAGATGCCCTGATCGAGGAGTTGGCTTCCCAGCCACAAGGGAATCATGATAAATATCCATGATAGCCTCACATCTCTTATCATGGCATTGATAAAGGAGCCAGAGATTTAACCGTACTCATGTTTAGAGCCTGTTCAGATTAACGGAAATCATCAATTCTTCATGTGCAAAATTTTGAGGGAAACAGTTAAACAATTTGCAAACTTCCATTTCAAGGAACAACGCGGCACGTGAAACATTATAAAAACTGACTGTCTCATTTAAGACTAGGGAAGGCTTTGTGAGGTCTGACGAAGGAAATAGTGTCTAATATTTATCAATATTTACCTAAAGCTAAGGCTAAAACATTTTATACCTCCTAGTGAAAAGAACAGAAAGAAATTTTACTGCCAATTTATTTCACGGGGAATATAGGGCACACCCTTTTCCCTACAATAAAACTATCTATTTGAACAGGCTATAGCTTAAATTGTTTTTAGCCTCAGCTTTGGCTATGTATTGATAACTATTAAAAACTACCTCCCTTGTCTGACCTCTCAATGCCTTCCCTGGTCCTATATGAGACATAATTGGTCTTCATTCAGTTTATGTTGTTAATTGTAATGAAAATGCAAATGTAGTTAGAAATTACCCCAATAAGCTATGAAACACCTCTCTGACGGAAAGAATAATTTCCAACCCGAGAAACCTTTTAAATGAGGCCTATGTGATATGAACGTCACGAGCTAGATGCTGTAAGGTGTATATGGTACCCCCTCGGCAGTCTATTAGTAAAACTATGATAATAAAATAAATATGGCAGTTGCCTGTCACCTGTTCAGAGTTTCATAATAAATTGATACCTAAACACAGGTTGAGAATGCCGCCATACATAACTCAAAAGCGCTTGCCCACAGTTCTCCAATCTATGCCAGTGATGGTGGTCTCCACGAAAGGATTTAACAGTAGTATATTTACTGATGAAACTGAACCACTAGGTTATTTAATAAATTTATAATCGACAAATGGTCTTATTACTTCTTAAGCCCAATAACTACCACTTAATGGTAGATCACTACTTCTTAATGGTAGATCAACTACCATCTACTGGTATTCCAACAATAAACAATTATTAACATTTCATTTGTTCCATTAACCCTGGTGTGTATAAAGTTTCTAACAGACACAAGGGAAATTTCAATAAAGTATGTTGGCAGCAGTGAGAATCTAGAATCTAGATGCTCACTGCTACCAACATACTTTACTGAAATTTCCCTTGTGTCTGTCAGAAACTTTATACACAACGGGGGTTAAAATACTCTTTTCTTTAGAGAAAATAAATTACATCATTATTCAAGCGCTTTTTTTTTTAAAAAAAAAAAAGTCAACAAATTTGTGCTTCATTTTAACCTCATAAATTGCAATAAAGAAAATAATATTAAATAAACAACTGTGCTTATAAACAAAGGACAGCGATAGAAACAAGGAAGGAAGAATCAAACATAAAAATAGGTACACTTATAACAGTGACGTCTTACATTAACATGCGTTAGCAGTAAGTTAAGCAAATTATCATGCTATGGTAAAATTCAATTGTATTTGTTCACATTTATTCAAGTATAATTTCTTTTTTCTTGTTTAACTAAAAGGAAAGAGTGGAATGTTAAGATGTGATGGTGCCAACACTAAAATGTTATGAGGCAACTTTTTTTTAATTATGGAATTAAACATTGAATTTGTCTGTCGGGACTAATGTAATGCGACAATCACACTTCAACTAGACTTCATTGTACTACACTTTTAGCGGGTTCTCTCTCCAATCATAGTGGATTGGAATGATTTCTGATTGTACTTCTTATTTACAGCTTTTTCCATAGTCAATTTCTTTGTGGTGATCAACGGGAGTGTAATAATTAAGAAAAGATCTTAGTTTGCCGATAAAGGCGCAATGAAACATGTACAGTTTAAGTCTTGTTTTAGCTCATTCAAGAATTTTAGAAGAATGTGTTCAATAATTCTAAATTTGATGTATCAAGAATGACTTGTCAATATACATATATATATATATATATATATATATATATATATATATATATATATATATATATATATACAGGAAATGTTTTGCTAAGCAATAAGGTTCAATATGATCAGGGCATTAGTTGTAGTGCCGACAGTAAATTCTGTTACCAATATCAGCTTAGTAACATGAACAGAAAAAGTCAATTAGTTAGTACTCAATTTAATATTTTTTATACCATAATACGTTTAATGAGCATTAAATAATTGACAACGACTTCTAAAATCTTCTGTTCGTATATATATTCACTAAGCTGTGAATTTAAAACTTTTTATTCAATAATAAATGTTTCAATTTTAATTTTTTCACAAATCTTTCCAATCAGTAAAAATTTACATGGAAATGATATAAGGCCATTTCTATTGTATTATTTTTTCTTTGTTGATATATTATTACAGACATAATTTAATTAAAATGACAAAACCGTAGGAGCATTAAAGGCTGCTCTCGTTTTTCCAGTCAATGTTAACTAGTTTTCTATTATTTTTTTTGTTTGTTAGTTTGTGTCTGTAAACTAAATAAATGGGGTGGGGGGATAAGATCATTAGGTAAAAGAAACACTTAAAAACAAAACAAAAACAGAAATGGTAGGTCTCCAAGCATATTGATAGGGTGTGATGGTTAACGAACGGATATTACCTTCCATAGAAAGTTGCGTCAAATGCGAGGAAGGTACTTGTGCAAGGACACAGAAATCACATCGACTTTAGTATACTTTAGGAGAAAACAATTATCCTAGCCTTAAAACTAATATAATTACAAAATGGTGGCTTATTTTATCAGCAACAATTTCACAATTTATTTGGTGGTGATACGGTGTATTTGGATGTTCTACCTTTTCGTCACTCCATACAAAACTACATATTAAGCATTCAAATAAGGCACAATAATTGTATTGTAGATATATTATAGAAAGATAAATATTTCCCAATATTTTATAAGTTACATAATTAATTAGTTAATATTGTATTTCTTAACTAATTTTATAATTAATGAAAAATGGCACATCCACTTATTATACATCAAGTGGAAGGTCATCAAATGATTAACACAATTAATAAATATGATTTATTCATTAATGCTCTTTTAGTTTCGGACCTTTATTGCTTAACACTTTCGCTGCGGGTGTGACACTTACGGAAGGACACTAGCGATCCTACCCGCTTACGAATGTCTCTTCGGAAGGACACTCCTCCAGTACTTTTCCCTTTAGATTCAAAAGGCTAGTAAATGGAGGGGTTTCTCTTTTACTGCTCCAGGTAAAGACAGTTGTCTTTAGTATTGTTTGGGCTTTTCAAAAGTGTGTTCCGTTTTCAAATCGCCTGACTAGAAGATTTTTTATGAATTTTTAAACTTTTTCTTCTATAAATTGTTTATAAGTAAGTACAAAATGCACTTAGGTAGGTTAGGTATTCCCAAAAAATGACAGCCGCAGCGAAAGTGTTAATCAAGAAAATTTCTTTATTGTATTCAATGTTTAACACGTTCATTGCCCAGAACCCGCCTGGCGAGTGCACTGTCCTTTTCTACCAGGCCTGCAACCCGCCAGGTGGGTCCCTAGCCCCCGTAAAAAAAAAATGATTGGGCCAATTTCAATTATATAGCTCACCTAATGGGCTAAATTGTTCTTAGCTTGAGTCATGGCATGGTGCTGATAGTGAAATGTCTTCTTGCTTACTGCAAGATTACTACGTTCATTGAGAATTTGAACGCCATTTATTTTTTCACGAATTATGAACTGAGTACACTTTTGCCAGGGTGTCTATCAAAATTTGACCGCAATTAATTATTTTTGGACATTTTTATGTTCATGGCGAACAATTGACTGTTATTTGAGGACCCAAGAGGTCAATGGGTCTAAGTAACAAACTCACTGTTTTGAGGAAAATGGAGTTGAACATATTGTCGATACAAATGCAAAGTATCAAATGTGAAAAAACCCATTTTTTAATTTTCAATCTATACTGATTTCTGTTGGACTGATGTCAACAAGTCAACACACAGTTCAAGTAGTGGCAAACTCTCAAAAATTATTGAAAAATGAATTTGCATTAAGTCTAATTAAAATATATAATAAAATAAGGTACCAAACCACTTTTCACATTCAATACTTCACATTTTTATCGACAATATGTGGTAATAGCAAAAACTAGATTTTTATAGTTCCAATCATACTAGACAAATCCTCAGGTCCTTAGCTGTTTATTATCGATGATACATAATACGTACATCGTCCGGTTTATGATTAATATGCAAAAGAATTGGAGAATCCGCACATAGACCCATTAATTTCCTTCTGGACTTAATATTACAAAAATGACAATACTCAAGAGAACACAAGCTAGGTGGCAGCAACTGTCAAGAAAATCTCTTGGATCTTTTTACCATCCACAAGATTACGGTGTTCACAACCCATTCCTGTATATAACTCATTGTCAAAAATGTCACATAGACCCCTTGACTTCTGGAGCCCTCATTTATCAAATTAAGCTCATTTTTTTGTTGTGCAAGATAGAATCCGTCAGCCAATGTAAAAGTGGCAAATAAGGTTTGCTAGCTGTTAAAGATAGATAAGAGCTGTTGAACATCCGTTGGTAGCTGTTGTTCTCAACAAACTACATACTTGCGGCCAAATTTTAATAGGCAACCTGGCAAATGTGTATTCAGTTATTCATAATTTCATGAAAAAAAATAGATTTGTTAAAATACTCGATGAACGTAGTAATCTGCAGCCGGATCTTAGAGTATTAGGGGCTAAATGTACTTATGAAATGCTCCTTTAGGTGTGAAATTAGTAGAGCAATAAATCATATTTATTAATGACAGTAATTTTTTGACTTCCGGCCTGATATACTATAAATAATTTTAACTTATGACTTCAAAATTATGACAAATTCTATTTATTTCAATAAAGCCACATTAGAGTATTTATGTTTTAAAGTGAAAATTTTATATACATTTTTTACTATTTATTAAAATAGTAAACTCACATCTTACACGAGGCTTATAATTATTGAGAAATATTTTTCTTTTTCTAGTCAACTCTCAATATATTCAAAACTACTCAATCCTACAGTTTCTAATGTTCAATCTTTTTAACTAAATAATTTACCTTTACTAAATAAAAGGAAAAATTGGTAAGGATGGGAATAATTTTATATTTATATTAAGAATATTATAAGCGAATGTAAATTAAGCAATGTTAGCAATAATTCAATAATTTACAATTTTAATGAAATAATTTTCACAAATGATGAGAATTTTTTTTTTTTTTTAAGATTAAATAATCTTTTATAATTTGTTATGTAAAATAATGATATAGAATAATAATAATGATGATATCTTATATAATTGCCTGATGGTTTAACATACCTTGAAGCTGTCTGTTGATGAGTGCTGTGATTCCAGGACCATCACCGGACTTCTTCACGATAAGCATAGGCTTGTCTTCGGGCCCAATGTCGTCGAAGCCTCCGCCGAGGTGTCCATTCAATTCCTTCGTTGCAGACATTGTCTCACTAACCTAAGCAAAAACGTTGTAACAAAATTAAAGTAATTATGATTTTTTCTTCAACCAGTCGTCTTATATCATTTTGTGTGTTTTTTTTTTTAAATAAGTGAGACTAGTTTTTTAATTGAAAAAACTAATAGACCATGGAGATTTCTAAGATAGAGATAGTCAGGCTTTGGTTATAAGGTTTCTGTTATTTTACATTTTTTTTTTAAATTATATAAAATATAAACTATATGTTAAATATAGTTTATATTTTTTCCAACATTATAACTTCATTTTCTAGTCTTCATCAGTGCTTTGCAAGGTGAGCGAGAGCTTATATGAATAAATTGAGAGGAGATCGTTGAACATTGAGCTTTTGAAGAGGAATAATGTTGGGGCTCCGTGAATATGCACCGCAACAAATGTTAAGAAAGGGGCCACAATTTGCAATGCCCTCAGCTAGTGCTGAACATTGCAGATATAAATTTTATTTGGAAAACCTACAAAGTGGGGAATGAGGCTTTCCGAGAAGACTGGGACATTTTCCATCAACACGTTCAATACAGCGAGCACTGTATGGTGCTCACCAAGTCCTTATGGCTGGACTGAGAGCACAGTCCGGTGCTCTTCCCGCTCCTTCCCAGAGATGTCGAGCACCATATGGAGCTTACCCCGAACAGTTTCTTGTTGCCCTCCCGACTAGTAACCCCTGCTTGGAGTTCTCTCGCTCTTAAAGTGTTCTGAAAAGGATTGAGAAGACATAGCCGTTTTCCGTTTGGATTTCAGAGCATCCGTTCATCCCGTTCCAATGACTACAAGTACCATAGTTTTGATGTGAATTATGAAGCAATATTTTTTTTTATTATTTCTACAATGTTATAAACATTAAAACGATTAATTCTAAAAAAAAAAATAAAAAAAAAATAATAATAATCAGTCAAATGGGAAGTAAATTAAAATCAATCACAGCGGTAGCTCAAAGTGAGCCAAGATGACAGCAGCATTGAACGTATTAAGCAATGAATGGAAAAATCAAAACCGTTAAGAAATTCTGATGTGGTTATTTATATTTTATTAATTGTTTAGACGTTTCAAAAGTATTATTATGTTGATAAATTTTTAACACTTCTTTGTTTTAATTTTATCTAATTGTTAGTTGACTGCAATTCTGAGGCACAACTGTCAATTTGTTTTTCTATTCTGGAGGGCAACTTTGTATATTTTCATCTATCTCCTTGCTAAGGTCGATTTAGAGAGACAACAGACAATATTTCCTAACTAGGCCAATTTATAGTAGTTCAGAATTTTAATAGTCTGCCCAAACAATTTTGTGCTCTACTCGTTGCTTAAGGTCGTCAGTATCCTTACAATGCCAGATAGTAATCAGAATAGCACACAGGATTGAATACTCATCAAGCCTGGGTAGCATGAGTTTTAAATCCACCGATCGTAAGGATTACCAACACTATGTATCCTACATCACAAAATTATCTGTCTGTCTTTATCTTCAGGTACACTAATGTATCAGAGAGACATATATCCCACTTCCGAATTGTCAGAGACACATATAGCCCACCTCTGAATTGTCAGAGACACATATATCCCACCTCTGAATTGTCAGAGAGACATATATCCCACCTCTGAATTGTCAGAGGGACATATATCCCACCTCTGAATTGTCAGAGAGACATATATCCCACCTCTGAATTGTCAGAGGGACATATGTGTCCCACCCTATTTCTTGGAACCTAATTTTTTCTCAATACAATAAGTACTGATTGGCAGGTGTTTTGCAACGTCGTAAAGTGAAAAAAAAAAAAATAAATAATAATTTTTTTCATGAAAACAAGTTTTGTGCGTTAAAGGGTTAAATCATTAAATGTAAATAATTTCTATAAGTTTTATACCTGAAAAGAAAATATTTAATTGTTTAAAAATCATGATTGAATGAATTGATTCATTTTATGAATGTTCTTAACAATTCCATGTACCATAATGACTAAAAAATATTCAGTCACATTATGATTTTTAGAATAACTTACAAAGTATTTTAATGAACAGTTGTTTTGGTAGTTGCTTTAATGTCTTAATAAAAATACTGTGTTGAAAAGAGGCCTTTTATTAACCAAAATCATATTCATTAATTTTACCACGTCCAAAATAAATATTCACAATAGGCAATTTGCTTCTTATTGAAAAGAGTTTTAATAAAATCATAAAGATACTTGGGAATTATACCTGTAAGAGTTTTTTAACTACATCTCTTCCAAGTACATGATCAAAAACTGCTTGAAGAAATTGGTCTGTAATAATGGACAGCTTTAATTTGTCCCTGTGCCAAAGAAGAACTCTAGACTCTTCCATTGCCGTCACAGACACCTGTTGACAAAATTCGGCATATTAACAATTTTATATATTACTTTATTAGTGATCACAAAGAACGAGGAGTCAACACATTTTTCTAGCCCAAAAATGGGTTAGAAAATGGTCATTTTATCATATAGGGAAGTAAAAAGGCAAACTTTCACTGTTTGAAATATTTTATGTCAAGTTACAAAACACTTTTGAGACAAATTCCCATCTTCACTTCTGTAAAAAATAATATAAAAAATTGAAAAATAACCTAAAATATAAAATAAAATAAATGTTAAACATAAAACTGAAAATGGGGGTTTAATGTTTTGGTCAAAAAATTAAAAACCAGTAAAAGTCAAGAATGTTAAACACAAATCAAAAAAGGAAATTTTGAGCCTTAGTTAGAACATTTTTAACTTTCCTGAGTTTTACTGCATTTAAATTTTTTTATTGAAACCTTAAACCTCTGCTTTTATTATAACGTTAAATATTATTTTATTTCAGATTTTAGGTTAGTTTTTAATTTGTTATGTCGCTGTCTACAGGCACTGAAGATGATACCTTGTCTCAAAAGCTTTTTGTAGCCTGAAATAAAACATTTGAAGCTTTAAACGTTTTCCTTTTCATTTCACGATATAAGACAACGAACCTTCAGAAACCAGCTTCCAACACCTGTATTTTTTTTTTTTTTTTTTTAATTGATCAGAGAATTGAAAAAATAAGTTTGACTATTATGTTACAACAATTAATCCATTATAATTATTGAACTATAAGTTTCATATTATTGTGTAGTGTAAATGACTAGTTTCAGACACACATAAGATTGAGTTTTTACCATAACGGTGGTTCAATTTTGTGTATATATATATATATATATATATATATATATATATATATATATATATATATATATATATATATATATATTTGCCTGTTCCCTCTCTCACCAGCTCAAAAATGTTCCGATTTTTATAAAATTTGGTACAAAAATTTTTTGTCTTTGAAAAGTCAATTTGAAACGTCAAGTTCCTTAACCAGTCCACTGGCACATGGTTTGTGGAGCAAAATTTGAGGACAAAAATTGTAACACTTTCTTTTTCTTGTTCATAGGGTTGCAGGTACTCGTTTTAAAGGCTCATTAACGTAGGAAAAAGAATGAAACCATATTTAATGCGATATCAGTAACCGTTTACAAGAAACATTGATACGACTACTTTTACAAACTAATTTTCAGTTTGAGTATTCAGAAACGATTGATTTAGTTGAAACTTTTTCCAGGCATAGGACATTCATGTAATCTAAGATATTTAAATTTTGTTTGCATTTGGCGTTAAAGATTTATTAGAGATAGAAATTATTAATAGACATGAAAAGTTTTCAGATCTTAGTATATTTTCTACAATATCTCGAAATCGTGGTAAGTGGAAAGTGACTACTCGATAGCCTACTAAATACTCTTCAGAAAAGGTTCTGATGTAATTTTCGAAGGGGCAACCTCAAACGGTGATATAAGTGCTTATAACTTTGAAATTGTTAGTTTTATTTTGTATTGATAATACACTTTATAATTTAAGTTATAGTTACGAGCTTGTTACAACACCTCTTCAATTACATTTGGAAGTAACCATTTATTCTTGATTTTGTTAAATAAACAAAAGCAGATTTTATATTCATATATAAATAATCCTTATACTTTTTCTAAGTCTCTGTAAAAAACATAATTAATGTGTTGGCTAATTTAAAATTTCTGTAGATTAAACCTTTTGACACTCAATTTATTTCCCTTAGAACTACTTTTTGTTGTCTGCTTTTTGTCCCTTAAGATAATTATTTGATATTTTCATTGTTTTTCTGTAAGGTTAACAGAATTACCTGGAAGTATTCGTCAGTAGAAACTCCAAACCACTCTGGAGAATCTAAGAACTGATGAGGGAACACTATATGAAGAGCTCGGCCATTTTGCGACACAACTAACCTGAAAAAAATAAATAAATTGCAATTAATAAAAATACATAAAATAAAAATAAAAAAAATGATAGTTTGAATTAATTGTTTAGTATTATGAGAGATCATATTAATATATTTATTTTATTATGATAGCCAGGCCCTGGGTGGTTTGGTCTACCATAATCCCAATTTAAAATTCATGGAGACGACCACTATTACTCTACACGCCAAAAAGGAAAAATAAAAAATTCAAAAACATATGACAACATTTTATAGGAAAGGAGTGGAGTTTTGTGGAGCAGTTTTGTTCAATTTCCTGCCTGAGGAATTAAGAAACATCCAACCGACCAAAAGACTTATCCAGAAACTGAAAAGAATACTCCAACAAAGAACTTGTTATACAACTGAAGAATTTTTTGAAACAGATTTAGCATCCGGACTGGCATCTTGACTTAAATCTGCGAATGTAGTATTAAATCTATTATAATATTATTATATGACGTGTCCACGTCTCAAAAACGAGATTTTTGGAAATAAAGATTATTCTATTCTATTCTATTCTAATTGTAGTCTTGAAGCAAAACAAGTAATTCCTTCATTTATCATACAACTAGCTGAATATCCGTGCTTCTTCATGGCAGGTAAGTAGTTATTTTATTGCGTTAAATAATGTATCATCAAAATTAATGACACAACATAATTTTTTTGCAGTTTATTATAGCACGGTTCCCGGCATACTGTATGTTATTCATCAATTGATAAGCAATCATAGTATAATGTTCCTTGACACTGGGGCACTCAGGACAAGTGTCAACAAATAGATAACCTAGAGATAACCAATTATTTTATAGGTTACCAGTAACAAGAGTTTAACCAGTGCAGGTTATAGTTCCTAGGGGCTAATGACCCTAGCAGTGGAAGCAGCAAAAGGGAGTTAGTCAATGAGTGGTATCTGACAAATATATAGTAGATAGAAAAATAGATACATGATCAATTAAAAATATATGTAGTAAAATTATAATCCCTCTCCCCCCCCAAAAAAAACGAAAGTTGAAAAATAGAGAGCAAGTTTTAGGCCCCTTTCTATGAAGGTTGTGAAGTCTGTGATTTATTCAAGGGGTCGAAAAGATCGAAATAATGGGTTATAAAAGAATTATGTGTAGTTAATGAAATTTGACCTTCCGCCACATAAAATACATTGTGAAATATAGGGTCACCATCTAATAATAACAGAGAAGAAAGGAAAGTCTGTAGAATTATTCTTGTAAACATTATGATAGAAGATGAAGAGTTCTTCAGAAGAGTTTGTTTTAAGAAGTGCAACAAAGCTTTTGTTGAATTGAAATAATAATTCATTAAAGAGAATAATACCAAACTGTAGGGAAAGGATTCGTTTTGTTTTCCTTTGTTGTGGAACGGTGGGAAGTGTTCTTTCTCACAAAGCAGCCACCTCTTCTTGAAAGGGAGGTGATCGTGCTTGAACAATGGATTCTCACGTCCTCGGGATCTTCCTCTTGAAGATCGCCTACATCCGTCTTAAGCGGACCGGAACGACGCAGGTGTTCAGATTAACTAGGATGATAGATAGGTTAACCCTGGATAAAACCCTGCAGTTAAGCAGAGATGGGCGTAATTTTATTTATAAATAAAAATACGAATTTATTCGTACTTCATATATTTGTAAATACGAATATAAATAAATTCGTATTCATAAGTGTGAATACGAATTTATTTGTATTCACGTATATTAAATATAAAAATACAAATAAAATACAATTTATTTATCGCAAATTTTCCTTCGAATAAAAATAAATTCACAGAAAAAATTGTAAATATTAAAAAAATGTAAATATTCACAAGAAATCAAATGATTAAAAAAAAAGACATTAAAATATACGAATACATATTTATTCAGATTATAATTTAAATTTATTACCCAAAAATAATCGCAAGTAAATTATGAATAAGATGATATCACGAAAGTTATTAAACGTGTTTTTTTTTTTTTTTTTTTTTTTTTTTTTTTTTTTTTTTTTTTTTTTTTTTTTTTTTTTTTTTTTTTTTTTTTTTTTTAAGGTGGCTTACCGTCTAGGTTATTAGCGCCCAGATTCAGTTTTTTTCTTCTTTTTTTATGGACCGCCAGAGGTACAGATGGCAAACCATGTCCCTCCAGCGCGGCTGGTGGTGCCGCGGTGCGCTCAAGGTAAAACGAAAAAAATGAATCTAGGCGCTGATAACCTAGGCGTTAAACGCCTTAAAAAAATAGTAATATCATCTCATCGTTAATTCGAATAAATTCATAAATTATTTGCGAATTTTTTTGTGAATCAATTTTTATTCACAAATTACAATGGGAATTTTGTATTCATATATTTTAATATGAATTTTTTTGTGAACATTCACATTTTTTTTGTGATTATTTACAATTTTTTCTGTGAATTTATTTTTATTCGCAGGAAAATTTGCGAATAAAATTTTATTTGTAATTTTATATTTAATATACGTGAATACAAATAAATTCGTATTCACACTTATGAATACGAATTTATTTATATTCGTATTTACAAATATATGAAGTACGAATAAATGAGTATTTTTATTTATAAATAAAATTACGCCCATCTCTACAGTTAGGTACCCATTTTGCAACCTCTACGTCGTTTCGACGAACATAGTTGTAAAATCTTATTATTTAGCAGCTAAAATTTAATTTACATGTTGCGTTTTCGGAATTTCATCAGTAGGACATTCGCAATACTCTCACTAGAGTGCAGATACTGATGATTTTATCGTCAAAACGAAGGGAATTCACAAGGAATGTGAACCTGCTAGGTATCTATCGCCGCTCCTTGAGGCATCACATGAAATGCCCAAACGCAAATAATTATCTATGAGTCCTCCGAAAATATACAAGTATACCCAATAATGCCTTTAGTTCTTTCATGATAATGTCGTTTTTGAAAGAATGGTTCGTTTAGTATTTGTCTCTTCGACGAACCAACTTTTAGAAAGATAAGGTAATCTTACTTCCGGAAGCACGACGCGTTCTTGGTTTTCTGGCTGGTTCTAGGTAATAACTTATAGAGTAGCTACAGGACCTTAGAAGAGTAAAGGCGAATCAGAAAAATCTATTTTTTATTTTTATTTTTGTTTTCTGATTCAGAAAGATGTAGGTAACACGAGGCTTCGCTCTCACAGATTCAAGTTAAAGTGAATAGCACCATCATCATGAAAAATTCCACTGCCTATATCAAGGGTGAATCCCAGCTCTAAAACAACCCTCCTAGCATTTTGTTACCCATAAATCTCTTGTAAAAATTATAACTAAAACATTGAATTTGAATTGCATACTTTTTCAATCAGATTTATGAATCAGCATTCCATAGAGTAAACATTCGCCTTTGAAACCTGAAGCACTTCTAGAACTTCGAATTCAATTTCCCAACATCCGGAATTCGTGATTCGCCCTTACTCTTCCAAGGTCCTGATAAGGACTAGTACCTGGAAGGTTAGCCGTCTATAGTGATCGCTTATCGTAATGCAATTACAAATCCGAGCAGTTTTCGTCTAAACTACCAAGGGTTGTTATCTAGGGTTAAGAAGCATCTTTTCAATCGTGTTTTTATTCCAGTGAGCAGTTAAATGTACCAATGTCAGTGTTTAGTGTTGAGAATTTCGTTATCTCTTTGAAAGGTTCTGAAGAGAGTAATTTTGAAAAGATGGATCAAGCAGGTGATTAAACGGCCATCAACTTAAGGCGTTGATACTGTTGTTAGAAATATATGCGGGTCTTTTTGCGAAGACCTCATCCAGTTACTTTTTAAGTAGCAGTAGTGATTGTATCAGCGATTCAGCGCATGCGCATAACTCCTTGCCTTCCTATTGGAGGATTCCGATGACCAATTGCATTGGTTCTTGTTGGGAGTAAAGTAACCTTCAACAGTGAATTAGCTTTTGTTTATGAAAAAGCCCTGCTTATGTCAGTGAGAAAAAATGAGTCTTTTACAATTAGTTCGCGATGTTCCTGACAAAGAAAAAGGGATTGGTTACTTACTTGGAAAAAATAATGGAATCGTATTAATTTTAGCGAGTTGGATAGACTAGAGTCGCTACAATTAATATAATTCTATTAATTGGGAGTTGGATTGACTAGAGTTTTGATATCTTCTTGAGCGAGCGGAAACGCATAGCATGTAATGCTTAATAAAAGTAAAATATCCAAAAACGAGAGAGAGAGAGAAAAGGAATAAAATATGTTTGTTTACAAATATCGTTGTTTGTTATCCTTCATAACCTGCAAAACAGTCAACTTTAATGCTTAATAAATTTTTTCATAGTTGAGAGAATTGATTTTGATCATATTAACCTTTTTATTAATAAATATTGCTTGCCATTATCTAATATGGATTATAAACGTAGATAACGAGTCAAGTAGTAGTAGATAACCAGCAAAGAACCTGTAAGCTAATCAGTAAGTTTATCAGCGAGTACGAGTAACTGTTATAAATCACTACTGCTACTTCAAAAGTAACTGGATGTGGTCTTCGCAAAAATACCCATATATCCTTTCCTAGCAGGATAGGGGTAGTCATAGCTGAAATGAGAATCGAACACAAAAAAACGCATTGATTTCTGAAGAAAAAGAAAGCCGCCAAAATGTGCGAAAAGATTTTAGTTCAATGCCACCACTGCAGGAAGGAATTAGAAGCACATCCTCGCAAATATCAGCATTGCATTTCGTAACGAAAGGAAAATTCATCTATCTATATATATATATATATAAACATCATGTGTCTGTCTGTTTATCTGCTTGTTCCTTATACAAATCCACAACGTTTGTCCGATTATGACCAAACTTGGCACACTGGTAGGTCTTGATCCGGGAAGTCTCGTAGGCTAGGTCAAAAACGTCCACTAGTTGTCTATCTGCCTGTTTGTTCCTAATACAAATTCACACCGTTCGACCGATTTTGATCAAACTTGATACACAGGGAGATCTTGATCAGTAAAGTTTCGTAGGCTAGGTCAAAAACGTCCACCAGCTGTCTCTCTGTCTGTTTGTTCCTTATACAAATCCACACAGTTTGACCGATTTTGATCACACATGTAGACTAAGTTAAAGTCGACTATGACTCACAGTTCGGAGGTCACGGATTCGAAACTGTGAACCCGAACAGTTACAGATTTTCTTTATTAGATTTTAATATTACTTATTTGGTTTCTAATTTATTTTTGCTTTTCTAGATGCAGAATGTAGGTGTAGCATAGCACGCCGGGTAACAGCTAGTAATAGATAAAATAATAGTTTTTCTTAAAAGATCCGAACTACATAAAAATATATGAAGCAAAAATACGTATTTAAAAAAATAAGTAAAAATTATAGTAATTATAGTATAAACATGATTGGACTCAAATTACGGGAGTGTAGTATATAAATAATTTAGAACGAAATAATTAATAAATAATGAGTGGAAAAAAGAGAACACCACTAATACATTTTGACAATTAACCTAACATAGGCGACACAAAAATCGGGCGATTGTCACCTTGAAAATGGTTTGCCCTAAAAATCTAAACAAACCAAACTAAAGATCCTTTGAGGACATCGCCACGACTTCAGATAGCGATTGAGCTAACATGACTCCCAGGCCTTCTCAACGTTCGCTCTAGGAAAACACTATTACCAAACCAAAGATCCTTTGAGGACATCGCCACGACTTCAGATAGCGATTGAGCTAACATGACTCCCAGGCCTTCTCAACGTTCGCTCTAGGAAAACACTATTACCAAACCAAAGATCCTTCGAGGACATCGCCACGACTTCAGATAGCGATTGAGCTAACATGACTCCCAGGCCTTCTCAACGTTCGCTCTAGGTAAACACTATTACCTTACCAAAGATCCTTTGAGGACATCGCCAAAACTTCAGATAGCGATGGAGCTGACATGACTCCCAGGCCTTCTCAACGTTCGCTCTAGGTAAACACTATTACCTAACCAAAGATCCTTTGAGGACATCGCCATGACTTCAGATAGCGATGGAGCTAACATGACTCCCAGGCCTTCTCAACGTTCGCTCTAGGAAAACACTATAACCAAACCAAAGACCTTTTCAGGACATCGTCACGACTTCAGTTAGCGATTGAGCTAACATGACCCCCAGGCCTTCTCAACGTTCGCTCTGGGAAAACACTATTACCAAACCAAAGATCCTTCGAGGACATCGCCACGACTTCAGTTAGCGATTGAGCTAACCCAGGCGTTCTCAACGTTCGCTCTAGGAAAACACTATTGCCAAACCAAAGATCCTTTGAGGACATCGCCACGACTTCAGATATCGATTGAGCTAACATTACTGCCAGGCCTTCTCAACGTTCGCTCTAGGAATACACTATTGCCAAACCAAAGATCCTTCGAGGACATCGCCACGACTTCAGATAGCGATTGAGCTAACATGACTCCCAGGCCTTCTGAACGTTCGCTCTAGGAAATCACTATTACCAAACCAAAGATCCTTCGAGGACATCGCCACGACTTCAGTTAGCGGTTGAGCTAACACAGGCCTTCTCAATGTTCGCTCTAGGAAACACTATTGCCAAACCAAAGATCCTTCGAGGACATCGCCACATCAGGTAGCGATTGAGCTAACATGACTCCTTCTCAACGTTCGCTCTGGGAAAACACTATTACCAAAAAGTTTCTCTTTTTCTAGTCTTCTTTTACTATAATACTAAATTTTTACAGGTAAATGCAATTTAAAACAAAGAAACAACCAATTAAAAAGTGAGTTAGATAGATATGATCAGGGTTCCTTAGGGGGGAAAGCAGCTCGACCTCAAAGATCTACTGTGCCCCAAAAAGTGAGTTAAACAACAAAAAAAACCCCGTTCAAATGAACAAAACATACACATGTGAAGTTTAAGCACTTCTTTCTCCGATTGACATCGCTTAATCAAAAATTGCTTCAGAACCCTTTTTGTAGCGAATTTAGTAAGCTTTCGAATGGTTACGTTCCACTTACCACGTTTTTTCGAGATATATTCGAAAATACACGAAGATCCCTAAACTTTTCCGTAAATGTCTATTAACGCTTGTAATAAGTGGATTAATACGGCAACTTTCAGAACTTGTCAACATCAAATACGAACAGTTCACACATATGGAGGGTTCAAAGCACAATTATGTCCATTTTTGGGATTTTATGGTGTAATGGCATGGAAGAGTATTACTAAAATGGCTCTTTTCAGTGCTACAGGAGATTAAGTCCTAACTTTATTATTTTACCACTTGTAGCAATTCTTCCTACACATCTGGAGGGCATTCTTATTTTATTTCAGAGCCAAAGTAAGCCAAGTTCAAGTCGTAACTATTTTATGAACTAGGCTATATATAAATAATGTCAGTGATTTTAAGACTTATACTGGCCAATAGGATTTAAACAAAGTCTCTGCAATTAAAACGCATATTACTCATTTTCTGAAAACTGTATAACATGGACTTGGTCTAGTTGTGCTCTGAACCTTCCATATGTTGAAGATTCATAAATTTCATAAAAATATTATGAACAATTTCTTAAATGATTACATCTATATAATGCCTCGTAGTAGATTTCTACTGGTCCTCCTTGGGCATATTACCGTAAGGCCAGGGGATATAAAACCTTGCTAGTTGTGTTTGTGTGGTCTGAAGGAATGTTATTGTTACAGAGAACTGTAAACAAAGCTAGGAGGTAAACAGGATAAGAAATAAAGCAGACCCCCTTCCGACAGCTGGTGTACCGATCTTGCCCCGAGATATTGGACCGCCTCGGTATATGAGCTTGCTGTTAAAGGACCAAGTATCCTTCACAGTGTTAGCTCAGGTGCCCTTCGGAAATTTAAGGCCGTTCCCTTCCTCCTTCTTGGGGAGGAAAACCCATATCCCTACCAGGTCAAACTATCCAATATGAAAATCGGAGCAAACTAGCGAACCAACATATTCGATACATTAACGAAGTAATAAGTAGAATAATAATGAGAAATGGTCTCATTATCTTAATAACACAGCCACAAAAAAAATAAAAAATGCCCGGACCCAGAGACCAGACCATGTTTACTATATGTTTTTGGGGTCGTTGAATCCGAATCTGGCGTCAGAAAAACCCCTGCCCTTTTTGTTTAAGCCCCACTTCTCAAAACTCATGATTTAGGATATTGTACACTATAAATGTTTTTATTCAAGTGGTTAACCGAAATTAACCACTATTTTCTGGGTACTCCCTTTTAGTGCTTAAAAATACTATTTTTTTGAAACCTGAACAAACTTGATTGGTCCATTTGGAGCAAAGTTACAGCCCTTTAAATATAAAATAATGGGAAATACAGCTCCCGAATAAAATATGGGGAAATTTTGTAAGGGTTGTATTTTGGATACAAAATACAACCCAAGGATTGCATCAGCTCAAGAATTACCTGGGAAGGCCTTATTATTATGTCAACTTTTGTGTAAAAACTCAAAGATTGTGTGCCTTAGAAAACATATTATATACAAAAGTATAAGCAAAAACATCAAATTTTTTTTTAATGTAAATAGGCACAAAAAGGACCATTTTCAAAAATTTATAGCTACGAAAGTAATCAAATATACATGTTGAAATTTTTACATTACTACAAACTATAACATATAGAAATATTATTTTTTATCAAGTCCCCACTAGAGATAGAAAAGCCTCAAGTTATCAAAAATTTGAAGTCTAAAAATTTATAAAAAAATAAGTGAACAAATTTCAGGGTTAAGAAGACTTTTAATACAAGCTAGGTTTATCATCGTGCCAAAACCCAACTTTGATATACATCCCATCATGACAACAAATTACCCTCAAAAACGGCATTTTGAGAAATATAAACAGTTGTTTTCAATGGTAGTTTTCAGGTATTGGACTTCAAAATATTCAAATAGCGAAGAAGATATAAAATATAGAGCAGAGTGTACAGAAACAATGATGTCTAAAGTATTGGATGGATGGATTGGGTGTTTAAGGGCAGAAAACATCAAGGTTGACAAACAGCTGAGCTACTAGCAATTGATGAAGCTCTGAACATCAATTCTCCAACCAAATCCGATTTAAAGATATTTACAGATTCTCTTTCTGCTCTCCTTGCTATAGGTGATCCATATTCAACTCATCCTCTGATAGTAAATATATTTAAAAGAATATATGAATTACATCTGCAGAAACAGGGTGACTTTTATATGGATTCCCGGACATTGTGGAATAAATCAGAACGAAAAAGTCGATACCTTGGCAAGGAAAGCAATTAGAGAAGGCATGCTATTTGACAAAGTTCCCAAAAATGATCTAACAGCTCATGGAAAAGACTCTATATGGATGAGATGGCAAACTGTCTGGCACGAAATGAGAGATAACAAGCTCCGAGAGATAAAAAGAAACGTGAAGCCATGAAAAACATCTACAAACGATACAAGGAGAAAAGAAGTAGTCTTGACCCGAATGAGAATTGGCCATACAAACCTCACGCATTCCTTCCTAATGTCTAAGGACCCTCCACCAATTTGTAGCTCATGCAATGTGCTGCTAACTGTGAAGCACATCTTGACTAATTGCCGGGCCTATGAGCAACTGAAAGAGCAACACCAACTGTCTGACTTTTTAGATGAAATTCTAGGTGATCATACTAACCAAGTCGAGCGACTCTTTGACTTTTTAAGGGCCGCTCAATTAATGGACAAAATCTAGACAGAACATAAAGACCGAAATGATCGTTTGTTTATTTCATTTATATATAATTTCTATACATTATTTTATTAACATTCTTTTTTTTTTTTCATTACATTTATTATTATGTTTTATTATTTTTCCTTTTTTTATTCATTTATTATTTTTTTTCATTTATATATATATATATATATATATATATATATATATATATATATATTATTATATTTTATTTTCTTTACAAGCAATTGAGCATTTCTCGTTTAGCTTTCGAATTAATAAATCTGCAAAAAAAAATATTATTGATAGCAAATTAATCAAAATGTATATATGTTGATACCTGTTAGCGAATTACAATGAAAATTACTACACACAGCAATGGCGTTAGTGACCTTAAGGGTTGACACGCCATTATAATAATTAAAAAAAAAAAAAAAAAACATCTAGGTCCTCACCGCCCTGAAGTGTAGTGCTAGAGAGTCGTGTATATGTCGTGAGAGGGATTGTAATTTTGTGTTTAGGACAGTGCATGACAATCAACTGTAATTTTTATGACCTCTACTCTTTTTTTTTTTTTTTTTTTTTTTTTTTTTTTTTTTTTTTTTTTTAACCTATGTCATTGCTTACGACTAACTTGTTACTTAGATACTAATAGAACTATTTGCACTAAAACTAATACTAACATACAGTATAGCACTATTAATACAGTTAAGAGACTTGTATATAATTTTTTTTTTTTTTTTTAATGCATATACATATATATATGTGCTATTTTTCAAGCTACTTCGCTGGGAATTAAATGTGTTGTTTGTTCGGCATCTGTCTCCAGCGGAATGGGATTCCCTTACCAACCATTCCCTTACCAACCAGCAAGGATGAATGATTGCCTGAAGAAGCCGGAGAGGAATCCGGCGAAATATTGCGATGACAGGAGGAGCAAGACCGCTGGAGACAGATGCCGAACAAACAACACATATATATATGTATATCTTTTTTATATGTATATATCTATTTTTTCTGAGTAATGTTGTATATATCCTTTTTTTAATGCATATATATATATATATATATATATATATATATATATATATATATATATATTATATATATTATATTATTATATCACATAATAATGTTATTATTATGGTTGGTATTACCTCCCTCTGATGGCAGTTAGCCAAGAGTATTAGTCTTGAGAGTTATATGTATGTAGTATTATAGAAATTGTCTTGTCTACAATTTGTTTTGTTGTGTGTTATGTTTCTTTTGTTGCTTAATAAAGACTATTTATCTATATATATATATATATATCTTTTTTATATTTATATATCTATTTTTCTGAGTAATGTCATATATATATATATATATATATATATATATATATTTTTTTTTTTTTAAACACTAACGAATACAAACTAAGTAACTAATACAAACTTAACATAACTATTACAACTATTTGTACTAAAACTAATACTTTACTGGATGTAATGTTAATACTAAAACTATACTAAATAACAAAATTTATAGTAATACCAATTCTAAAACTAATCTAGCACACGTATATGCACATACACCCACGTTCATACACATATACACACCCACATACATAATACATACTTACACGCACATGAGTATATACCCGTGCACGTATACATAAATATATTTATTTATTATTAAATTATTATTTTATATCATGAGATATAATTGCGCCTTTTTTAAGAATTCCACAACTAGGCCAACCGCTTTGCCATCGTCTAAAGTATTAGTCTATGATTTACCAGTTTTGATAAAATGAGTTTTCCGTAAGAGCTTATAAACTAAATAATCAGGATGCGCGGTGAAACAAAGAGGGCTGCCATTTTCAAACGGTTGATTATTAAAAATAAAAAAATTTAATTTTTACTAAAATGGTCAAGCAACCGCCTTTGGACCACTTGATATGGATTGACTCATTACTATATTTTCCTTACAAGGACCGAAGGGTACTCAAAGAAGACGAAGCATTATGATAAGAATAGATCTTAGAAAATTTAGTTCTTCAACTAATCTGGGAGAGTCTGTAATCAACCTTAGATATGAAAGAGGGGAAGAAACAAAGAACTTTTTTTATGAACCCTGATGGACATAGATAAAGAAATGTAATTGAAGATTCAGAATATGAGCGTAAGTGCATGTGTAATGACGTATGACGGATGTGTAATGATTAACTCGAAGGATATTCCTGTATAATCATAGCAAGTTAGTCATGGCCTCGGATGGATCTTCCAGGTAGATTTCTAGGCTCCTTGGGCGTTTTTTTGGCTCCGGGGTTATGTACTCAAATAAATCCAGGACAGGATATTGATGCGTTTTTTATTCGCCTTATTGAACTTTTTCTGAGGGGAGACCAAGCTTGAAAACGGTATTCATAAATTAAATATAATCTGGTTGCGATATTAATCTTCCAATAACATCAAACAAAAACTTCTAAACATTTATGCATAGATTTTTCCTGCTGAGGTTTCACATTAACATATTTTTAGTAGTATGTATTTTATGCTTTCATATGGTTATGTTTTACTTCCACGATTTTTCAATCGTTCTTGAGTTATTTATTAAATTATACGTATTATGAAAGCATCAAATCGCATGAGTATAAACATTTCTTGTATATTTCCTAATTTCAAAACGTAACAAAATTTATAAAACGGTTTGAAAAAATGAGGAATAAAGATTCAAGCCCCCCATGTTTTTTGAGCACCTGATATCAGAATTTAATTTTGGAGATGGAGATAGTTAGCCGTTGCAGAGATACGCAGACAAGGTATAGTTGGGATTCGGCTAGGAGAATAACGTCAGACTTTCAGGAAGAAATCTGTATTTGGACGTTTCGGCTGCACATTGGCAGCCTTCTTCAGCTAAAAAATACATACAAACTATAAGTAAAAAAAAAACAGGCCCCCATAAATAATATTAATTACAAAACGGACAAACAAAACATCTCCCCTACTTACTCCGGCGTCTTCCATAAATTGTCATGACCTCCTTTTACCTTTGTTCCCAGGCTCCAGACAATTTTTCTACTTGTGTGTTCCAAAATTCTAACACCTTTTTACAGCCCGCTTTTACAACCTAGCAATCCACTTCTTTCATCTTCACCGACTTACCGCCTCCTCCCCCCTCTCCCAGGCATTTTCTAGTGGTACGTATTTGCATATTGATTATTATAAATTGTATTCACCTATAGAATAGATTGAGTTTCCCACAATATAAAAATGTTCTTTATAAAAATGTTAGTTTTTGTACTGTTTACTTACTACTTTCAACATACTGTTTTACTTTCCAACTACCGCATTTTCATTGTTTAATAATAAGATTGGTTCTAATCATTGTCATGATGTATATACTACCCTCATATCTGCCTGTTTTTTTTACTTATAATTTGTATGCATTTTTTAGCTGAAGAAGGCTGCCAATGTGCAGCCGAAACGTCCAAATACAGATTTCTTCCTGAAAATCTGACGTTTTTCTCCTAGCCGAATCCCAACTATACCTTGTCTGAGAATTGAATTTTTTTTACATTACCGATTTTTTTTCTTCAAATGAGCTCTAGGATTTGTTATTTGGTTGCAATATAACAAAACATTTTACTCCAAGGGGCATGTGAGTAATTTGTGTCCGGTGTAAACGCCCTCTTCAAGTGGATTTAGTTTTTTTTTTTTTTTTAGCATAAATGTGCTTTAGCGATGACCAAACTGAAAAAATACGTTACAAAAAAGAGTCACAAAAAATTGTCCGCTGGCGTTCGCACATGTGGGGTGGCCATGTACTAAAAAGAAGGCTGTATATTATACAGTACATTACATAGGTTTTTCGGGACCTAAAGCATATTTATGTTCCTGAATTTGAACAGAAGAATCTAAACAAGTTACAAGGTAGTATTAACCAATGTTACATTTTGCACGAAGTAGTAAAACAGATTTTAGTCTATGTTTTCCAAATGTCACTAGGGATAAGAGAGGAATCGTGTTAAGATGATGCAGTTCCTGCGAGTCGGGATGTATTAGATAGAATGGATGACGATTAAAAGAAATTGTTCAGAACTTCATATATGATTGCGACCAAAATAGCTAAAAATATTAAAAAAGAATGAGAATGGACTTAGCTAAAGTGGAATAGGAAACAGAACGGCAGCTCCTACAAGAATATAACATAAATTTTGGAGTAAGCTGCCTTAAGACCTTGTTCCCATTCAAATACAGCTTTTAAGCAGAATTTTGCTTCTTTTATTCCATCCCGTACATAAGGGGCCGTTTATTATTCCTCTTAAAAAGGTATTATTTGCAGGAGTCTACTGAATTCATTTACATAACAAAACATTTCAATAGTATAGCTAAAATGGCTTTCTCATGACATATTGTGATTTTATTTAGTCAATTCGTCAAAAAGTTTCAGAAATATTACCTTCATTATTTCAAAAGATTTTTTTATGAGTGCTTCCCTGTTATTCAATTCCAGAAATTCTCAAAAATATATTAGTATTATTTATGGTACTCCTATAAGTGTATGAACATATATATACAGTCTCTATTTAAGTGACCGTGAAAAATTGATCAACTAACATAAAAGTTCGGTACACAGAAAATCGACTCATCAAAGTTATAATTCGAATTACCTACATTTAAATTGGGGAAAAAGTGAACAAAAATAGGAGTTACAGTCTTGTTGAAAATAAGTTTTTAGCACTTTCCTCCGAAGGAAAGTAGGTATTGAGGTTGGACTCATGACGGAATTTTTGAAAAATGTCTTCAAATCTTTATCGATCCTACCTAGTAGACACCGAAAATGACCCCCGTTAAAATTTATATATATCTATATATATATATATATATGCATATATATATATATATATATATATATATATATATATATATATATATATATATATATATGTGTGTCTGTTAACACGATAGCGGCCAGAGTTTTTGTTTTTTCGTCACGAAACTTGGTATATAGCATTCAATTAGCAAACGATTGAACGAGTTCGTTAACCACCAAAGTCGGTCCACCGGAAGGGGGGGTTTACCCCGGACCCAAAACACTAATTTGACTATGTCAGCCGTAATATTTGTTATATTTCAACGAAACTTGGTATTCGTAGTGGTAATATAGACAGAAAAGTGAGATATAAAAATGAACTAAATCGGTTCATTAGAAGGGGGGGGGGGTTTACTCCGGACCCACAATACCAATTCGCCACTGCCAGCCGTGATTTTTGGTATATTTCGACGAAACTCGGTATTCGTAGTGGTAATCCACAGGTGAATATGTGTTGTAAAAATAAACTAAATCGGTTCATTAGGAGGGGGGGTTTACTCCGGACCCACAATACCAATTCGCCACTACCAGCCGCGCTTTTTGGTATATTTCGACGAAACTCGATATTCGTAGTGGTAATCTACAGTTAAATATGTGTTGTAAAAATAAACTAAATCGATTCATTAGAAGGGGGGGGTTTACTCCGGACCCAAATTCCTAATATACTCATACCGGTCGTAATTTCTGCTGTATTGTAACGAAACGCGGCATACGTCGTGGGTAACTCATGAGAAAGAAGTGTTGCAAAAATGAGCTGAATCGGTCAATCGGAAAGCGGGGGTTTAATTTGTAATATATTTCAATAGAAAAGCCCGCCAAACGTAGGTTCACAAAGCCGCCGCAAGGAGCGCTTTCTACCACTAGAGTGACTGTATCCTGTTCCTGCGTTAGATCAAAATACGATAATATGAGTTTTTTTGTATTTATTACGTAGTGTAGTAGGTACCATGTGTAAACATAACTCTGGAAGCAAATTAATAATTGATCAGTTACTCATTACAAATTTAAAAGAGAACTATTCATGTTTTTATTTAATTTATGTAGGATATTTTAAGCAAATTGTTCTGGAAAGCAGTCTACACTACCCAAATTCTGAGGAAAGTGCTTAGTTATGCAGCTCCTGCGTGACGGACTTTTTTATTCAATTCCACGTTTTTCTGACCTTTATTTACGTATATTTATTTATTTTTTATATATATGGCGCAGGCCAAAAGAATAGTACTCCATTTTCTATGTACTACTTTATTGTTGGCACGCCCTACATGTTTCGTGGCCTTTATGCCACCTCCTCAGGGACCATTAAATCCCCATGTGTGGTCAGCTCGACACCCATATACGACTTAGAGTAGTACATAGAAAATGGAGTAATATTCTATGTACTACTCTATTGTTGGCACGCCCTACATGTTTCGTGGCCTTTATGCCACCTCCTCAGGGACCATTAAATCCCCATGTGTGGTTAGCTCGCCACCCATATTACGACTTAGAGTAGTACATAGAAAATGGAGTAATATTCTTTTGACCTGCGCCATATATATATAAAAAATAAAATAAGTTTTAGATTAGATATAAGAATAACAATATGGGCTTACCGATGGGAAGATAGAGAACTATTCCTCACAAATGCGGGATCATGTCTGACAGTTAATACAGGGAAATATAGGAAGAAAGGAGTTGGTGAGTACTCCAAAATCTTCCATTTATTAAAAACTCCATCCTAATCCCCTAAACCCTCCGTTTCCATTAACACAACATTTTATGACTTTATGACCCCTTACTGTACTTCGCCGCTTTCGCCGCTCTTTCTTTCATCTTCTATGTTCTCTGTCCATTGGATGGTCCTGAACCCCCCCCCCCCCTCACCAACTCCTTTCTTCCTATGTTTCCCTGTATTAACTGTCAGAAATGACCCCGCATTTGTGAGGAATAGTTCTCTATCTTCCCATCGGTTTTATTAAGTAGCAGTGATCGAACCCCGACAATCCCTACCTTGCATCATCTACGGTCAACGATTTCCTCTCAATAAAATAAGTTTTGTTTGTACGTACATTTAAAGCCAATTACTCCATTAGCCAAATATTTTCTACGTGTTTGAAATTCGTCTAAATTAAGTTATTTAAATTTTGGTCACATTTTGAGTTATGGAAAATTTTGATTGAAAGACATGAAAAGTTTTAGGATCTTCGTAAATCCCTCGGAAACGTTAGGGAAATCGTAGTCAGTGGAAGGTAACCATTCGAAAGCTTACTAAATTCTCTACAAAAAAGGTTCTGAAGCAATTTTTCTTGGGGCGATGTCAGGCGGAGAAATAAGTGATTAAAACTACGAAAGTGTTTGTTGAAGTTTTTTTTGAAGAGGTTTTTGTCTTCAACTCAGGTTCAACTCACTTTTTAGTTTGTTGTTGCAGTAAATTCTTTAGTTTTAGTTGTTGCAGTAAAATTAGTCTTTTCGTCAAGAAGGCAAGAAAATGGGAAAGTTATTGGTTATAGAGTTTCCTACATAGAATTTTTTTGTGGTAAGTTGTGGCGCCTAGTAGCAACGTTTTTTCAACTTGGAATTTCAAAACAAAAAAAAAAGTTAAAAATCGGTACACCCTACTGGGGAGTCATTTCCGCTTAAAATACTTTAGGTTTCCTGTTGTGGTGCCTTAATGTTCCTTCTCTTTGAGATGTCATTTTACGTTTCTCACGTAAAATCAAAACGAAATGCTTTCGAAATGACACTAGGGATAAGAATGGAACCACGCTATGATGAGGTAGTTCTTCGAGTCGAACTTTTTAATAATTTTATACAAATGTTAGACGTACTAGCGTAGTTCCTTTAATTAAAAACTTTTTGCTGCAAATCGCCGGAAACAATTCACACGCAGCCTCTCTCTTTACGCTTTTGTAAAACTTCATTCTAACTCGCCAAGGCATAAATATTAAAAGCGAGTTTACCGCGAAACGTGTTTGAGTTATGAAACTACGCGGTCTTGCTTGGTATGCAAGGGCGGTACTCGTGGAATGGGCCTTGTGAAAACTTCATGCGTTCTTCAAGTATACCGACTCAAGGTGTGTGCGGTATGTTATGCCTTGCATACTTCACAAAGCAGCATTTGTCTGAAGGAAAGGTAAACAATTAGTCTAACTACTTTGGTTAAACGTGTCATTTTTTTGTGGTAGTTATCAATTAGGCGATAATTAAAATAAATTATATGGAGATAGAAGATGGAAAGGAGAAATGGAGGTAGGAAAAGTCCGTCACGCAAGTGCTGCATAACTAAGAACAATCCTCAGAATGTGGTTAGTGTACTATACATACCTAAATAATTTGCTAAAAATAATTTACATATATTAAAAAAGAATAATGATTTTCGTATTTTTTAACTAGCTGAATGCCCGTGCTTCGTCACGGCAGATAAGTAGCTATTGTCTTGCGTTAAATAGTGTATCTAACCCAGTTATTCATCGATTGATAAGTAATCAAAGTATAATATTTCTTTACATTGGGGCGCTCGGGACTAGTGTCAAGAAACAGATAACGTAGAGAAAACCCGTCATCTATAGGTTACCAGTAACAGGAGCTTAAAATTCGTTATTAGTAATAAATGTACGTTGAAATTTAAAAATTTATGTTTCCAAGATATCATTTGGAAACACCTATTATATTTGCGAGCATTACCAAGAAGTGTTCTGACTGGGGATGCTGATTGGTGAGGAGGCTGTGCCAGGGGTCGGGATATTATTACCTCGGATGGACCATCACCAGGTATAGCGTAAACTCTATGAGGGATAGTTTATTTCTAGTAATTCAAGGTCTGCCATCATAGTTGAAATGAACCGCAAATAAAAATAATATTAGGAAATAGATACAGTACGGGTAACAGCTGACCTGTTATCGTCCTGGCAACGCATGCCTGCTCTAACGAACTAAAAATTCAAACCCCTCTAAAAATACTTAAAAATTTTAATATCATAAAATCCTTTCTCAGTGAGTGTTTACATCCTAAAGTGAGTGTCCATGCGAAATTTCAAAATTGTCTGTCAAGTAGTTTGGGATGATAGGTCAGTGAGTCAGTGAGTGGTATTTGACAAATATGTATATAGTAGATGAATAGGCTCAAGTATTAATGTTTAATTAATTTTCATCCTGAGTGTCCCTTATGGAAGATGCTACAATACTTAATAAATACACAAAAAACTTAACGATTTTGTTTATGGATCTCTATGAATAATAAAAGCGTCCACGTGAAAAAATACATAGGTCATCCCAAAATCATAAAAACACGTAGAAGTAACTTGGGAACTTCGGTAGATAAACATTCTTTATTTGGATAATCTTCTCATCGGTTCTCCCTGTAGTCTAGTTGCTAAGGCCTTAGATTCTCATGCGGGAGAGGGTGGGTTCGAGTCTCACATGAGGCAGGAACGTTCTCATCTCAAGGCTCGCTGCACCAGGGATGTCGACGCTAAAGGCCAAGATTTTGATGTGCCGTTAAAAAAAAAAAAAATCCTCATTTCTTCGTTGATGAGTTGTGTAGTATTGACGAAGGATGTAGGCTGCATTCAGTATGATGGAAGCAGAAGAGATGGTAAACAATGAGGTCTTACAACTTAAGACAGATCCCACTAAAGGGAGAAATGGGTGCCTTATTTTGGGCTTGTAGAGAAATATGTCCTTTGCTTCGATAATATTATCATTCCTCCATTGATGACTCGCAAACAAATTTTTTTCCCCAAATAAATCAATTTCAAGCAGGCTGAATACGTTCAAAGTGAAAGAACACGGGGTTAATTGACCCTGTGTCGCACTTCTGGATAGTTAAGAATTTTTCCATTCGCACTGAACGTGTTAAAACTTGACGCATAGGGGGAAAAAACTAATGTCAGATTCGGATTCAGCTCACCCAAAAACCCCCAAAATGGTGGTTCACTTCCGTGTTACTTCCAATAAGTTAAAATTTATCTATTTGTGTTATCTGACAATGGCCAGAAAGATGGCATAATTTGTTGCCTAAATTGCGGCCAAATGCGATTTTGTTAATCGCGCCGTTTCCGAGAAAACAAATAATTAAATCAAAAGTTACGGAGGTGACTTCTACCGTAATATTACGGTAGCTCAGTCCCGTTTTCTCGGAAACGGCTGGAGCAGCAAGATCGTATTTTGGAGAGCAACAAATTTTGCAACCTTTCTGATTTTTGTCAGATAATTAGATAACATTTACGGAGGTGGCTGTTCTATGGTAAAATCACGGAATCTGAGCCACGATTTCTCGGCATTGGCAAGAGCAACAAATTTAACAATGGTGTAACAAATTAGCAACAAATTACTGACTATGTTAGAATTTGTGGTTCTGCTATGGCTGTTCCGGCATAATATAGCTGAGAGAATGGGTATCATAGGTGGTGAGCTCGGGTAGATATACTTCGGTAATATTCTGATTCCTCCTTTGATGGATCTTCAACTATTGGCTAAGAAGGTAGGCTTCATGAAGCATGATGGAAGCAGAAGAGATGGTAAACCATAAGGCCTTATGTCGGAAGCTGTTCCTTCCAATGGGAGAGGAATATGTTGTCTTAGGTTGTGAATTTCGGTAGATAAACGTTCTTTACTGGGATAATATCCTTATTCCTTCTTTGCGAAGAATCCCTTAAGTATAATAGCTAAGCCCGTGAAGGCTGACCCCGCTAATGGGAGAGGATTGGGTGTCTAAGAACGACAGCTTGGGTGGAAATATTTCCTTTATTTCGATAATATCCTCACATCTCCTTCGATGAGTTGAGAAATATTGGCCCAAGAAATAGGCTTGGTGATGTAAGATAGAAACCAACGAGGAGGTTCGATACCACGGCTGAGAGGTGAAGGCTGATCCAGCAAATGGGAGATGATTGGGTGCCTAAGAACGAGAGCTTGGGTGGACATATTTCCTTTATTTCGATAATATCCTCATATCTCCTTTGATGAGTTGAGAAATATTGGCCCAAGAAATAGGCTTGGTGATGTAAGATAGAAACCAACGAGGAGGTTCGATACCACGGCTGAGAGGTGAAGGCTGATCCAGCTAATGGGAGATGATTGGGTGCCTAAGAACGAGAGCTTGGGTGGACATATTTCCTTTATTTCGATAATATCCTCATATCTCCTTTGATGAGCTGAAAAATATTGGCCCAAGAAATAGGCTTGGTGATGTAAGATAGAAACCGACGAGGAGGTTCGATACCTCGGCTGAGAGGTGATGGCTGATCCCGCTAATCCAAGAGGATTGGGTGTCTAAGAACGAGAGCTTGGGTAGAAATTTTTCCTTTATTTTGATAATATCCTCATATCTCCTTCGATGAGCTGAGACATATTGGCCCAAGAAATAGGCTTGGTGATGTAAGATAGAAACCGACGAGGAGGTTCGATACCGAGGCTGAGAGGTGAAGGCTGATCCCGCTAATGGGGGAGGATTGGGTGTCTATGAACGAGAGATTGGGTAGAAATATTTCCTTTATTTCGATAATATTCTCATATCTCCTTTGATGAGTTGAGAAATATTGGCCCAAGACATAGGCTTGGTGATGTAAGACAGAAACCGATGAGGAGGTTCGATACCACGGCTGAGAGGTGAAGGCTGATCCAGCTAATCCAAGAGGATTGGCGCCATAGCCCTTACCACTCCATCTAACTTTATTTTTGTTGGGGGAAGGGGGGGCCCTCGAAACCAATTTAAGCCCCGAGTAGAACGGTATTCCACCCCCCACGCGCCTTTCCTTTCAGCCCTTATTTAATCTCATCTTTTATGGGGAATAAAATATGCTTCCTCTAAGTGTCTTGCTTTGACATTGGATATCAAGGTAGGACATTTTAAGTATTCCATGAACACAGTTTTCTTGAGTTTCGTTTGAATATATTGCAACTTCCTAATTCGACACACAATGCACAGTAAGTTATTCATTATTTTTTACAAGAAAATTCGAGCATTCTGGAACGTAGGATAAAATTGTCCTGGTTCCACAAGATGTTATTATAATACATGGGCCTCCTCCGCCGATCTCTTTTCATTTCTTCAAATACCTATGCTTTAGTATTTTCATTCTTGAATTCGTATTTTAACTTTTAAATTTAATTTTTTTTTTTTTTTAATTTTGAAGTTTTTAAAAAAAAAATAACATCAAGGCAAATCTCGGCGATGTTATGACAGCTACGGTCCATGGCTTAGAGTGTCGCTTAATTCGAATCCGAGGTTTGTTCTACCCTGTCGCCGCTTAATCAATGTCATTTCTCGGACAAATATGTTTATTTTGCAAAAAATGAATCTGCACTCAAATTTATTTTTTTGCAAAGTAGACATATTTTATTTAAAGGAATTCTGAAATCCGTAGGAAGACTGTCTTGGGAGATGTTATATCTGCTGCAGTTAAGAAGAAATGGACATGGGCAGACATCTAGCAGGTATGGAAGAAGCATGACGGGCAAGAAGGACTACAGACTGGATACCTTTGGACTGTACAAGGAGAAGAGGAAGACCATTCCAGAGATGGAGGTTTGATATAGACAAGTTTTGTGGCTCGCTTTGTTGGAGGTCTGCACAAGATGGAAAAACCTGGGAGAGGCCTTTGCTCAGAGATGGAGTCTAGTAGATCTTTTTATTAAGAAGAAAAATTACCGATTTATTTGATTATTATTGTTATGTACATATTTTATCTACAACAAAGGATTTATTCATTTATTTCAAGCTGTTCCCCGGTCTGCCATGGTACACCTACTTTCTGCCTATGACACTCCCCATATCAAGATCTATCTGTGTACCAAGTTAAGTCAAAATCGGTCAAACGGTGTGAATTTTTATATATCTGTCAAATAATTCATGAAGCAGCCGACAGAGGCCAGCGCCACAGCCTGCGAGTAGATAGCTCTTATCAAAGAAAGGCCAGCGCTCCTTAGTTACACTGTGACTGTCGAAATAAAATTGAACTGCATTACATGATTATAGTACAATGATGTAAAGTCATCATAAACAAATAAATTTTTGATATTATTCAAAATGGCTGTCAGAATCTGAATGGATCGGTGTAGCCAATTTCTCTTTAACAAAACTTTTGACCTTTTGACCAAATTTTGAAATTTGACTATTTTGACCTAGCCTAGGAGATTCCCCCTAACTAGATTGTGAAAAAGTTTATTTTAAAATATATACTAAGCAAAAAAATGAATGAAAATGTGAAATAGCATTGTTGTTATAGAGCAGAAGAGAAGACAGAGAAATAATTGTTCCGCAGTGTTGATAGTTAAGCACCCTACTTCACAAACTATTTCTCTATCCGGATAGAATTCTTGAAATTACTTTGAGAAACAAGGGCGGGGGATTCTCAAAGGGAATGAAGAAGCGAGTAGTTGTTCCATTCTCCTCAATGAAAAATTTGGAAACACCCATTATATTTGCGAGCATTACCAAGGTTATAGGCGAGGAGGCTGTGCAAGGGTTCCGGATATTATTACCTCGCCTGGAAAACTCTAAGGATAGGCTTACCATACATCACGGTTTGACCGGGACTGTCCCCGTATTTTGCAATTGTTTCGGTGTCCCGCCCGGTTTTATCAATGCCCCGGAAAAGGCTGTAAGATGTAAAAAGTAATGAATTCATGTTTATAAGAATCTTTTATAAATCGGTTACTTTTCTACAATCAACATTTTTACTACTGCTCACAGTGTCAAAGAAATGAGAAGTAATCTAACTGTAAAACGCTGGAACTACCTGCACAGCGCTGCCAGCTGCCAGACACTACTATTTGGCTAAGAGATTGTTTTAAGAAAATCAAGTAGCAAAAAAAGTTCCGTTCTTATTTTCAAGGTTTGGCTAGACTAACAGTTCAGGATTCCCCCTTCCCGTTACTTGCTAGACTTAAAACTCACCATTTTGCTTATAATGTGTACTGATTTTATTCCCAACCCCCCTGGTATGCCCATCCCATATTAATGTGTCTCGGTTTAACTCTCCAAAAATATGGCAAGCCTATCTGACGGGAACAGGGAGAAAAGAAACGCAATTAAAACTCTATGAAGGACAGATTATTTCTAGTAATTCAGGAGTAGAGATGTGCAATCTGAATCAATCTTTTAAAAGGTAGATTTTTTAACACGATATATCGATTTTTTTAATCAATTTCAAAGAATCGATCTCCAAGGGCCGATCTTTTCAGAGAATCGATCTCCAAGGGCCGATCTTTTCAGAGAATCGATCTCCAAGGGCCGATCATTCCAGAGAATCGATCTCAAAGGGCCGATCTATTCAGAGAATCGATCTCAAAGGGCTGATATTAATCGATATTCAAGAGTCCATCATTTAAAGAATCGATCTATATAGAATTCCGTAAATTAACGTGTTTTTTTTATTATTATTTATTTTTATTTTTATTTTAATACTTAATCTCATCTCTTGTTACTCAATCTCATTTCTGAAGAATTCCCATTTATTTAACTGTAGAAGAAATTTCCAGAACAGTGTCCTGTGTCTAGTAACAGACTTTTAATACAACAATAAGATTATACAATGACTCAATACCATAAGTTTCTCCAACTAGAGGGAATTGGTGTATTGTCTATTCTTATTACTTTATTGTATTTTTTCACGTATAAACATATACTAATATATTTCAAAATGATGTAATAGTATCAAGTAGTTTCATTATTAGCGCGGTTCTTCCCTCCCCGATAGGGAGGAACCCCGCTTATATGGTTGATACAATGAAACAATCCGGAAGCGCCGACAAGAAAATTTCGCGTTTCAGATCCCCTAGAGACCGAAAATAACGGTGGTTCAAATTTGTATATATATATATATATATATATATATATATATATATATATATATATATTGGTCTGTTCGCTCATTTCTGGCTTCCCTAATGGTCCGATTGTGATGAAATTTGGTACAAAAATCCGTTGTCCAATTTGAAAGGTCAAGTTCGTTAACCAGCAGAATCCGCCCACTAGAAGATGGCGTTTGGGGCGAAATTCGAACTCCCATGAATCATGGGATTCAGTTGAAACATTTTCTGCGTGTTCTACTTTCATCAAAACTAATATGTTGAAATTTTTGTTACGTTTGGAGTTAAGGAAGGGTTAGAATAAAATATTTTATTAACAGACATAAAAAGTTTTGGTAACTTTGTATACTTTCCTTAATATCTCGAAAAAGGTTGATAATCTTGGTAAACGGAAGATTAGCATTAGAAATCTTACTAAATGCTCTACAAAAAAGGTTCTGATGAAAGTTTTGATTAGGCGATGTCAATCGGAGAAATAAGTGCTTAAAACTTTAAAGTAATTGATTTCGCTCATTCGACTTGTTCTTTTTGTCTGCTTTTATTCCTTGTTATTTTTTAACTGCTTATAGTTGGATAATGTATTTGATAATAAATCAGGTTAAGAAAAACAATTTAATCTTAGAGATATGGATTTCCAAGATATAGCTTTTCAAATGCCTAGCGGGGTCCTTCCTGGGGCGGGGACCCATCCAGGTAAGATCGTAAATAAGACCTTTCTTGAAAGTAAAGATGGAACTGTCAACTTTGGTCCTCCTCTGCCTCCCGGCACTTTCATTGCTGACGAAGGCTACCAATGAGTAGCCAAAACGTCCTAAATATAGATTTATTAACAAAAATCGTATTGAGGTTTCTTTAGGCGAATCCCAACCATTACATCTTTACTTATCACCTCGACGCCTAACTAACTAATCTTCATGCTTTCTAGAAATGTGGACCCAAAATAATAACAGCTTCTAGTTTAATCATTTTAAATGAGTCTAGAGATAAGAACGGAACCGCGCTAAGATTATGCAGTTCCTGCGAGTCGGACTTTTATATTATTTTTGATGAAAAATAGTCTATAATATTTCTACTTTTAGGTTACAGAATTATTTCTCATATTATCAAGTATTAAAATCGACTTATTTAGATCGATTCGTAGTAGTGATGAGCGGTTCTCGAATGAGGATCGATTCGAAACGGAGTGAAATACGAATTTTGTAGGTAATTGTAAGTAATCGTAAAATATAGAAGATCGATCCGTATCGTAGATACATTTTGAGCCTAGAAGATCGATCCGTATCGTAGATACATTTTGAGCCTAGAAGATCGATCCGTATCGTAGATACATTTTGAGCCTAAAAGATCGTTCCGTATCGTAGATACATTTTGAGCCTAGAAGATCGATCCGTATCGTAGATACATTTTGAGCCTAGAAGATCGTTCCGTATCGTAGATACATTTTGAGCCTAGAACATCGTTCCGTATCGTAGATACATTTTGAGCCTAGAAGGTCGTTCCGTATCGTAGATACATTTTGAGCCTAGAAGATCGATCTTTTGAATCGATCTGAACTCGTCGATCTTTTTTGTGGATCGATCTTTTCATTTCGATTCGAATAGATTAAAATACTTATTAATATTCGAGAATCGGCCATCACAACTTCCAAGCATTACTACCTTGGTGTATAGATGAAGTATTCTTTTGCTTGTATTTATAGCCGCAAAAAAAAAAGCTGGTCCCTTTTTCATTGAATGAAAGAAAGTATGTTAATGCTCGTTTAATTTCAAGTCCCTTGAAGTTCAAAGGAAGGAGACAAGATGGCTTTACCGGTAGGCATGTAAATTTCAAAGAGGCAAGACTTTCTGTTGACAAAGTAAAGACTTAATATCCTGAGGAAGCTAACAGGAAGGCCAAGTCAAGGAGTTTCCAGATGCAGGAACTCTTCCATTTAATACAGGATCCTTGAAATTAATTCAAATTATCCTGATTTGAAATGTTTTCCTAAGGAGAGAACACTTGTTCGGATAATTGGGACGAGGCATTGTGAATTCATTTAAAACGCTTTTGGTGATCGCTTAATTCGTATCCGGTATCCGTTTGACCCGATCAGTCAGTGGTCATAGTTAAATGTACAGGACCAATTGGAAACTCAATAACTCGTAAGTAGTAAATATACGCCTTACGGGGCACCTACATTGATCCTATCCGATAGCCACCGAGCGTCGGAAGAAAAACAAACACATTCATCTCAATGGGGATGCCTACATTGGTCCCGATCCGAATCAATCCGATGGCCACCGATTCTCGGCCGTTTGTCTCCCTCCTTGTTTATTAAATTACGTGGAAAGATGTTTATAGCCATCCAATGTTTGTAACCTTCGAATGTTCATAACCTTCTAATGCTTATAACCTTTTAGGTAACTTTCTTATAGTTAATTTTAAAATATGAATACTAATGGTACTAAAAATTAACTGTTACACAAAGATTTATTTTTTCGGGGCCGATATACTTCCAGGAGATTGATTGGCCTCTCAACTCCTCCTTCATACCTCCAAAATTCTACCTAATCGAAGGTTTCTATGCTTATTAGGTGGTATTTCTTAAATTAATCACTCATTTTCACCTCACTAAGAGGTCATTACTGACGAGCTGTGACTAGATCGGATCGGGACCAATTACTCACGTCGGCCGCTGTCGGCCGTTGTCGGTCATACGAAATCGGATTGGATCGAATCGGGAGAAATAAGGGTCCAATGTAGGCCCACCCTTAGGGATTCTTGGAGCCAAATGCGGTCTCCATTTGACTTGATAAGTTTTGGGTCAAGGTAAAATGTATACAATTCATCGGCGACCCAATAAAACATAGAACGTTTGTGTTTTTAAGGTCACTGAATCCCAATCCGGTATCCCTTGGAGCCGGTCAGGAAGTGGGCAAAGCTAAATTTAAAGAACCGATTAGTAACACATAGTATCTGTACGTTTTGGTGTTGTAGAATACGAATAAGGTGTCCGTTCGACCCGATCAGATTTCGATCATGGACAGATCCAGATAAAATTTAAACAATCGATGGATAACACAATAACACATGGAATCTTTATGATTTTGGAATTACTGAATCCTTACCCGATGTCCGTTTGTCCCTATCATAATTTGGTCATGACCAAACGTACCGAATCGACCAATAATACAATTTGTATGCCCTTTTTCTCATTTCCTGTCATAAAATGTCATAAACAGGCCTTTGATCCCTACCGACCTCCTCCCACCACCTGGTTTGTGTTCAGTTGCTTATACCCTAGTAGATTCCTTTTTTCTTAGACACTTCCACAATGGTTACTTAACTGTCAACTTTGGTCTTCCTCTGCCTCCCGGCATTTTCATTGGTATGTAGTATCTTATTTCTTTGTTAAAATTGATTAATATTATTATTAGCACCTATTTACTTATATACACTTCAATAAAATAGCCTTTTTTCTTCTTTTTTTGTTATGTTTCTATTGATTTTCATTCTACTCATTTCTAAGAACTCATTCTAAGAATTTAAGACCAAATTGTTCTTTTATAATAAAGTTATGTTACTTATCTCAATTATATACTTTTTTTTCTATATTAATTTCTGTTTTTCTTGTCATTTTAGCTGACGAAGGCTACCAATGAGTAGCCGAAACGTCCTAAATATAGATTTTTTTTTTAACAAAAATCGTATTGTGGTTTCTTTAGCCGAATCCCAATCATTCCATCTTTTACTTAATAATAAAATTATTGGTATTATAAACGTAGTACCTATGTTTTTTCGGTCACTAAATCTAAACGTAGTGTCTGTTTGCCCCGAACTGATTGGGTCCGAAAATCGAACAGGTATAATAATTAGTATTACATTGAAACACCTCCACTTTCCCAAAATTTATTAAAACTTAATAAAAAGGCTTTAAATATAATTTTAATGTTGGTTCAGAATACTTAAAAATGAATAAATTAATTTTTTTAAAAGTCGAAGTTTTTCATAGACAGTAAATCGATTTGATGAAAAATTCAAAATCAAAGGCGAAAGAGGGAAGTTTAATATCACGTAAACTGCAAATATTGTTGGGATTCCGAGATTGATCCTGGGAGACCAGGAGGGATAATGTCGAGGAAACACGCCGATGAAGCAATCAAAAAGGTTTCAGCCAAATTCACTTTTTGAAATAAAGTGAGTTTGTCTGCATCAAAAATTAGAAAGAAAAATGATATTATATTTTGTGTTTGCAAAACCGCATTTAGAAACAACTACCAGATGTCAAAAACTGAGGGACTGTATTATTTTCGCATTTTGTACAACAGGCTTTTTTTAGTGCCAAAATGTCGCATTTCTTCGCAGTCCATTGATCTAGTAAGTATTACAATTTGTTCAACAGTAAAATAAGTTTAAAACTTTAGGATTACTGCGAGGATTCCAACAAGTTAAAATGGGAACTATTATGTGGTTCTATATTAGATTTTCTAAATCATACCAGTGATAAGTAGGGACCGGATTCTTAGGTTTTCACCTAGTTTTTTCCTTTCTGCTAAACATGACAATGATCGGGTTTTTATGTGATTCTTGTCTTTTACTATCATTCATGAAAATTTGGAAGAACCTAAAAAAACCTATTCAGGATGATATCACCTAAATAACCTAGACAGAGCCCTAATCTTAATACAATTCAATGAACTCATTTCCTTTGTTCATTGAATTGTATTAAGATTAGGGCTCTGTCTAGGTTATTTAGGTGATATCATCCTGAATAGGTTTTTTTAGGTTCTTCCAAATTTTCATGAATGATAGTAAAAGACAAGAATCACATAAAAACCCGATCATTGTCATGTTTAGCAGAAAGGAAAAAACTAGGTGAAAACCTAAGAATCCGGTCCCTACTTATCACTGGTATGATTTAGAAAATCTAATATAGAACCACATAATAGTTCCCATTTTAACTTGTTGGAATCCTCGCAGTAATCCTAAAGTTTTAAACTTATTTTACTGTTGAACAAATTGTAATACTTACTAGATCAATGGACTGCGAAGAAATGCGACATTTTGGCACTAAAAAAAGCCTGTTGTACAAAATGCGAAAATAATACAGTCCCTCAGTTTTTGACTTCTGGTAGTTGTTTCTAAATGCGGTATTGCAAACACAAAATATAATATCATTTTTCTTTCTAATTTTTGATGCAGACAAACTCACTTTATTTCAAAAAGTGAATTTTTCTAATGAACCGATTTAGTTTATTTTTACAACACATATTTACCTGTAGATCACCACTACGAATACCGAGTTTCGTCGAAATATACCAAAAATCACGGCTGATAGTGGCGAATTGGTATTGTGGGTCCGGAGTAAACCCCCCCCCCCTCCTAATGAACCGATTTAGTTTATTTTTATATCTCACTTTTCTCTCTATATTACCACAACGAATTCCGAGTTCCGTCGAAATTTACCAAAAATCACGGCTGGTAGTGGCGAATTGGTATTGTGGGTACGGAGTAACCCCCCCTTCTAATGAACCGATTTAGTTCATTTTTATATCTCACTTTTCTCTCTATATTACCACAACGAATACTAAGTTTCGTTGAAATATAACAAATATTACGGCTGACATAGTCAAATTAGTGTTTTGTCTTCGGGGTAAACCCCCCCTTCCGGTGGACCGACTTTGGTGGCTAACGAACTCGTTCAATTGTTTGCTAATTGAATGCTATATACCAAGTTTCGTGACGAAAAAACAAAAACTCTGGCCGCTATCGTGTTAACAGACACATATATATATATATATATATATATATATATATATATATATATATATATATATATATATATATATAAATTTTAACGGGGGTCATTTTCGGTGTCTACTAGGTAGGATCGATAAAGATTTGAAGGAATTTTTCAAAAATTCCGTCATGAGTCCAACCTCAATAGCTTCTTTCCTTCGGAGGAAAGTGCTAATAATGTTATTTGTAGTTTATTTTGATTTCACTATTTATATACATATTAATTTATCAATGATAAATTAATCAATATTATTCATGATAAATTATAATAGGTTTAACTTATTTTTTGAGCCTATTGAAACATTTTTATCTCCTAAAAAAACCTAAAATGGATTTTTAAATAAAAACCTAAAAATACCTATTTTTGAACACATTGAAACATTTTTATCACTGAAAAAAAAACCTAAAATGGATTTTTAAATAAAAACCGCGCTAAAACCTAAAAAGACCTATTTTTGAACCTATTGAAACATTTTTATCACCTAAAAAAACCTAAAATTGGCTTATTATGCCTGTTGCAAAAACCTAATTTGATGCTTATTTTATCCTATAAATCCGGTCCCTAGTGATAAGAATTTTTATTTAAAAAAAAAACGCTAAGGTGAGGCAGTTCTTGCGTGTCGGTATTTTTTTTTTTTTTTTCTAATTTCTGAACAGACATTAATAATGATAGCCAGTGAGAAGAGACAAATAGACTGTTTGTCATTAATATTTTGCGGTCCACTGGCTTTATTGGGTGCATTACACTCAGCAAGTCTGCATTAATTACATTTTCATTATTCAATGGACAAATTTACAGTTTGTTATCTAAGTCTAATTATTGGCGATTGATACAATTATTTGGCATTGGACCTGATATATTTACAAATTATTAACATATATCATTTAATTCATACAATGATTTACAATATATTTATCTTTTTAACTAATAAATATTTCTTTCACTGAGCACGAAATTAGGGTGATCAGCTCTTCCATTAAAAAAAAAAAAAGATCACATTTGAAATATTAATATACAAGGTGTCCCGCATTGAGATTCCATAACTTTAGGAGTTCTTAAAATATATGTTTTTGTTTTTTTTTTGTTTTTTGTGTTCTTGTTGTTTTGAGCTCTGAGCAGATGATCCAGATCTCTAAGAGCTGGTTCTTTAACCTGCGTTGAACCAAATACGTAAGTGCCAAATACAATATACAGTTATTGACACCCCGTACAGTTATTGACACCCCAAACTTCAACTGAAATGAGTGAACTAGTCCTAATTTCATTTTAAGAAATACAGGAAACTAATGTTTGAAGGGTCCTCTAAATCATCTATAATATACCTGATTGAAAAACCAACCACAGGGAAGGCTTTAAAATTAATACCTCCAAGACTTGAGTTGAGAGCCAGTTAATGGCTACAAGGTTATGATTTCCTGAACGATTTTCATTCAATTTTTGTGTTCCTACTCTCTTCCTACATTTATTGCAATAAAGTTAAGTACTTTATATTGTTTGTTAATGTATAATTGAACTCTCTTGAGTGGTTTTAAATTAGAATAATCAATTTAAATATTATTATACAGGGGTGTCAATAACTGGTCATTTTTTTCCAAAGTATTTTGTTATTGACACCCCATATCAATAACTAAATTATGATTTAATGATTTTTTAAAATATTGATGGTTTTGTTTTAATTTTAATAATTTAACCTTCCTGATTAATCGGCAATGTTTTTTTAACTTTAATTCGAATGTAACTAGTTATTGACATGGGGTGTCAATTACTAGTTTTTGGGTTCAATGACTAGTTATTGACACTGTTAGTTCCTAATAAGAAAGTTTCTATTGTGTCTATAACAGGTGTTAGTATTTCTATGAAGTACAGTTATAGCCAGAAGGATTTAGAGAATGCCTTGAAGGCCGTAAAGGATGGCTCCTCCATTAAATCGGCGTCCAAACGATTTAATCAAATATGCACTTCAGATTAAGCGACAAATTTGTAAAATCATTGTTTGGACCACGGTAAACTAACTCTAGTTGCTTGGATAGAAAAATGTGCGAAAAAGGGGTTCTTGAGGAAGAAAAACTACAGTTTTCAATCCCTAAAAGAATTTATTGAATTAAAAAATATGAGCCCTCCCTTTAAAGGTAATTGTCCTGGTGTTGGCTGGTACAAGGCTTTCTTACAAAGGCACCCCTCTATACAGAGAGGATTTCCGAAGCCGTTACTTGGGCCAGTTCATGTGTTTCTGAAGCTAATATTTGAAAGTGGTTAGAGATCGTCATTTCAAAACCAAATGAAGATACCATAGGACTTCAAGAAGGTACTGAAAGTCATACTACACCTGAAAAAGTAAATCCTGCTATGCCTACCACATATTTTCCATTAAACTCCTGGATATCCAAAGGGAATCCGTTTGGTCCATCTAGCAACGAAAGCAGCCCTTGGCTGAAGTGCTTACCGGCCAGAATCTCCGAAATCAACATTCAAATTATTCACTTCTCCCATCACATGTCATTCGTCACAAGTAAAAAATGAAAACTAATGCTGGAAGCTAATATAGAAGAAAAAAATAATTTCAGAAAAAAAGGAAGCAAAAAGGTTGGAGTGGGAAAACAACAGTAAAATTCCTAAAAGGGAAATTAAACAAACCAAAAAAACTAACCCTATGTTTCAAATGTGGCAATATTGTAAAGGGAATTTATTTTGAGTGTTCATTAGGTTTAAAAGGATATGAACATATTCCTGAAAGTCTGATGAATTGGTTTGTCTTGCGTGTTACAACCTGGAGTTTGATGAAGATATAAATGAAGATGATGAAATGTAAATTAATTATTTTATTTCATGTTACATAATACCTACCAGCATTTTTTATCTATTTTTTTTTTTTACTAGTTATATTCATAATGTTAAAAAAGAAGAAATATTTTAATTGTTTTTTATATTACATTAAAGTTTATGATATGTTTGTGATATTATTTCCTTATAATGACCTATTATAACATAAGAAAAAAAAATGTTAAGAGTACAAGGGGTGTCAATAACTGTGGTGTCAATAACCCATCCACAGGGTGTCAATAACTAGATTTTGCACTTTTTACCATAATTATTCCCATATATTAAAATGTATTGAACTTTTAAAAGAAAAATCCACTTGAGTCTTTCAAAGGATAGATAAAGAGGAGCTATAGCAAGTTTCAGTTTGATCCCTTCATAAAAAGTATTTTATTTTATTTCCGCCGCAGAAATGTAGTCTTAAGGGTGTCAATAACTGTACGCTTTACCCTACATAATTCTGGTTATATATATATATATATATATATATATATATATATATATATATATATATATATATATATATATATATATATATACAGGGTGCTTCAAAAAAATGTATACACACTTTGAACTTCCATAGAAAATTTATTTACCGTTCTACAAAGTTAAATTTCAGGAAATTAGAAAGCTGAAAGTCCAATGTAAATGAAACATAAATAACAAATGTTAATACTGTTCAAATTGGTGACCTGCAGCATCAATACAATTCTGAGTACGAGTCACCACTGATTCTGTACATCGTATCAAAACGTCCAATGAGATTTCTCTACACACGGCTTGAATCTCATTCCAAAGAATGTCTAGGTTACGTGGTTTACGTGTGTACACCTCATTTTTTACTGTGCCACATAAGAAGAAATCCAGTGGTGTAAGGTCTGGGGAGCGTGCTGGAAACTCGATTGGCCCCCTGCGTCCTATCCACTGGCCCGGCAAATTTTGATCCAGGTAAGCTCGTACGTCCCTGTGATAGTGCGGCGGGGCACCATCTTGTTGAAAATAAAACATATCATTACCGTATAATGCACGAATGGCAGGAAATATGGAATCAGCAAGCATTGTTAGGTAATTAATACCAGTTACAGTGCCTTCAAATCGAAAAGGTCCAATGAGTCCCCTTGAAGACAAACCGCACCACACATTTACACCAGGCAAATTTACAGCTTTTTCAATTGTAATGTGAGGATTTTCTTCACCCCAGTAAACACAATTGTGCCTATTGACAGTTCCATTAAGTTTGAATTGGGCTTCATCCGACCAAATGATGGTACCCATAAATCCCGGTTCACGTATCACCATCTCCTGAACCCATTCACAAAATTGTAACCTTCGATCTGGATCGTCGTCACTTAGCTGTTGCTCCAGCCTTGGAATGTAAACACGATACTTGCGTCTCTTCAGAATGCGTAGCACGCTGCTAGCACTTACATCACTTTCACGTGCCCCTTGCCTTGTAGATTTGTTAGGAGAGCGTTGAAACAGTTCCAAGACTGCCGTTGATGACTCATCACTTGTAGCTGTTCGAGGTCGACCTGAATGACCTTTATGCACATCACACACTGTTCCATGAACTTCGAATTTCTCTCGTATGCGTGTAATTGTTAATCTTGAAGGTGGTTCTGTATCATACTCCCTTCTCCACTGTCTTTGAACTTCATTTATATTCTCACGCTTCCAGTACCACTTAATAACCTGCTTACGTTCTTCAAAACTCAAACGTATGTCCGCCATGTTGATATTACAACTTCCAACTGACAATATAGCTTAGAGGGACGATTATGCTGCCACCTGGCGAAGAAATATAACATTAGCCTTGTAGAGTGGGAAAACTACGATAGTTTAAAGTGCGTATACATTTTTTTGAAGCACACAGTATATATATATATATATATATATATATATATATATATATATATATATATATGCTATTTCATGCAAGCCAGCACTCATTTTTAAATAAAATAAAACAAAAAGATCTAAGAATAAAATTCACCTTCTTTTACTTTAAATGTACATCCATGTTGGTAAGTTTAAGATAAGTAGAAGTGCTGTTTTCTCCTTTATTTTTTTAAATTTATTTCACTATTTTGACAGGTCATTTTTCAATATATTCTATTTTCAATTGCATATTTTGTGATTTGATATTTTTTAACGGATCTTATTTATATTAAGAAGTATGTTTTTTTTTGTTTTTTTTAAGGCGCTTCGACGTCTGGCCATTAGCGCCGAACTCCAAGGTGCAGCGAGGAATTTTCCCAACGAGCCGTGAAATGAGAAAATCCCTGCCACTGGTGGGAATCGAACCCACCATCTCCCGCTTCTGAATCTAAGGCGCCAGCCACTAGACCACGGGAGACCCCTAATATATGTTCTTGTAATTATTTTTCTCAGTTTATCACTCCTATCCGTCGATGCCAAATTGAAATTAACAAATAGCTAACTGCAGTTATTACTAAATTATGTTTTAAGTCAAATCTGAATTAAAAATTCTGATGAAAAAGAGAAACAACTTAATGAACGTTTGTTAGAAGTTTAATGTTTTAAGTAAATTCAGCAAGAGTTGCTGATAAAAGCAGACTTAATAACCCTGAGAGTTAATCAGCAGAGATAAAGTCCAAGGATACCTCAAGGACTTGAGCTAAGTACTTGACTCTTCTAATTATCCGATAATATCATGCAAATGTTTGGCTGCACGTTTATGAACCCATCACTAAAGCCTGTATATATTACAGTAATATTTTATGTGTTTATTTGAATACTTAATTTTCATAATACAAAACAAAAAACGAACACTGCAATCAGGAGTTATACGACCTATTCGGAGATTCGTAGTTCAGTATATTAAAATTGGGAAACTTCGCTGGGCTGGACATGTTGCTCGGATGACAGAAGAAGGGATTCCCAGGAAAGCTCTGGAAGGCCACTTGGACCGCACCAGAAGAAGAGGAAGACCAAGACTTAGATGGGCTGATGCAGTAGCTGCTGACTCGAGGAGTCTTCTTAATATCCCGAACTGGAAGGCGGCGGCACGTGATCGAGCTAGATGGTGGAAGCTCTTGGAGGAGGCCAAGACCCAACTCGGGTTGTAGGGCCATTTAAGTAAGCAAGTAAAACGAACATTGAAACAGACTTTGCTCAGGAAGAAAGAATTGTTTTGAAGTGAGCTGACGAGCTTACCCGACAAATCTCGGAATTTATATTAAACGTTATGCCGAAATTGGCCAATTTGTTTTGTACAATTGAATGAAGTCTGTAAGGGTAAAAAAAAAACAAAAAACAAAAAGAAACATGTTTTGAGAAAAAAAAGAAGGCATTTATTATTAGTTAAGTGAACAATAAAGCAGCCAAATAAAAGTAAAGTCAAACAGGGAGGAACTGCGTCATCTTAGCGCGGTTCCGTTCTTATCCCTAGTGCTATTAGTAAAAGAATAGAAACAATTATTGGTAGGATTTTGTCTTCCGTTGAAAATATAAAATAAACTTTCAAAGAGAAGGAATTTTAAGGCGCCACAACAGGAAACTGAGAATATCCTAAGCGGAAATTACCTCCCGCTTTCTCAATTTTCGCTCTTGAAAAACATTAACTAATAAAACTTATTATCAATACGTTTCACACTTTCTTGCCTTCTTTTACTAAAATACTAATTTTACTGATAAATGCAATCAAAAACAAACATTTCTCCTATTGACTTCGCCCCACAGAAAATTTCTTCAGACCCGTTTTTGAACAGAATGCCGTCCGCTTTCGAAGAAGATCCCAAAACTTTTAATGCCTCATTATATATATATATATATATATATATATATATATATATATATATATATATATATATATATATATATATATATGCGTTCTGAAACATAAACCTTTCTAGTCGGCACTCGCGGATTGCGCTATTAGGTCAGCCTCATAAGCGGGATTCCTCCCTACGGAGGGAGGGAGGACCGCGTACAAAAACAAGCCGTAAGTAATAAAAAACTATTGTCTAGTTAATAATTGGTAATAAGAGCTAATATCCTCAAAATTTCCAACCCCCGAATTAACATGTCATTGAAAAGTAAAAACGACATGAATACTCGATGTAGCTCGGGCGCTGTAGTCAAAGGTACGTAGCTTTGTAAGGTAATTCCGTCGTGCTCGTACAATAACCTTAAAACTTTAAAGATTAAGTAAGGGTTGATATAGTCAAAGTTCAATCTTGTGGTTTCCTAATAAAACCATTTTTTTTATTAAAAAAAATGAGATTTATTTTTTCCGGCGTTGAAATCAGGCCCTCAACAGGGCGATGAGAAAAAAAGTCCGACTCGCAGGAACTGCATCATCTTAGCGCGGTTCCGTTCTTATCTCTAGACTCATTTAAAATGATTAAAATAGAAGCTGTTATTATTTTGGATCCACATTTCTAGAAAGCATGAAGATTAGCTAGTTAGCCGTCGAGGTGATAAGTAAAGCTGGAATGGTTGGGATTCGGCTAAAGAAACCTCAATACGATTTTTGTTAAAAAAACTATATTTAGGACGTTTTGGCTACTCATTGGTAGCCTTCGTCAGCAATGAAAGTGCCGGGAGGCAGAGGAGGATCTTTACTTTCAAGAAAGGTCTTATTTACAATCTTACCTGGATGGGTTCCCGCCCTAGGAAGGACCCCGCTAAGCATTTGAAAAGCTATATCTTGAAAATCCATATCTCTAAGATTAAATTGTTTTTCTTATTTTTCTTAACCTGATTTATTATCAAATATATGTATCCAACTATAAGCAGTTAAAAAATAACAAGGAATAAAAACAGACAAAAAGAACAGTTCGAATAAGCTAAATCAATTACTTTAATGTTTTAAGCACTTATTTCTCCGATTGACATCATATGATCAAAACTTTCATCAGAACCTTTTTTGTAGAGCATTTAGTAAGCTTTCTAATGGTATTCTTCCGTTTAACATGATTCTCAACCTTTTTCGAGATATTAAGGAAAGTATACAAAGTTACCAAAACTTTTTATGTCTGTTAATAAAATATTTTATTCTAACCCTTCCTTAACTCCAAACGTAACAAAAATTTCAACATATTAATTTTAATGAAGGTAGAACATGCAGAAAATGTTTCAACTGAATCCCATGATCCTAAGTACCCAAACCAAAAACGGTATTCAAAAACTATTTTTCCAATTTTCTCGAAAACGGTTAAAGCTATCGCCTTGAAAATGGTTTCATTCGTTTTCCTAGCCCAAGAAGCCTATAAAACGAGTACTTACAAGCTTATGAACTCAAAAACGTAAGCGTTACGATTTTTTTTGCGCGAATTTCGCCCCAAACGCCATCTTCCAGTGGGCGGATTCTGCTGGTTAACGAACTTGACCTTTCAAATTGGACGACGGATTTTTGTACCAAATTTCATCAAAATCGGACCATCAGGGAAGCCAGAAATGAGCGAACAGACAAATATATATATATATATATATATATATATATATATATATATATATATATATATATATATATATATATATATATAAATAAATATATACATATATATATATATACAAATTTTAACCACCGTTATTTTCGGTCTCTAGGGGTTCTGAAACGCGAAATTTTCTAGTCGGCACTTCCGGATTGTTTCATTGTATCAACCCTATAAGCGGGGTTCCTCCCTATGGGGGAGGGAGGAACCGCGCTAAAATCGGACAAAACCTCAAGGATGAGAAATTATTTCTCACGCGACCGAACCCCGACAAAATCTGCCTTCACAATCCCAGCGGTCAACGATCTCCTCTCAATGAATTCAAAGATTTTCAATTTTTAACTTATAAATGTTTCAAACTATACTTACTTTCCTGAAAGAACTAAGGAGAGGGAGTCCACTTTGGTGACCTTTTCCTGCGCGTAGACCTCCTGGTACCTGAGCTGCCTGATCATCTTCATACAGGAAAGAACCTTCTTGAACTGCTGTCTCGACACCCTCAGAGGTTGGAACAGTGCTTCGTACACCTGCAAACGTCAAGGTAGTTAGCCATTTTAGAAAATAAAAGTCTAGATTTCTGAATTGTTATGATCTCCTGACAAAATAGTCTAAAAAAAATTCTTAAAGTTAAACGTATGCATCCTGTGCTTTTTGGCTTTCAAAACTTCCACTTGTATACATGTTTTTATATTTATTTTTTTTAGATGTAAGTTATATCCTTTCTTCGCATTATATCTTCCTTGGTGCGCCAAAAAGAAAAAAAAAAATATTTCATTTAGAGCCTTCTGCTCCAATTTAGGAACATAAATATGCTTTATTTTTATTTTTTTTTTTATTTATTTCATTATAAGAGCTCCGCAACTATGGCTATGAGCCCTAATACAGATTATAAAATATATACAATTTTTTTACACTTTGATACGATTTACATTTATACTTAAATAAGATATATACATATATATATATACAAACATTATACACATATAAATATACACACACACATATATACACACACACACGTTCATACATAAATATATACACACACACACGTACATACATACATACACATACATTTATACACAAAATATAGCATATACACACATACATGCATATACCACAAGATTCATATGAATATTTATTTATTAATGTTTTCGCAATATAGGCGACAAAACAAACATCTTCATATGAATAAAGATAACAAATATAAATATAAACCACAATTCATTTGTAGTTACAATGAAAATATAATACACAAAATAACTAAAATAAGGTACATTAGCTTAATTAAATCAGATCTATAGGTTATTAAAGTAAACTATTAAAATCGAAAGCACAAAGAAAAGAAGGGAGATTGGCTAGATTTTTTTGTATAAATTATTGTTCTTTAAGTAATGTAATATAGTGTTAATGTGTGGGCTTCCTTCTGCGAGTAATGTGTGTAAGTCGTGTGGCATGAGTAAATTCTCTCGTCTTCTGCAGTCTGTCAGTATGTGTTTTATCGTCAGGGGAACATTACACAGGGAGCACACGGGTCTGTCTTGTCTTTCCATTAAGTATGAATGTGTTATAAGTCACTGGTTACGGACAGACAACAAATTGAGAGAAATTAAAAACACAATCAAAGTCTGGCATGACAATGATTTGTCTTTAAATAGAAGAGACCAAGTTGTCCTGACCAGGCTAAGAATTGGACACTCACTTATAATAAATATGCTTTAGGTCCACTCGACAAACCTATGTAATGTACTGTATAACAACGCCTGTGGACACTTTTTTTGTGGCACATTCAGTCCTCTTTTTCGTACATGGCGACTGATCGTGAGCGAACGCCACTGCGTATGCGCGAACACAACTGTGCATGCGCGAACGTAACTGCGCATGCGCGAACGCCACTGTGCACGCGCGACCTCTACTGCGCACGCGCGAACGCCAGCGGACACTTTTTCGTAACGGTTATTTCCACTTTATTCACCGCTAAAGCATATTTATGCTAAAAATAAAAATATATCTTCCTCATTACGGCTGGTATCGCCAATATATTAATTGGCTTCCAGGGAAAATCCTCATTTCTAAAGGAGAATTTTGTTTAAAATCAGGACTACGTCATCGAGGTGAAGTGACAAGCGTGGTATTACAGATCCCATGCTATGAGAGAGTGTTTTAAAAATTAAAATTTCTTAATAAAACCTTTCAGTGCAAATTTTTTTACCTTCTTTTTTTTATTGTTCAATCTTCATGATTTATAATGCACTACTCAATTTCTCTACTTATCCCCCCCTCTCTCTCTCTCTCTCTCTCTCTCTCTCTCTCTCTCTCTCTCTCTCTCTCTCTCTCTCTCTCTCTCTCTCTCTCTCTCTCTCTCTCTCTCTCTCTCTCTCTCTCTCTCCCCCACTCACAAACACACACACGTAGGTACGAACGCGCGCACACACACAAACACACAAACACACTCACTCACTTTAAATAACCATCCATTGGTCTGTCTGATTGCTCTAACAACTACTTGCTAACGTATCGGAAACAATAATTTTTTGTTTACTTCTAATTGAATCAGACATTAAAGAATTGGCTATGATCAAAGCAAATAACAATATGCCCATTGTTACGATAAACTATATTATTTATATAAAAGTATTTATTATTACTTTTAAAATAATAAATACTCTTATATTTATATTTATTATCACTTTTAGGGTGTCCCCGTGGTCAAGTAGCTAACGCCTTAGATTCTAAAGCGGTGGGTTCGATTCTCACCGGCGTCAGGCATCATCTCACGGCTGGTTGAGAAAATCCCTCGCTGCCGCTTGGATGTCGGCGCTAATGGCCGAGATGTCAATGCGCCATAATATATATATATATTACTTTTACATGTGGTCTATAGTCAAGGTATAAATCATATTACATATTGATGCAATACCTGTCAGCTGTAATACATATTGCTGCGAGATGTTATACTTCCTGACCAGGCTCCAGGAACGCCTAAACTGCAATGGAAGACATTGGCTTATTGTTCAGAAAATACTTTTTTTTTTTTATATTGTACCCTCAAGTTCTATTCTTGTTCTTTTACTCACTTTGTAAGAAAGTATTCATTTTTTTTTCAGCAAACAATTACTTTATTTTATCATCCCGTTTCATTGGCAGACCCTGTACATATAGATATGTATACATACATATACTCTTATATACAGAATGATGAAGAATGGTAAAGGTGCCATTTCTAGACACAGGAGTGCTGAATGAATAATGTTACAAGAAGAAACTTTGTAAAATGTTGGTTCCATCTTCATCATTTATAATGCATTACCCAATCTCTCTTCTTACAACTACATTTATCTTTACCTCACTTTCTCTCTCTATCTCTCTTTTTCTCACTTTCTCTCTCTCTCTTTTTTTTTTTTTTTTGCTCTTTCTACGTTTTTACTCTCTCGCTTCCTCGTCCGAATATTAGTCCATGGGTCCATCATACTCTAAAATGCACTATGAATTTATGTGCAAAAGGAAAGGAAAAGCTTTATTCAATAAACAAATAAAGATTGCTCCCCAAGTCTATTGGGTTGCTAAACACTCAGCCTGCTAATCATTCTTTCGAAGATTGCTGCCCAAGTCTATTGGGTTGCTATACACTCAGCCTGCTAATCATTCTTTCGAAGATTGCTGCCCAAGTCTATTGGGTTGCTATACACACAGCCTGCTAATCATTCTAACGAAGATTGCTGCCCAAGTCTATTGGGTTGCTATACACACAGCCTGCTAATCATTCTAACGAAGATTGCTGCCCAAGTCTATTGGGTTGCTATACACACAGCCTGCTAATCATTCTTTCGAAGATTGCTGCCCAAGTCTATTGGGTTGCTATACACACAGCCTGCTAATCATTCTAACGAAGATTGCTGCCCAAGTCTATTGGGTTGCTATACACACAGCCTGCTAATCATTCTAACGAAGATTGCTGCCCAAGTCTATTGGGTTGCTATACACACAGCCTGCTAATCATTCTAACGAAGATTGCTGCCCAAGTCTATTGGGTTGCTATACACTCAGCCTGCTAATCATTCTAACGAAGATTGCTGCCCAAGTCTATTGGGTTGCTATACACACAGCCTGCTAATCATTCTTTCGAAGATTGCTGCCCAAGTCTATTGGGTTGCTATACACTCAGCCTGCTAATCATTCTTTCGAAGATTGCTTCCCAAGTCTATTGGGTTGCTATACACACAGCCTGCTAATCATTCTTTCGAAGATTGCTTCCCAAGTCTATTGGGTTGCTATACACACAGCCTGCTAATCATTCTAACGAAGATTGCTGCCCAAGTCTATTGGGTTGCTATACACTCAGCCTGCTAATCATTCTTTCGAAGATTGCTGCCCAAGTCTATTGGGTTGCTATACACTCAGCCTGCTAATCATTCTAACGAAGATTGCTGCCCAAGTCTATTGGGTTGCTATACACACAGCCTGCTAATCATTCTTTCGAAGATTGCTGCCCAAGTCTATTGGGTTGCTATACACACAGCCTGCTAATCATTCTTTCGAAGATTGCTTCCCAAGTCTATTGGGTTGCTATACACACAGCCTGCTAATCATTCTAACGAAGATTGCTGCCCAAGTCTATTGGGTTGCTATACACACAGCCTGCTAATCATTCTAACAAAGATTGCTGCCCAAGTCTATTGGGTTGCTATACACTCAGCCTGCTAATCATTCTTTCGAAGATTGCTGCCCAAGTCTATTGGGTTGCTATACACTCAGCCTGCTAATCATTCTTTCGAAAATTTATTGAATTGATTTTTGGAATGTCTGTTAATTTATTTTTGAGTGTGGAGGGAAAGAAAAGTAAATTTGGTAAGATTATATTTAAAAATTAATCTATAAATAAAATTTTTTTAGGGTGGATTATTTTTTTTAATTTATTTTATTTTTTTTTTTTAGCACTTTCCTCCGAAGGAAAGTAGCTATTGAGGTTGGACTCATGACGGAATTTTTGAAAAATTTCTTCAAATCTTTATCGATCCTACCTACTAGACACCGAAAATGACCCCCGTTAAAATTTATATATATATATATATATATATATATATATATATATATATATATATATATATATATATATATATGTCTGTTAACACGATAGCGGCCAGAGTTTTTGTTTTTTCGTCACGAAACTTGGTATATAGCGTTCAATTAGCAAACGATTGAACGAGTTCGTTAACCACCAAAGTCGGTCAACCGGAAGGGGGGGTTTACCCCGAACCCAAAACACTAATTTGACCATGTCAGCCGTAATATTTGTTATATTTCAACGAAACTTGGTATTCGTAGTGGTAATATAGAGAGAAAAGTGAGAATAAAAATGAACTAAATTGGTTCATTAGGAGGGGGGGTTTACTCTGGACCCACAATACCAATTCGCCACTACCAGCCGTGATTTTTGGTATATTTTCACGAAACTCGGTATTCGTAGTGGTAATCCACAGGTAAATATGTGTTGTAAAAATAAACTAAATCGATTCATTAGGAGGGGGGGGGGGTTTACTCCGGACCCACAATACCAATTCGCCACTACCAGCCGTGACTTTTGGTATATTTCGACGAAACTCGGTATTCGTAGTGGTAATCTACAGGTAAATATGTTTTGTAAAAGTAAACTAAATCGGTTCATTAGGAGGGGGGGTTTACTCCGGACCCAAATTACTAATATACTCATACCGGTCGTAATTTCTGCTGTAATATAACGAAACGCGGTATACGTCGTGGGTATGAGAAAGAAGTGTTGTAAAAATGAGCTGAATCGGTCAATCGGAAAGGGGGGGTTTACTTTGTAATACATATCAATAGAAAAGCCCGCCAGACTTGGACACCACCAGATTAGGACACCACCAGAATGCTTCCGAACAACTGTATCGGGTATTCTGTATTGTTATGGTTCTTCTCTCATTAAATGTGTACATTTTTATTATTCATTATGACCAATAAACAAAAATGTGAAGTATTCGTGTGTTTATAAAGTAATACAGTACCTCGCACGCAGAATACCCCGGAAAAAAATTGATTAATAAAATAATTATTACGTCAACTGCTCATTACAAATATTATTATTATTATCTAAATTTTAATGTCTAATTTGCTATTAAAAATGCAAAAATTAATGTAAATTTAAACTTTTATACAATAAGTTTACACATAGGTACTTTACTGGAAAATTAAGCGAGTTAATAGCAAATTAATGTATGAACAATATAAACGAACTTATTTCGAGTCTTTGAATTGTTTAATAAAAAAGAGGGCCTTTATACATTCTTCTTCTATCTGAAAAAAAACATTTTCTTGACAATTAATTAATTAAAAAAAAAAGAAAAAAATGTTCTTTTAACAAGGTATCATATTCTGACAAGCAGGCTTTGTATTCATGAAGTCTAGAATTCCTTTTTTTTTTTCATTTTCCATTCTATCAACGCAATTAACATTCTAGAAAAGTAATTCACAATTTTCAAAAGCAATTATCAAAAGCAAAGAATTTCTTTTGAATAAATTTTTCCTTTTATATAGGATTTAGTCTAATGACGTTGCTTCTTTTCATGAAATATTGAAAAAGATTGCTCGCCTTGTAGGAATCAGACATTATGTATGTGACTAAACTTTACATAAAAGATTAATTGTACGACAGTCGTACATTCATGACTCAATTAGTAAATTTTAATAATTCCTAACATGTACAGTTGTTGTTATCATCATTATTAAGATGAATCATTGGCTAATGAATTCCTACAGTGCTTTGGGATCTAGGAATTCTCTAGGTAAAACGAAATGAAAAATTTGTTATTATTATTCCGGGACACAATAATAATTTTAAATTTTCAGAATAATGAACAATTTATATATAAAATTATAAATAATACACCTTGTATATAATTTAGGGATTGGGTAAAACTTGCAGGGATAGTAAGTGGTGGAATAGTCGGGTTTTAAAGGTTTCTAGGTTGGTAGAATGGCGGACAAACAGAGGTAAGGAATTCCATAGCGAGGATGATAAATGATTTTTCGAATAATGCAGTACGGTGGGAAGGAATATAAAGATCGCAAGGACGAGATCGGGTGTTAAGATAGTTCTAGGTCTACGGGATTGAATTACTTGGTAAAGGACTGAGCCAAGGAAGTACTGTCGACGATAAAGAGGGAATAGCCAATTTAGCTCCTGGTAGAAATGTGATATGTGGGAGTCTCTGGCGATCCCGAGGATAAAACGAATGAAACTGTTCATGAGGCATTTGAGTTTTGCCTCGAGATCGGCAGAAAGTCCACCGTACACCAAACAACCATAGTCAAACTGGGGGAATACGAGTGAGGTTACGAGGAGTTGGCAGGAGATAGCGGAAGAGGTTCAGCTGTCTCAGGATAAATATGGATCGACGGGAAATATGATTTTTCCAGGAATGATTTTGATCAAATATGATTCCAAGGTTTTTAACTGATTTAAAATATTTTAAAGGTATGCTGATGAGGTAAAGGGCTGGAAAAGAGGAGGTGGAACTTAGGTACAGGTTATGACCTCTAAAGAATCCCAGAATTCTGTAAATTTCTGCATTGAAGTTCCCTCGAGTTTTTGAATTGCTAATTTTTACGGTCAAAATATAAATTATTTCTCTTTAGAGGGATATCACTTAAAGTTTTTGTTGGTTACTTCTTTCCCCAGCATCAAACCATTATCTATTTTTGATGAGCCCGTTAGAAATCCCATATTTCTGAAGAGCAGTGTATTGCTGAGAAGCATCCGTTGTAGAACGAAGTATTCCTAATCTAATGTTGACCAACTTCTAGCTTCAAGGACCATAACCACCATCCTCCTTGGGGATTATCTCTCTACATCCTCAAGAAAACATAAGTTCTACAAGGTCTTGTTTTTATGAACCAATTACCTGCTGAATCTTCGAAAATTCTCCTTAATTTCTTAATTCGTTGGATCCCGAATTCAGTTTTAGGGACATGAAAAGGGACCAACTAAGGGTATATTATTCGTGGACTATAACGGAAACGTTACGCTGATATGATAATCATACAATTTTCATTAATTTATTAATATACTATGAAAAATGATATGAAGGGGTCGGGGCAAAATAGTGCCAAGCAACATTTTTGACAAAACTTTTCTGTGGCTGCTATATGTTGGATATTATGTGGGACTATCAGTCTATGATGCAAATGCTACTATAATATGACTACTAGGCTCTGTATGCTACTTAATCTTATTTCTCCTATCCATTTCAGCTGATAGCCCTATACAATATCCAACATAAAGCAGCTACAGTTAAGTTTTATTAAAAATGTTGCTTGGCACTATTTTGCACCTACCCCTTCGTATGTTATATAAATTAATATGACTATATCGTCCCTACCGTGTCAAACTATCTAATATGCAAATCGGAGCAAACTAGAGAACAAACATATTCTATCCATTGCAATGTAATATATTGAAAAATGGTCTTATTCGATACTTTATTTAAGATATTAAAGGCTATTCTAAAGGGTTAAGAGCATGGACCTATATAGAGGGGGGCTGAGAGGGCTGCAGCCCCCCGAAATTTTGTTTTGTTCAAAACATTTCATGTAAAAAAAGCCTATAACAACGAAAAATGTCTTCTACATTTACCCTGGTCTACTAGGTATCCAAAGGACCTTAAAACCCACAATTTTACACTAAAATATATAAAATTTTCCCTATACCCCAAATGCCCAGCCCCCCCCCCTAGAAATTATTTTCAACTTTACGCTAGTGGCTTAGAGTTGTGACAATTTGTGACAAGCCGTATCGTCCACAATTTAAGAGCAAAGTCTCGAATTTGAAAAACGAGATTTTGCATATTCGAGAGTTTGACATGGTAGGGACGATATAATATATCACTTATATAATTGACTTGGAGCAAAAATAATGCTGGTTATTATATGACCAATTGATTCCAGATGGCGAACAACTGTTGAGTGGTCAACACCAACTTGGTTCGCAATGTTCAGACTAGTTTTGCAAGGGATTTCTTCTATCAAAGCCCACAATTGGTCGCGACTAACAACGGAAGGCCTACCGCAACATTCCTTGTCTTCGAGATTAAAATGTCCAAGACGAAATTTTCGGAACCTTACCTGCACTGTACATTAACTCATGCTTCCTTCACCCAAAACAACATTGATGTTACGTGCGTTTTGATACATGACGAAAATCCTTCGTTTTAGAGGTCCTTATACATAGAGGATATAACACAAACTAAACTGATCCCTGAGGAAAAACTACATTTATAACCATTGTTTATAATCCGTTGTCTCAACCTCAAACAACTTACACCGATATCAGTGTACTAGTCAGTTAGTGTATATGCGTTTAATGTTTGCAGTACCAAATAATAGTTCCAATCATGTATTATAGTTATACTGGGTGTCCTGCATTCAAATGTCATAATTTCAGGGGTTTATCCTGCACCTAATTTGTAGTTCAGAGACGCAAAAATGAGCGTTTTATCTGAAAATGTAGCAGAGCTACTCAAACTTTTGTCTATTTTAAAAACTACTAGTTTGTTTTAAGAAAACTTGTGTTTTAGAGATTTCTAATATAGCTCTCAATTTACATGGTAATATTTAATGGTTTCTTATTAGAAATTTAATGTATATTCTAAAAATGTAGTCGTTGTTTACGATACATTGACCAGGAATTCTCCTTAAAAAAAAACCAGTCGTTTTTAAAATATACAAAAGTTTGAGTACCTCTGCTACATTTGCAGATAGAACGCTCATTTTTGCGTCACTAAACTACATTGTAGGTGCAGAATAAACCCGTTAAGTTATGACATCTCAATGCGGGACACCCTGTATAAAGTTGTAGTCAACCAATTAACAAGATAAATATCCCAAGCATTAAGAAATGTATAATTTTAACGGGCAACTTCTCGTCCTCTGCACGGAGTAAAACAATTATGACACCAAGCCGACGAGGCAATCAGGAACTGCCGACAAGAAAAACTTACGTTTCTAAAGTTACATATTACAAAAAGAATGATGGCTTACGTTTCTAAAGTTATATATTACAAAAAGAATGATGGCTTACGATAGAGGAATGCGTGGAAAGACTCTTGCGTTAAGTCGAGGGGTAGAAAAATGGGGCCTATTATTTCACAATTTGAATGAAAACACAACCTGACTCCTACATTTTTGGAATTTGGGATTAAAGTTGAGGGAGTGGAGGTAAGATGGTGAGACGAGGGATTGGTGGGGAAACATATACTTTTAAAGATTTTTATATGCCTTATGAAAGCCTGGCTTTTCATAATTTCATTCAGGGTTTTGCGTTTTTCTTAGAAACGAAACAAAAACGAGATATATGCCAATGGCCTTTTTTTTATTTTTAGCATAAATATGCTTTAACGGTGACTAAACTGGAAAAAACCGTTACAATAAAATGTCCGCTGGTGTCCACAGTGGCGTTTGCGCATGTGCAGTGGCGTTCGCGCATGCGCAGTGGCCATGTACGAGAAAGAAGACTGTATGAGTCACAAAAAAGTGTCCGTTTGCGTTCGCGCATGCGCAGTGCCCAAGTACGAAGAACATGACTGTATGTTTTACGTCACTTTACATAGGTTTGTCGGGTGGACCTAGGCGTTCCAAAAAGGTGTAAAAAAAGTGTCCGCTGGCGTTCGCGCATGCGCGGTGGCCATGTACGAAAAAGAAAACTATATGTTATACAGTAAGATACATAGGTTTGTTATGTTCCTGAATTTGAACAGAACGCTCTAAACGAAATAATTTTTTCTTTATTTTTTAATCCTGTAAATATATGTATATATATATATATATATATATATATATATATATATTTATATATACCTATATATATTTTATATTTTATTTATGCTTGCAATATTTGAATGTTTTAGCATTGGGGTTAATATATAATATTTACGATACAGACGACTATATATACAAAAATGATAACCACCGTTATGTTGGTGATATAAGGAATCCGAGAATGAGACGAGAAATGTTCTAGTCGGCACTTCCGGATTGACACAATTTATGTGGTCAATCTCATAAGCGGGTTTTCTCCCTAAGGGGACACCAATTTATTAATAGAATACCCACGAGATGGAAAACTATATTTATATAGACAATAGAGTGCGCCTCTGCACTGAAAATAGAAGCCCACACGTTTTCCCGACAATGGAACCCGTCCACTCCTGCGACGTACGCATCCCAAAATAGAGTGATGCGTCACAGCTTGAGTAAGGAGGTTACGCAAGTCTGCTGATATGTACATTTCAACAGGAAGGAACGTACGGTGAAGGTTGCTGGTTAGGCACGGATCTAGTGGTAGGGTGTGCTGGAATTATTACTCCTTGGCAATAGTAAAAAAAAAAAAAAATAATAATAAATAAATAAATAAAAAACTCTCTATTATTAAACTCTCTATTAAAAAACTCCCTATTATCTACTGTTATTCTTATATCTGTTTTCCTAATAATCCAAACACTTCTAGAGCACATTGTTCTTCTATATATTATGTTCTAGTATTTTATGTTTTGTCTTTTTCCATATATGTTTGTATATATGTATGTGTATTTGTGTATGTAGGCATATATATATATATATATATATATATATATATATATATGTGTGTGTATATTTCAGTATTACATCCGTCCTACTTGTTTTTTGCAGCCCTGATGAAGGCTTGAAGTTCAAGCCGAAACGTCGGCACAATAAAGCCATTTTTATGATAAAATGTAGTTTTATTAAGTAGCAGTGACCGAACCCCGACAATCCCTAACTTACATCATCTACGGTCAACGATCTCCTCTCTACTTTCCTTTGGAGGACAATGCTAAAAGGTAAGATTGAGGTTAAATAAATATTATTTTAGCAATTATCATTTTCAATACTTACATGCAATAGAACAGTAATTAAATACAAAAAAAAAACCAAAAAACAAAAAAAAAAAAAAACCGGCGTTGCAGAAAAACCCATGAAACATCTCACGAAACATGTGCGGTGTAAGTAAAACATAAAAAAAGTAGTTGAAAACAGATTGTTTCTACTTTACCAACCCCAGGACTCTAACGAATTGATAAAAAACTTTTATATATATATATATATATATATATATATATATATATATATATATATATATATATATATATATATATATATATATATATATATATATACAAAGCATTCACGTTTATCTGAATACTTAGCCAAGGCATTGCTTGCATAATAGTTTTCATGATGATTAGATAGTTAGCCGTCGAGGTGATAAGTATAGATGGAATGGTTGGGATTCGGCTAAATAAACCTCAATATGATTTTGTTTTAAAAAAATCTATATTTCGGACGTTTCGGCTACTCATTGGTAGCCTTCGTCAGCTAAAATGACAAAAAAAAATAAATTAATACTAAATCAGAAAAAAAATTTATAATTGTGATAGGTAACAGAACTATAGATACAATTAACTTATAAAAGAACATATCGTCTTAAATTCTTAGAATGACTAGAATGAAAAAGTAAATAGGTACAATAATTGATTTTAATAGTAATTAGTAACATTAATTGATTTTACAAAGAAAATAAGATACTACATACCAATGGAAATGCCGAGCGGCAGAGGAATTGCCAACCTTGGTCTTCCTCTGCCGCTCGGCATTTCCATTGGTATGTAGTATCTTATTTTCTTTGTAAAATTAATTAATGTTACTATTAGCTACTATATTTGTCATTGGTATGTAGTTTCTTATTTCTTGTAAAATCAATTAATGTTACTAATTACTATTAAAATCAATTATTGTACCTATTTACTTTTTCATTCTACTCATTCTAAGAATTTAAGACGATATGTTCTTTTATAAGTTAATTGTATCTATAGCTCTGTTACCTATCACAATTATACATTTTTTTTTCTGTTTTTGTATTAATTTCTTTTTTTTGTCATTTTAGCTGACGAAGGCTACCAATGAGTAGCCGAAACGTCCGAAATATAGATTTTTTTAAAACAAAATCATATTGAGGTTTATTTAGCCGAATCCCAACCATTCCATCTTTATTTATAATAGTTTTCCTTCGCACAAAAAATCCTTTTAATAAAATATTGTGTTCTATGATTTAAACCACTACTCTCCTATAATGTGTTCACACTGGCAGTTATGTTAAGGAATGATATGAGAGAAAATAACATTTATATATATCGTAGAAGGTAGAAAAATAATGTCTCTCCACTGTTTTTCAAAGTATTTATTAGCAAAAGCTTTTCGAGAACATGGTTCTCATCGTCAGTGCATCTACAATTTTCACAAAAACACGCATATATTAATTACAGAAATATTTATAAGTATTCCTATTACTAAAGCTATGACAAATATTAATTACAGAAATATTTATAAGTATTCTTATTACTAAAGCTATGACAAATAATGTTACCTATTACTCCACCGGTAGTACTGCTAACAGCCTCTCCGAACAGGTGTGAGGTAATGAGACTATTCCGGGTGAGCAGAGTATATATATTGACGTTGGATATTGGAGATCACAAGAATCAAGGTTGTTAAACCAGAGACCACTGAACTTTCTGTTGGAGACAGTGTATGGGGAAGGATTATGTCGGGTTATTTGATGTCATGTGTGTGAAGGGGTAGTCAGTCTGAAGGTGTCAGAGTAAGGGATGACGGGTCTGTCAGGTGGTGGGTCCGAGGGATGGTGTCTTTTGTTGGGATATGAAAATTTTCCTAAGGTCTGATGTTGGGAAGTTTATTTGTTCGTTTAGTAATAAATCTTTATTACGGTGAATGGCCTTTTCTATTTCTAACATTTCATGATAATTGGATTTCTTAGAATAATTTATGTTTTTTAAAATTTTGATTCACTGACGATGAGAACCATGTTCTCGAAAAGCTTTTGTTAATAAATACTTTGAAAAACAGTGGAGAGACATTATTTTTCTACCTTCTACGAAATCGAGAACTCCACAAATAACGCTGCATACACCACATTTATATATATATAATATATAAAGTAAGAGGAGCTAATTCAAACACTTTTTTCCTAACAATTCCCAACAGTCTCGGCAATAGACATCACCATTTAGTAGAAAAATCAGTTCTGTGCTAAAATTTCAGATAACTTATTTTTTATTAGCACATTTTCTGAAAACCGGGTTGTTTAATTCACAGATTTCCGAAATCAGCGGGTTTACAGTACCCGTCTTATACATAAAATTACATAAACACAGACGTACACAACTAGAGAGATCAAGTTTTACTATACTGCAACCATGAAATAACTAAGTCAAAATAAAATTAGTAAACCGGAAGTAAACCAGAGTTATACGAGGAATTTCTAGAAGTATTATAGAAGTTAAATTGCTACAAATAGTTTATTTCGGGAAAGTTTTTCCTACAACTTTTATAAGTTTTAACGCCACCTGGAAAGCCATTTGGCCGGAAACTGAGAAAAAAACTTTTTAAAGGTGCAAAAAGAAATTCTGGAATGGATACAGAATCGCTCCTTATCAACAGCTATTGACAAGGGCTCGGTCGAACTGTATCCATGTGGCAGCAAAGCAGCAATCTCATTATGAACTTATAAAAACTTTTTCTAGCCAATATTTTTCAATCGGAAGGTCAATAAAAGATAATTAACAAAGTTAATTCATTTTATTTGTACTTGCTCTACATGTTTCACACCTCAGGTGCCTCTTCAGGAGCCAAAAACTCAATAAACTAAAAACTTACAGCCTAATTGTATTAAGGCGAACCTTCCTGTACAATGGCCACGTCCAATATGAGGTTACTATTACCTACTTATATCGTCGATCAGCTGTGTAAAATCGATAGATTCCAAGAATCGATCATCCAGAAAAAGTTAAGTCTATTAGAATAAAATATTTTTTTATGTTCTATCACCAGATAAAAGTTAATTAAATTTTGTTTAGCAAATTAAAAAATACACTATTTAGATATTTAATATCAGTATATTTGTTTACAAATATATATATATATATATATATATATATATATATATATATATATATGTATATATAATTTATAATGGCGCGTCAACCATTGCGGTTGTTAACGCCATTCCTCAGTTTGGTAATTTTTATTATACTTCTGTAATAAGTATTATTATGTATACTTCTGTAATAGCGCGAACGCTACTGCGCAAAAGCAAATGCTACTGTGCTTCACAGTAAGCAGCACATTACATGATGTACAAATCGGTGGAGGGTCCTTTGACATAAGGAAGGAATGTGTGAGGTTTGTATGGCCGATTCTCATTCGGGTTAAGACTCCTTAATTTCATATTGTATCATTTATGGATGTCTTCCATGGCTTAACATTTCCTGTTATCTCTCGGAGCTTGTTATCCCTCATTTTTTCATCTTCCAATCTCATATTTTTTACGAAAAATCAAAAATCTACTAATACCTTATTCCATTCCTTTATGGGAGTAGAGATATAAACGGATACACGCAAAGATGACGCAGTTCCTGCGAGGTGGACTTTCTCCCTCTTCCTAAATTTTGTATAACTGTTTATATTCTGGTATTCACAAAGGCAAATGCAAAAATGACTCCAAATTCTATTATTCTGGTCAAGAAATTGAGCAAGTCAAGAAGTTTGTTTATCTTGGTGTTTTTTTCTCGTCGTCAGCACTATTTCTAGAGGAAACAATTTATGCAATTACAAAATTTAAATCTGCAATATCTACTGTCTTCAAAATTTTGGTAGGGTCTAAATGTCACGACTGGGATGCCACAACTAAACTCTTCCATGCATTGGCTAGATCCAATTTAGTGTATGCAGCTCCAGTTTGGTCTTTGAGGTATCTGAGATATTTGGAGCAAGCAGAAACTGGGTTTTACAAGAAATTATTTCAACTAATTCGAAGTACTCCGAACTACATGATTCGATTAGAGGTTGGAGGTGACTATGTTTCTGTACAAATTATGAAATCTATGCTTTCGTGGCTCTATAAGATTTTATCTATGCCCAATGATAGATTACCAAAAATATGTTATAATCGACTATTAGCACTAGACCAAACCCCCACAAACAATGTTAAATTTAATTGGGTATCTCAAGTCAAAAATATATTTCATTCATTGGACCAAATAAATATCTGGTTAACGCAGGATCCAAATGTAATTAAAGGAAACATATGTAATATCCTGGATGCTTATAAAACTGCTGCACAAAATAGAGATCTCGATAAAATGAGAAACTCAGGATATAGTCCAATATATAAATTCATTACACCATCCACGGGACATCCTCATGACTTTTTAACGTTAAGATTACCTTTTGTAACTCTCAAAATTATTGCACAACTCAGGACTACTAGCAACTTTAATATTAAATTTTGTATTAAAAGTTTTAATTATAGCATTAATCCTAAAGAAATGTGTATCCTTTGTAGATCGAATGCTTATGAAGATTTGTATCATATTATGTTGCACTGCCCAATTTACTCGCCTATCAGAGAGCAATATCTACCATTGAAACAGCCAGGAGATAACGCTCAATTCCATCAGATCCTAAACAGAGCCTCAAAAGAGGATTATTTCAAAATATTTCTATACCTTAAGAATATGTTAAAGCTCAGGGCTTCACTGCTCGGAGAATAATTGTACTTTGTTTTGTTATTGTTTGAATATTCATATTTTTCCTCCTGTTTATCTATTTTTAAATATATTATAGAGTATATAAATATAAATAACTAGGCTACATACAATATTTTTTATGTATTATGATTGCCAAAACAATATTTATTTAAATAAATGTAAATAAGTTATTTTTGTAAATTATTAAGTTAAAAATATTATTAAGATATTGGTGCATGTTAAATAAAAATTAGATTAATGCATGACCCTAGTAATACTAACATTAGTTATACTAATCACATTATATAAGGCCTACTCCTCGCTATGGGGAAACCTTGTAAGCGATAAACAAAATAAAAATAAATAAATATTCTGGTATTCCAAGCAACAGAGTTGACATTCGCGAACCACGGTCCCAACAAGTTTTACTTCCACATTGGAGGCTCGGTGGCCGAGAGTGTTAAGGCGAGAGATATTAACACTCCGTGCCAAGGGTCGTGGGTTCGATTCCTACTATAGGGTAGTGGCTTTTCTTTAGGAAAAAGAAAAGGCATCAGCCCTGTCCTGGCTAGAAAAGGGTAGTAACCTATAGATAACACGTCCTGAAATTCTTAGTTAATAATAATGTAGTAACCATATTCCTAGTATTATCTCTCCTTGTGTTAAACGTTTTGGATGAGGATAAAAAAAAAATAAAATAAAATAAAAAAAAAAAAAAAAAAATTCCCAAATACACGGAAATATGCTGACGAAATTTCTCTGCTGTAAGTCGTTGAAAAAGCTAAGGGTATTTTCACGAATGTTTTAAATACCTTCCATTAGTAATGTTTTACAAATAAATTCGATCAATAAGTAAAAAATTCACGTGTCCGTCTGTTTGTTCCTTATACAAATCTACACCGTTTGGCCGATTTTGACCAAACTTGGCATACGGTAGGTCTTGAACCGGGAAGTCTCTTAGGCTAGGACAAAAAAAGTGTACCAGCTGTCTGTCTGTATGTTTGTTCCTTAAACAAATCAACACCGTTCGAACCGATTTTGATCAAATTTGGCACATATGTAGGTCTTGAACCGGGGAGTGTTGAAGGCTAGGTTGAATTTGTCTAGGACCCACTGTCACGGGTTCGAAAATGTGAACCACAGAAGTTTCAGATTTGCGTTATTAGATTTAAACGTTACTTATTTGGTATCTAATTTATTTTTGCTTTTATAGATGCAGCATGACATGCCGGATAACAGCTAGTAGGTACTCCATAAAAGGATAAAAATTAAGTTATTTGATAGGGATTTCAAATAAATTAAGGAAATTACAGATTTCAAATAAAGTTATTTGAAATATATTTTCGAAAACAATATTCCACAATAAATTCATTTATCGTTATGCGATTTTACCAATTCTTGAAATACAACAAACAATATTCAGTCGTTTACACTAAATTACATTTTTTCGAAATTAAATTGTTTTTAACAACTCACTTTTTTTCGTAAAACAAACTGGCCATTATTCACTTTATTGAATGAATTTTATATAAAAGAGAGGACTTTATTTTGCTTAGAAAGCTGCGGAAGACCACGTCAAAAGAGGAATTCTGTCAATATACCTAAATTTAATTTGGCAAGGTCTTTGTGTTTTTAAAAGCTCTTTTATTCCTTTGATGATACACATTTTAAATAAAGTAATAAACATAATGAAGATGGAAGTTTCTTACTTTTAGCGCTTTAACAACTGACGCACTCCTGACGTTTTATAATCCTAGGTCACGAAAAAATTCATCTTTAAAATTCGTGTATATATATCTTTAGATGAATGAAGGCGAAGAATATCCCTTCAAAGCTCAAATTATATTTTTATTACATCATCTCAACGTTTCGGAATATTCCTCCATCTTCTAGAGTGCCTTTTTTAACACTTTTGGTTTGTATTATGAATTAATACCCTTCACCTCTTCATCTAAATATTGCAATAAAATGGAAGAGGAAAGGATCCATATCAAAGGAGTAGAAGGAGTATTGGTAGAAGGTATTACAAAAGAAGAAGACAAGCATTCTGTTAAACTATTAACCAAGCTTGTGGGGGTATGAATTAATACCCTTCACCTCTTCATCTAAATATTGCAATAAAATGGAAGAGGAAAGGATCCATATCAAAGGAGTAGAAGGAGTATTGGTAGAAGGTATTACAAAAGAAGAAGACAAGCATTCTGTTAAACTATTAACCAAGCTTGTGGGGGTATGAATTAATACACTTCACCTCTTCATCTAAATATTGCAATAAAATGGAAGAGGAAAGGATCCATATCAAAGGAGTAGAAGGAGTATTGGTAGAAGGTATTACAAAAGAAGAAGACAAGCATTCTGTTAAACTATTAACCAAGCTTGTGGGGGTATGAATTAATACCCTTCACCTCTTCATCTAAATATTGCAATAAAATGGAAGAGGAAAGGATCCATATCAAAGGAGAAGAAGGAGTATTGGTAGAAGGTATTACAAAAGAAGAAGACAAGCATTCTGTTAAACTATTAACCAAGCTTGTGGGGGTATGAATTAATACACTTCACCTCTTCATCTAAATATTGCAATAAAATGGAAGAGGAAAGGATCCATATCAAAGGAGTAGAAGGAGTATTGGTAGAAGGTATTACAAAAGAAGAAGACAAGCATTCTGTTAAACTATTAACCAAGCTTGTGGGGGTATGAATTAATACACTTCACCTCTTCATCTAAATATTGCAATAAAATGGAAGAGGAAAGGATCCATATCAAAGGAGTAGAAGGAGTATTGGTAGAAGGTATTACAAAAGAAGAAGACAAGCATTCTGTTAAACTATTAACCAAGCTTCTGGGGGATGCTCTACTTATGTTCTGGCGGACCTGAGCTTGAAACTTTTATTTTAGGTGTGTCGTCGTTCAACACTCCAATGGTCGCGCCATTGAAACTACCATTGGTGGTCGCCTTGTATCTGAGAGATACGCCTGAGTTTCAGCCTCATTTACCGTAAATAACTTTATATATTGTATTAAGAATGAACAAAAACTGTTAACAGGAGATTAATATATATAAAAAAATAGTAAATTTACCAAGAAAAAGTTATTTATTTAAATATGTTTATGAAAAGGGGAAGGGTATTAATTAATAATACAATCCAAGGTGAGGAATAACCCTTCAAAGTTCTTTGAAGGGTTATTCCTCACCTTGGATTGTATTATATTTTATTTATTTATTATATGCAAACTCATATAGTTGTATAGTTATTCAAATAACAAGTAGGTAGGAAATATTAGGGCAAATATTAATAATATTTTGTAGTAATATATAACTAATATCATCCACTTTACGTCCATCTGGAGAATATAATGTGCAATGATAGAGACATAAATATTGGCCGCACCCCTTGCATTTATACTGGGTGAGCCTTGTAGTCTTGTTTGTTCAAAACATTTGGCATCGCTTTATAGTTTTGGTGCTCTCGGCTAAAGTGCTATTTTGTTTCACCCCTGTTTCTTCATCAATCGCTGTATCCATATTCATACTTGATATCATAAGTACGTTTATTTTGTTGTTGTTTTTATTTTATCGTATTTATGACACCAATGTGCCCTCTTTTCAAAAAGTACAAATATTGTCGTGTGGTATCTATGAGATGCAAAATAGTTTTAGTGGATAGTTACTGCTTGGAGAGGAAAGAAAGGCCAATATGTCCAGAGTGTAATGAAGAGTTGACTATAAAACACATACTGACAGACTTCAGGAAACTAGAGATCTTACCCATCCCACATCACTTACACGATTTACTAACTGAAGGTAGTCCATATATTAACACAATACTCCAACATCTTAAACGAATTAAAATAATATCCAGAATATAACCATATCCTGACGTAACATTTTTTTCCATCAGCCACTACCTGCTCTAGGAATAGTAAAGGGTATAGCTAGACCCGCGCACTTGGAGGAGCGTCACGTCAGAACTGACCCATCAGCCACTACCTGCTCTAGGAATAGTAAAGGGTATAGCTAGACCCGCGCACTTGGAGGAGCGTCACGTCAGAACTGATACATCAGCCACTACCTGCTCTAGGAATAGTAAAGGGTATAGCTAGACCCGCGCACTTGGAGGAGCGTCACGTCAGAACTGATACATCAGCCACTACCTGCTCTAGGAATAGTAAAGGGTATAGCCAGACCCGCGCACTTGGAGGAGCGTCACGTCAGAACTGACCCATCAGCCACTACCTGCTCTAGGAATAGTAAAGGGTATAGCTAGACCCGCGCACTTGGAGGCGCGTCACGTCAGAACTGATACATCAGCCACTACCTGCTCTAGGAATAGTAAAGGGTATAGCTAGACCCGCGCACTTGGAGGCGCGTCACGTCAGAACTGATACATCAGCCACTACCTGCTCTAGGAATAGTAAAGGGTATAGCTAGACCCGCGCACTTGGAGGAGCGTCACGTCAGAACTGATACATCAGCCACTACCTGCTCTAGGAATAGTAAAGGGTATAGCTAGACCCGCGCACTTGGAGGAGCGTCAGGTCAGAACTGATACATCAGCCACTACCTGCTCTAGGAATAGTAAAGGGTATAGCTAGACCCGCGCACTTGGAGGAGCGTCACGTCAGAACTGATACATCAGCCACTACCTGCTCTAGGAATAGTAAAGGGTATAGCTAGACCCGCGCACTTGGAGGAGCGTCACGTCAGAACTGACCCATCAGCCACTCCTGCTCTAGGAATAGTAAAGGGTATAGCTAGACCCGCGCACTTGGAGGAGCGTCACGTCAGAACTGACCCATCAGCCACTACCTGCTCTAGGAATAGTAAAGGGTATAGCTAGACCCGCGCACTTGGAGGAGCGTCACGTCAGAACTGATACATCAGCCACTACCTGCTCTAGGAATAGTAAAGGGTATAGCTAGACCCGCGCACTTGGAGGAGCGTCACGTCAGAACTGATACATCAGCCACTACCTGCTCTAGGAATAGTAAAGGGTATAGCTAGACCCGCGCACTTGGAGGAGCGTCACGAAAGAACTGACCCATCAGCCACTACCTGCTCTAGGAATAGTAAAGGGTATAGCTAGACCCGCGCACTTGGAGGAGCGTCACGTCAGAACTGATACATCAGCCACTACCTGCTCTAGGAATAGTAAAGGGTATAGCTAGACCCGCGCACTTGGAGGCGCGTCACGTCAGAACTGATACATCAGCCACTACCTGCTCTAGGAATAGTAAAGGGTATAGCTAGACCCGCGCACTTGGAGGAGCGTCACGTCAGAACTGATACATCAGCCACTACCTGCTCTAGGAATAGTAAAGGGTATAGCTAGACCCGCGCACTTGGAGGAGCGTCACGTCAGAACTGACCCATCAGCCACTACCTGCTCTAGGAATAGTAAAGGGTATAGCTAGACCCGCGCACTTGGAGGAGCGTCACGTCAGAACTGACCCATCAGCCACTACCTGCTCTAGGAATAGTAAAGGGTATAGCTAGACCCGCGCACTTGGAGGCGCGTCACGTCAGAACTGATACATCAGCCACTACCTGCTCTAGGAATAGTAAAGGGTATAGCTAGACCCGCGCACTTGGAGGAGCGTCACGTCAGAACTGACCCATCAGCCACTACCTGCTCTAGGAATAGTAAAGGGTATAGCTAGACCCGCGCACTTGGAGGCGCGTCACGTCAGAACTGATACATCAGCCACTACCTGCTCTAGGAATAGTAAAGGGTATAACTAGACCCGCGCACTTGGAGGCGCGTCACGTCAGAACTGATACATCAGCCACTACCTGCTCTAGGAATAGTAAAGGGTATAGCTAGACCCGCGCACTTGGAGGAGCGTCACGTCAGAACTGATACATCAGCCACTACCTGCTCTAGGAATAGTAAAGGGTATAGCTAGACCCGCGCACTTGGAGGAGCGTCAGGTCAGAACTGATACATCAGCCACTACCTGCTCTAGGAATAGTAAAGGGTATAACTAGACCCGCGCACTTGGAGGCGCGTCACGTCAGAACTGATACATCAGCCACTACCTGCTCTAGGAATAGTAAAGGGTATAGCTAGACCCGCGCACTTGGAGGCGCGTCACGTCAGAACTGATACATCAGCCACTACCTGCTCTAGGAATAGTAAAGGGTATAGCTAGACCCGCGCACTTGGAGGAGCGTCACGTCAGAACTGATACATCAGCCACTACCTGCTCTAGGAATAGTAAAGGGTATAGCTAGACCCGCGCACTTGGAGGAGCGTCACGTCAGAACTGACCCATCAGCCACTACCTGCTCTAGGAATAGTAAAGGGTATAGCTAGACCCGCGCACTTGGAGGAGCGTCAGGTCAGAACTGACCCATTAGCCTCTACCTGCTCTAGGAATAGTAAAGGGTATAGCTAGACCCGCGCACTTGGAGGAGCGTCAGGTCAGAACTGACACATCAGCCACTACCTGCTCTAGGAATAGTAAAGGGTATAGCTAGACCCGCGCACTTGGAGGAGCGTCACGTCAGAACTGACACATCAGCCACTACCTGCTCTAGGAATAGTAAAGGGTATAGCTAGACCCGCGCACTTGCGCCCCTTACACAGTCTGCGTAAGATGCTCTGTATCTGAGAGATCTCACGCGATCATTGGAGTGTTCAGCACCCGTGCAAGGGTCGTACATCATCATTTGTGACATCGAGCTTTTGACTCTTGAAATGTTTTCGAGAACATACGCAGTTGAACTTTGGGAGAGAGCAAAGAATTCAAACATCTACCGAATCCAAACGTTTCAAACTAAAATCCTACGTTTCATTGTCAAGTTTAATCCCTAGCCGCTTCTCATATTTCCATAGTAAATACAGTGGAACATGGATAATTCGAAATCGTCTTTAATTCGAATATTTCTCTCGGTCTCTAGAATATAGGGCATAAACAATGTAAAAAAATCGTGGTTAATTCGAATATAATTTTGGATAATTCGATTTTTTTACGAGTCTATACCTTCAATGGGAAGTGGACAGAGAGGCGGTCGATCTTAAATCTTGTGAAAAGATTCTGCCCTCGGGATAGTAAGATAAGGATGTCTCCTAGCAGTCTCAAATTCTAGTTCTTGGACTCTAGGAGTTCTGCAAAGTGGTGGGTCACGCTTCCTCCCTTCCAGGGGTTGTAGTTACATACAAAAACTTGTCGTTTTATCCTAGAATTCCCTCCCACCATCCCTTCGATCTTCATTTTAGCACTTTCCTCCGAAGGAAAGTAGCTATTGAGGTTGGACTCATGACGGAATTTTTGAAAAATTCCTTCAAATCTTTATCGATCCTACCTAGTAGACACCGAAAATGACCCCCGTTAAAATTTATATATATATATATATATATATATATATATATATATATATATATATATATGTGTGTGTGTGTCTGTTAACACGATAGCGGCCAGAGTTTTTGTTTTTTCGTCACGAAACTTGGTATATAGCATTCAATTAGCAAACGATTGAACGAGTTCGTTAACCTCCAAAGTCGGTCCACCGGAAGGGGGGGGGGGGTTTACCCCGAACCCAAAAGACTAATTTGACTATGTCAGCCGTAATATTTGTTATATTTCAACGAAACTTGGTATTCGTAGTGGTAATATAGAGAGAAATTTGAGATATAAAAATGAACTAAATCGGTTCATTAGAAGGGGGGGGGGGGGGGTTTACTCCGGACCCACAATACCAATTCGCCACTACCAGCTGTGATTTTTGGTATATTTCGACGAAACTCGGTATTCGTAGTGGTAATATAGAGAGAAAAGTGAGATATAAAAATGAACTAAATCGGTTCATTAGAAGGGGGGGGGGGTTTACTCCGGACCCACAATACCAATTCGTCACTACCAGCCGTGATTTTTGGTATATTTCGACGAAACTCGGTATTCGTAGTGGTAATCCACAGGTAAATATGTGTTGTAAAACTAAACTAAATCGGTTCATTAGGAGGGGGGGGGGGGGTTTACTCCGGACCCACAATACCAATTCGCCACTACCAGCCGTGATTTTTGGTATATTTCGACGAAACTCAGTATTCGTAGTGGTAATCTACAGGTAAATATGTGTTGTAAAAATAAACTAAATCGGTTTATTAGAAGGGGGGGGGGGGGTTTAATCCGGACCCAAATTCCTAATATACTCATACTGGTCGTAATTTCTGCTGTATTGTAGCGAAACGCGGTATACGTCGTGGGTATCTCATGAGAAAGAAGTGTTGTAAAAATGAGCAGAATCGGTCAATAGGGAGGCGGGGGTTTAATTTGTAATATATTTCAAGCCCGCCAGACGTAGGTTCACAAAGCCGCCGCAAGGAGCGCTTTCTACCACAAGAGTGACTGTATCCTGTTCCTGCGTTAGATCAAAATACGATAATATGAGGTTTTTTGTATTTATTACGTAGTGTAATAGGTACCATGTGTAAACATAACTCTGGAAGCAAATTAATAATTGATCAGTTACTCATTACAAATTTAAAAGAGAACTATTCATATTTTTATTTTATTTATGTAGGATATATTAAGCAAATTGTTCTGGAAAGCAGTCTAAACTACCCAAATTCTGAGGAAAGTGCTTAGTTATGCAGCTCCTGCGTGACGGACTTCTCATTTAGTTATAAGTCAGTCAGTGCCTCGATCAGGGTTGGATCGTTTCAGCATTGAATTTCTAGTGTACAGTGCAGTTGTTGATTTAAGATGTCGAAGCCTAGAAGTTATAAAACTTTAAAGTTGTCAGAGAAAATAGCTGCGATTAAAGAAGTTCAAAAAAGAAAAAATCTGAAATTGCCGAGGACTTTAGAATTCCTCCAAACAACTTACCTGAAAAATTCTTGCCCATGAAAATTACTTTTTTTCAAAACAATAGACTTTTACAAGTTCAATCATCAATTCTTACGCAATCATCAATTCTTGAAATGTTTGTTTTTCTTTAAATAAAATGTAATTGTTTTTTAAATTAAAAACTGTGAAAATATGATGTTCGATTTCTTAACCCTTTATTTTCAATAACTTTTGTAATTTGAATTTTGGATAATTCAAACTTTTTTATTGGTCCCTAGGGGTTCGAATTATCCAAGTTCTACTGTATAACAATAATTATCCTTACTCTCCACCAAGGACTCCTCCTCGTTGATACAGGAAACCATTTCGACGCATCGGTTGATATTTTGTCTTAGGAACTTCATTCAATGTTTTTCCTGTTTTATCAACACACATGAGGGGTTTTAGACAGTTCCGTAAGTGAAGTATCAAATCTGAAAAACAAGATTTTTCATGTTCGATAGTTTGATATTGTAAGAACGACATGACGTAGTTATAGAGTTTGCTCCGGACAGGACAACGGAATGACGTCAATTCGACCAACGAACCCAAAGGTCATAAACCCAATCGCAACCTAAATGTCAGCCAAACTTTGGAACTTCTAATTAACTTATGTAATCTCTGACGTTCAAATAACCAGCTACACTAATATGCAATAATTTCAGGTTTACCTTAATTACTTACGTAAGCAAGAACTTCAGTTTCACTCTAAATAATGATTAAAACACAGTCATTATTGAGGAACATAAAATCTCGCTATCACGTGACTGTCTATTTGTCCGTTTGCCCGTCTGTCTTTTTGTTTCTTAAAAAAATCAACACCATTTGACCGATTTTGACAAAACTTGGAATACTGGAAGGTCTTGATACGGGAAGTCTCGTAGGCTAAGTCAAAAACGTCAACTAGCTGTCTGTCTGTACGTTTGTTCTTTATACAAATGGTTAAAATCGTCTGTGACTCATAGTTCGGAGATCAGGAGTTCGAAACAATAAACCCAAAAAGGTACAGATTTGTGTTATTAGATTTCAATATTAATTATGTGGTTTCTAATTTACTTTTGCTTTTATAGATGCAGAAATTAGGTGTAGGTAAACTATAGATAGGGGGTTGTCTCTAGGTTACCAAAGGAACATGCTGTTGTAATCGTCTTCGACATTAAGAACGCATTCGACACAACCTGGCCTCACGCAATACTTCGGCAACTCCATCTGTGGGGATTTAGAGGTAGGCTTCCAGTTTACATCAGAGAATTCCTAAGCGGCCGTAAGTTCCAGGTTATAGTTGGAGGAAACACATCAGAAACCACAACGACCCAATGTGGCATTCCACAAGGAAGTGCTTTAAGCCCAACCCTCTTCAGTATAGCAATAAACAGCATAACAAACACTCTCAATAACATAGTAAAAGGCTTTCTCTATGCCGACGACTTTGCCATTCTCTGTAGATCAACCAGCTTAAAATACATACAGAAAAACCTACAAGCAACAGTTAACCGCATCTCATACTGGAGTAAGAGGAATGGTTTTACCTTTGCAGCTGACAAAACACAATGCATGCACTTCACTCGACTCAGAGGAAATTTCGATGGCCCCCCAATAAAATTGGGGACAGTTACACTCCAATATACAGAAGTAAAACGCTTTCTAGGTCTCACTTTAGACAAAAAACTCTCATGGAGGACACATATAATGGACTTAAAAAATAAATGCATGGCTAGAACAAAAATACTTTCTGTTCTAAGCAACACCAGCTGGGGAGCAGATCGTTGCAGTCTCATCAAGGTCTACAATGCTCTAATAGCTTGTAAATTAGACTATGGGAGCCAAGTATACAGCTCAGCGAAGGCCTCAGTCCTGGCCACTCTCGACGTAGTGCACAACACAAGTTTGAGACTTGCGACAGGTGCTTTCTGTACAACCCCAGTCTATAGTCTTTCAGCAGAATCAGGAGAAACCCCATTACTCTTCAGGAGAAATAAATTAGCCATAAAATATATTTCAAAAGTCTACACAATGCCAAACCACCCATGTTACAGGTATCTCTTTCACCAAAAATATAAACAGCTATATCGGACGAAGAAAAACGCGACTCTGCCACTTGCTTTAAGAATGGAAGCAGCAGTTCAAGAACTCAAAGAGACAAACATACCCTTTGAAGAAGAAAGCAATCCTCCCTGGCTCCTACGAATGCCGCAAGTCAGTTTCAAATTGAACAAATTGAGACAGAATTCTGCTGTAGCTCCGGACACTATTCTACACAGCGAAATAAACGAAATACCCCACAAGCTCGTCCTGTTTGCTGATGGATCGAAATCAACCGAATCCACCGCATGCGCGTTCACGGATCTAGACTCTGAACACAAATACAAGCTCGACGAAAGATGTTCCATATTCACCGCCGAAGCCTATGCAATTGTTGCGGCTCTTTACTTCTCAATGTCCTCAGATAAAACCAACATTATAATTTGCACCGACTCGGAAAGCACGCTAAAGAGTTTAAGAAAAATGTACCCCAGGCACTTCT